>CM022769.1:26484788-26579234 GCA_012411365.1 Ameiurus melas | reverse complement strand
ATGGAAGTTACGTATTGCTTGAAAAGGCACGCTGTGTGTGTGACTCTGTTATGTATATGTCTGTGTGCATGTGTCTCTGTGTGTGTGTACTCTGTGTATATGTATATGTCTCTCTGTGTGTGTGACTCTGTGTATATGTATATGTCTGTGTGCATGTGTCTCTGTGTGTGTGACTCTGTGTATATGTATATGTCTGTGTGCATGTGTCTCTGTGTGTGTGACTCTGTGTATGTGTATATGTCTGTGTGCATGTGTCTCTGTGTGTGTGACTTGTGTATATGTCTGTGTGCATGTGTCTCTGTGTGTATGCACATGTCTGTGTATGTGTGTATGTGTCTCTGTGTGTGTGACTGTGTATATGTATATGTCTGTGTATGTGTCTCTGTGTGTGACTCTGTGTATATGTATATGTCGTGTGCATGTGTCTCTGTGTGTGTACTCTGTGTATATGTCTGTGTGCATGTGTCTCTGTGTGTGTACTCTGTGTATATGTATATGTCTGTGTGCATGTGTCTCTGTGTGTGTGACTCTGTGTATGTGTCTGTGTGCATGTGTCTCTGTGTGTGTGACTTTGTGTATATGTATATGTCTGTGTGCATGTGTCTCTGTGTGTGTGACTCTGTGTATGTGTCTGTGTGCATGTGTCTCTGTGTGTGTGACTCTGTGTATATGTATATGTCTGTGTGCATGTGTCTTGTGTGTGTGACTCTGTGTATGTGTCTGTGTGCATGTGTCTCTGTGTGTGTGACTTGTGTATATGTATATGTCTGTGTGCATGTGTCTCTGTGTGTGTGACTGTGTATATGTATATGTCTGTGTGCATGTATCTCTGTGTGTGTGACTCTGTGTATATGTCTGTGTGCATGTGTCTCTGTGTGTGTGACTCTGTGTATGTGTCTGTGTGCATGTGTCTCTGTGTGTGTGACTCTGTGTATATGTCTGTGTGCATGTATCTCTGTGTGTGTGACTCTGTGTATATGTATATGTCTGTGCGCATGTGTCTCTGTGTGTGTGACTCTGTGTATATGTATATGTCTGTGTGCATGTGTCTCTGTGTGTGTGACTCTGTGTATATGTATATGTCTGTGTGCATGTGTCTCTGTGTGTGTGACTCTGTGTATATGTATATGTCTGTGCATGTATCTCTGTGTGTGTGACTCTGTGTATATGTCTTTGTGCAAGTGTCTCTGTGTGTGTGACTCTGTGTATATGCCTGTGTGCATGTGTCTCTGTGTGTGTGACTCTGTGTATATGTCTTGTGTCATGTGTCTCTGTGTGTGTGACTCTGTGTATATGTATATGTCTGTGTGCATGTGTCTCTGTGTGTGTGTACTCTGTGTATATGTATATGTCTGTGTGCATGTGTCTCTGTGTGTGTGACTGTGTATATGTATATGTCTGTGTGCATGTATCTCTGTGTGTGTGACTCTGTGTATATGTCTGTGTGCATGTGTCTCTGTGTGTGTGACTCTGTGTATGTGTCTGTGTGCATGTGTCTCTGTGTGTGTGACTCTGTGTATATGTCTGTGTGCATTTCTGTGTGTGTGTGACTCTGTGTATTGTATATGTCTGTGTGCATGTGTCTCTGTGTGTGTGACTCTGTTATATGTATATGTCGTGCTGTGTCTCTGTGTGTGTGACTCTGTGTATATGTATATGTGTGTGTGCATGTGTCTCTGTGTGTGACTCTGTGTATATGTATATGTCTGTGTGCATGTATCTCTGTGTGTGTGACTCTGTGTATATGTCTTGTGCAAGTGTCTCTGTGTGTGTGACTCTGTGTATATGCCTGTGTGCATGTGTCTCTGTGTGTGTGACTCTGTGTATATGCTCTGTGTGCATGTGTCTCTTGTGTGTGTGACTCTGTGTATATGTCTGTGTGCATGTGTCTCTTTGTGTGTGACTCTGTGTATATGTCTGTGTGCATGTGTCCCTGTGTGTGTGACTCTGTTATATGTCTGTGTGCATGTGTGTCTTTGTGTGTGACTCTGTGTATATGTATATCTGTGTGCATGTGTCTCTGTTTGTGTGACTCTGTGTATATGTATATGTCTCTGTGCATGTGTCTCTGTGTGTGTGACTCTGTGTATATGTCTGTGTGCGTGTATCGCTGTGTGTGTGACTCTGTGTATATGTATATGTCTGTGTGCATGTGTCTCTGTGTGTGTGACTCTGTGTATATGTCTGTGTGCATGTGTCTCTTTGTGTGTGACTCTGTGTATATGTATATGTCTGTGTGCATGTGTCTCTGTGTGTGTGGACTCTGTGTATATGTATATGTCTGTGTGCATGTGTCTCTGTGTGTGTGACTGTTATATGTATATGTCTGTGTGCATGTGTCTCTGTGTGTGTGACTCTGTGTATATGTATATGTCTGTGTGCATGTGTCTCTGTGTGTGTGACTGTGTATATGTATATGTCTGTGTGCATGTGTCTCTGTGTTATATGTCTGTGTGCATGTGTCTCTGTTATATGTCTGTGTGCATGTGTCTCTGTGTGTGTGTACTCTGTGTATATGTCTGTGTGCATGTATCTCTGTGTGTGTGACTGTGTGTATATGTATATGTCTGTGTGCATGTGTCTCTGTGTGTGTGACTCTGTGTATAGTATATGTCTGTGTGCATGTGTCTCTGTGTGTGTGACTCTGTGTATATGTATATGTCTGTGTGCATGTATCTCTGTGTGTGTGACTCTGTGTATATGTCTTTGTGCAAGTGTCTCTGTGTGTGTGACTCTGTGTATATGCCTGTGTTGTGTTCTCTGTGTGTGTGACTCTGTGTATATGCCTGTGTGCATGTGTCTCTGTGTGTGTGACTCTGTGTATATGTATATGTCTGTGTGCATGTGTCTCTGTGTGTGTGACTCTGTGTATATGTATATGTCTGTGTGCATGTGTCTCTGTGTGTGTGACTGTGTATATATATATGTCTGTGTGCATGTATCTCTGTGTGTGTGACTCTGTGTATATGTCTGTGTGCATGTGTCTCTTGTGTGTGTGACTCTGTGTATATGTCTGTGTGCATGTGTCTCTGTGTGTGTGACTCTGTGTATATGTCTGTGTGCATGTATCTCTGTGTGTGTGACTCTGTGTATATGTATATGTCTGTGTGCATGTGTCTCTGTGTGTGTGACTCTGTGTATATGTATATGTCTGTGTGCATGTGTCTCTGTGTGTGTGACTCTGTGTATATGTATATGTCTGTGTGCATGTGTCTCTGTGTGTGTGACTCTGTGTATATGTATATGTCTGTGTGCATGTATCTCTGTGTGTGTGACTCTGTGTATATGTCTTTGTGCATGTGTCTCTGTGTGTGTGACTCTGTGTATATGCCTGTGTGCATGTGTCTCTGTGTGTGTGACTCTGTGTATATGTCTGTGTGCATGTGTCTCTGTGTGTGTGACTCTGTGTATATGTCTGTGTGCATGTGTCTCTTGTGTGTGTACTCTGTGTATATGTCTGTGTGTGTGTGTCTCTGTGTGTGTGACTCTGTGTATATGTCTGTGTGCATGTGTGTCTGTGTGTGTGACTCTGTGTATATGTATATGTCTGTGTGCATGTGTCTCTGTGTGTGTGACTCTGTGTATATGTATATGTCTGTGTGCATGTGTCTCTGTGTGTGTGACTCTGTGTATATGTCTGTGTGCGTGTATCGCTGTGTGTGTGACTCTGTGTATATGTATATGTCTGTGTGCATGTGTCTCTGTGTGTGTGACTCTGTGTATATGTCTGTGTGCATGTGTCTCTTTGTGTGTGACTCTGTGTATATGTATATGTCTGTGTGCATGTGTCTCTGTGTGTGTACTCTGTGTATATGTATATGTCTGTGTGCATGTGTCTCTGTGTGTGTGACTGTGTATATGTATATGTCTGTGTGCATGTGTCTCTGTGTGTGTGACTCTGTGTATATGTATATGTCTGTGTGCATGTGTCTCTGTGTGTGTGACTGTGTATATGTATATGTCTGTGTGCATGTGTCTCTGTGTATATGTCTTGTGCATGTGTCTCTGTGTATATGTCTGTGTGCATGTGTCTCTGTGTGTGTGACTCTGTGTATATGTCTGTGTGCATGTGTCTCTGTGTGTGTGTACTTGTTATATGTATATGTCTGTGTCATGTGTCTCTGTGTGTGTGACTCTGTGTATATGTCTGTGGCATGTGTTTTTGTGTGTGACTCTGTGTATTGTATATGTCTGTGTCATGTGTCTCTGTGTGTGTGACTCTGTGTATATGTATATGTCTGTGTGCATGTGTCTCTGTGTGTTACTGTGTATATGTATATGTCTGTGTGCATGTGTCTCTGTGTGTGTGACTCTGTGTATATGTCTGTGTGCATGTGTCTCTGTGTGTGTGACTCTGTGTATATGTATATGTCTTGTGCATGTGTCTCTGTGTGTGTGACTCTGTGTATGTGTCTGTGTGCATGTGTCTCTGTGTGTGTGACTCTGTGTATATGTATATGTCTGTGTGCATGTGTCTCTGTGTGTGTGACTCTGTGTATGTGTCTGTGTGCATGTGTCTCTGTGTGTGTGACTCTGTGTATATGTATATGTCTGTGTGCATGTGTCTCTGTGTGTGTGACTCTGTGTATGTGTCTGTGTGCATGTGTCTCTGTGTGTGTGACTCTGTGTATATGTATATGTTCGTGCATGTGTCTCTGTGTGTGTGACTCTGTGTATATGTCTGTGTGCATGTGTCTCTGTGTGTGTGACTCTGTGTATATGTATTGTCTGTGTGCATGTGTCTCTGTGTGTGTGTCTGTGTATATGTATATGTCTGTGTGCATGTGTCTCTGTGTGTGTGTCTCTGTGTATATGTCTGTGTGCATGTGTCTCTGTGTGTGTGTCTCTGTGTATGTGTCTGTGTGCATGTGTCTCTGTGTGTGTGACTCTGTGTATATGTCTGTGTGCATGTATCTCTGTGTGTGTGACTCTGTGTATATGTATATGTCTGTGTGCATGTGTCTCTGTGTGTGTGACCTTGTATATGTATATGTCTGTGTGCATGTGTCTCTGTGTGTGTGACCTTGTGTATATGTATATGTCTGTGTGCATGTGTCTCTGTGTGTGTGACTCTGTGTATATGTATATGTCTGTGTGCATGTTCTTCTGTGTGTGTGACTTTGTATATGTCTTTGTGCAAGTGTCTCTGTGTGTGTGACTCTGTGTATATGCCTGTGTGCATGTGTCTCTGTGTGTGACTCTGTGTGTATATGCCTGTGTGCATGTGTCTCTGTGTGTGACTCTGTGTATATGTATATGTCGTGTGCATGTGTCTCTGTGTGTGTGACTCTGTGTATATGTATACGCTGTGTGCATGTGTCTCTGTGTGTGTGACTGTGTATATGTATATGTCTGTGTGCATGTATCTCTGTGTGTGTGACTCTGTGTATATGTCTGTGTGCATGTGTCTCTGTGTGTGTGACTCTGTGTTGTGCTGTGTGCATGTGTCTCTGTGTGTGTGACTCTGTGTATATGTCTGTGTGCATGTATTTCTGTGTGTGTGACTCTGTGTATATGTATATGTCTGTGTGCATGTGTCTCTGTGTGTGTGACTCTGTGTATATGTATATGTCTGTGTGCATGTGTCTCTGTGTGTGTGACTCTGTGTATATGTATATCTGTGTGTGCATGTGTCTCTGTGTGTGTGACTCTGTGTATATGTATATGTCTGTGTGCATGTATCTCTGTGTGTGTGACTCTGTGTATATGTCTTTGTGCAAGTGTCTCTGTGTGTGTGACTCTGTGTATATGCCTGTGTGCATGTGTCTCTGTGTGTGTGACTCTGTGTATATGCCTGTGTGCATGTGTCTCTGTGTGTGTGACTCTGTGTATATGTCTGTGTGCATGTGTCTCTTTGTGTGTGACTCTGTGTATATGTCTGTGTGCATGTGTCTCTGTGTGTGTGTCTGTGTGTATATGTCTGTGTGTATGTGTGTGTTTGTGTGTGTCTCTGTGTATATGTATATGTCTGTGTGCATGTGTCTCTGTTTGTGTGACTCTGTGTATATGTATATGTCTGTGTGCATGTGTCTCTGTGTGTGTGACTCTGTGTATATGTCTGTGTGCGTTATCGCTGTGTGTGTGACTCTGTGTATATGTATATGTCTGTGTGCGTGTCTCTGTGTGTGTGACTCTGTGTATATGTCTGTGTGCATGTGTCTCTTTGTGTGTGACTCTGTGTATATGTATATGTCTGTGTGCATGTGTCTCTGTGTGTGTGACTCTGTGTATATGTATATGTCTGTGTGCATGTGTCTGTGTGTGTGTGACTGTGTATATGTATATGTCTGTGTGCATGTGTCTCTGTGTGTGTGACTCTGTGTATATGTATATGTCTGTGTGCATGTGTCTCTGTGTGTGTGACTGTGTATATGTATATGTCTGTGTGCATGTGTCTCTGTGTATATGTCTGTGTGCATGTGTCTCTGTGTATATGTCTGTGTGCATGTGTCTCTGTGTGTGTGACTCTGTGTATATGTGTGTGTGCATGTACCTCTGTGTGTGTGACTCTGTGTATGTGTATATGTCTGTGTGCATGTGTCTCTGTGTGTGTGTCTCTGTGTATGTGTATATGTCTGTGTGTATGTGTCTCTGTGTGTGTGAGTCTGTGTATATGTATATGTCTGTGTGCATGTGTCTCTGTGTGTGTGACTCTGTGTATATGTATATGTCTCTGTGCATGTATCTCTGTGTGTGTGACTCTGTGTATATGTCTTTGTGCAAGTGTGTCTGTGTGTTGACTCTGTGTATATGCCTGTGTGCATGTGTCTCTGTGTGTGTGACTCTGTGTATATGCCTGTGTGCATGTGTCTCTGTGTGTGTGACTCTGTGTATATGTATATGTCTGTGTGCATGTGTCTCTGTGTGTGTGACTCTGTGTATATGTATATGTCTGTGTGCATGTGTCTCTGTGTGTGTGACTGTGTATATGTATATGTCTGTGTGCATGTATCTCTGTGTGTGTGACTCTGTGTATATGTCTGTGTGCATGTGTCTCTGTGTGTGTGACTCTGTGTATGTGTCTGTGTGCATGTGTCTCTGTGTGTGTGACTCTGTGTATATGTCTGTGTGCATGTATCTCTGTGTGTGTGACTCTGTGTATATGTATATGTCTGTGTGCATGTGTCTCTGTGTGTGTGACTCTGTGTATATGTATATGTCTGTGTGCATGTGTCTCTGTGTGTGTGACTCTGTGTATATGTATATGTCTGTGTGCATGTGTCTCTGTGTGTGTGACTCTGTGTATATGTATATGTCTGTGTGCATGTATCTCTGTGTGTGTGACTCTGTGTATATGTCTTTGTGCAAGTGTCTCTGTGTGTGTGACTCTGTGTATATGCCTGTGTGCATGTGTCTCTGTGTGTGTGACTCTGTGTATATGCCTGTGTGCATGTGTCTCTGTGTGTGTGACTCTGTGTATATGTCTGTGTGCATGTGTCTCTTTGTGTGTGACTCTGTGTATATGTCTGTGTGCATGTGTCTCTGTGTGTGTGACTCTGTGTATATGTCTGTGTGCATGTGTGTCTTTGTGTGTGACTCTGTGTATATGTATATGTCTGTGTGCCGGTTCTCTGTTTGTGTGACTCTGTGTATATGTATATGTCTGTGTGCATGTGTCTCTGTGTGTGTGACTCTGTGTATATGTCTGTGTGCATGTGTCTCTGTGTGTCTGACTCTGTGTATATGTCTGTGTGCATGTGTCTCTGTGTGTGTGACTCTGTGTATATGTCTGTGTGCGTGTATCGCTGTGTGTGTGACTCTGTGTATATGTATATGTCTGTGTGCATGTGTCTCTGTGTGTGTGACTCTGTGTATATGTCTGTGTGCATGTGTCTCTTTGTGTGTGACTCTGTGTATATGTATATGTCTGTGTGCATGTGTCTCTGTGTGTGTGACTCTGTGTATATGTATATGTCTGTGTGCATGTGTCTCTGTGTGTGTGACTGTGTATATGTATATGTCTGTGTGCATGTGTCTCTGTGTGTGTGACTCTGTGTATATGTATATGTCTGTGTGCATGTGTCTCTGTGTGTGTGACTGTGTATATGTATATGTCTGTGTGCATGTGTCTCTGTGTATATTCTGTGTGCATGTGTCTCTGTGTATATGTCTGTGTGCATTGTCTGTGTGTGTGTACTCTGTGTATATGTCTGTGTGCATGTGTCTCTGTGTGTGTACTCTGTGTATATGTATATGTCTGTGTGCATGTGTCTCTGTGTGTGTGACTCTGTGTATATGTCTGTGTGCATGTGTCTCTTTGTGTGTGACTCTGTGTATATGTATATGTCTGTGTGCATGTGTCTCTGTGTGTGTGACTCTGTGTATATGTATATGTCTGTGTGCATGTGTCTCTGTGTGTGTTACTGTGTATATGTATATGTCTGTGTGCATGTGTCTCTGTGTGTGTGACTCTGTGTATATGTCTGTGTGCATGTGTCTCTGTGTGTGTGACTCTGTGTATATGTATATGTCTGTGTGCATGTGTCTCTGTGTGTGTGACTCTGTGTATATGTATATGTCTGTGTGCATGTGTCTCTGTGTGTGTGACTCTGTGTATGTGTCTGTGTGCATGTGTCTCTGTGTGTGTGACTCTGTGTATATGTATATGTCTGTGTGCATGTGTCTCTGTGTGTGTGACTCTGTGTATATGTCTGTGTGCATGTGTCTCTGTGTGTGTGACTCTGTGTATATGTATATGTCTGTGTGCATGTGTCTCTGTGTGTGTGACTGTGTATATGTATATGTCTGTGTGCATGTATCTCTGTGTGTGTGACTCTGTGTATATGTCTGTGTGCATGTGTCTCTGTGTGTGTGACTCTGTGTATGTGTCTGTGTGCATGTGTCTCTGTGTGTGTGACTCTGTGTATATGTCTGTGTGCATGTATCTCTGTGTGTGTGACTCTGTGTATATGTATATGTCTGTGTGCATGTGTCTCTGTGTGTGTGACTCTGTGTATATGTATATGTCTGTGTGCATGTGTCTCTGTGTGTGTACTCTGTGTATATGTATATGTCTGTGTGCATGTGTCTCTGTGTGTGTGACTCTGTGTATATGTATATGTCTGTGTGCATGTATCTCTGTGTGTGTGACTCTGTGTATATGTCTTTGTGCAAGTGTCTCTGTGTGTGTGACTCTGTGTATATGCCTGTGTGCATGTGTCTCTGTGTGTGTGACTCTGTGTATATGCCTGTGTGCATGTGTCTCTGTGTGTGTGACTCTGTGTATATGTATATGTCTGTGTGCATGTGTCTCTGTGTGTGTGACTCTGTGTATATGTATATGTCTGTGTGCATGTGTCTCTGTGTGTGTGACTGTGTGTAGTCTATGTCTGTGTGCATGTATCTCTGTGTGTGTGACTCTGTGTATATGTCTGTGTGCATGTGTCTCTGTGTGTGTGACTCTGTGTATGTGTCTGTGTGCATGTGTCTCTGTGTGTGTGACTCTGTGTATATGTCTGTGTGCATGTATCTCTGTGTGTGTGACTCTGTGTATATGTATATGTCTGTGTGCATGTGTCTCTGTGTGTGTGACTCTGTGTATATGTATATGTCTGTGTGCATGTGTCTCTGTGTGTGTGACTCTGTGTATATGTATATGTCTGTGTGCATGTATCTCTGTGTGTGTGACTCTGTGTATATGTCTTTGTGCAAGTGTCTCTGTGTGTGTGACTCTGTGTATATGTCTGTGTGCATGTGTCTCTGTGTGTGTGACTCTGTGTATATGTCTGTGTGCATGTGTCTCTGTGTGTGTGACTCTGTGTATATGTCTGTGTGCATGTGTCTCTGTGTGTGACTCTGTGTATATGTCTGTGTGCATGTGTCTCTGTGTGTGTGACTCTGTGTATATGTATATGTCTGTGTGCATGTGTCTCTGTGTGTGTGACTCTGTGTATATGTCTGTGTGCATGTGTCTCTTTGTGTGTGACTCTGTGTATATGTATATGTCTGTGTGCATGTGTCTCTGTGTGTGTGACTCTGTGTATATGTATATGTCTGTGTGCATGTGTCTCTGTGTGTGTGACTGTGTATATGTATATGTCTGTGTGCATGTGTCTCTGTGTGTGTGACTCTGTGTATATGTATATGTCTGTGTGCATGTGTCTCTGTGTGTGTGACTGTGTATATGTATATGTCTGTGTGCATGTGTCTCTGTGTATATGTCTGTGTGCATGTGTCTCTGTGTATATGTCTGTGTGCATGTGTCTCTGTGTGTGTGACTCTGTGTATATGTCTGTGTGCATGTACCTCTGTGTGTGTGTCTCTGTGTATATGTATATGTCTGTGTGCATGTGTCTCTGTGTGTGTGACTCTGTGTATATGTATATGTCTGTGTGCATGTGTCTCTGTGTGTGTGACTCTGTGTATATGTATATGTCTGTGTGCATGTGTCTCTGTGTGTGTGACTCTGTGTATATGTATATGTCTGTTGCATGTATCTCTGTGTGTGTGACTCTGTGTATATGTGTTTGTGCAAGTGTCTCTGTGTGTGTGACTCTGTGTATATGCCTGTGTGCATGTGTCTCTGTGTGTGTGACTCTGTGTATATGTCTGTGTGCATGTGTCTCTGTGTGTGTGACTCTGTGTATATGTATATGTCTGTGTGCATGTGTCTCTGTGTGTGTGACTCTGTGTATATGTATATGTCTGTGTGCATGTGTCTCTGTGTGTGTGACTGTGTATATGTATATGTCTGTGTGCATGTATCTCTGTGTGTGTGACTCTGTGTATATGTCTGTGTGCATGTGTCTCTGTGTGTGTGACTCTGTGTATGTGTCTGTGTGCATGTGTCTCTGTGTGTGTGACTCTGTGTATATGTCTGTGTGCATGTGTCTCTGTGTGTGTGACTCTGTGTATATGTATATGTCTGTGTGCATGTGTCTCTGTGTGTGTGACTCTGTGTATATGTATATGTCTGTGTGCATGTGTCTCTGTGTGTGTGACTCTGTGTATATGTATATGTCTGTGTGCATGTGTCTCTGTGTGTGTGACTCTGTGTATATGTATATGTCTGTGCATGTATCTCTGTGTGTGTGACTCTGTGTATATGTCTTTGTGCAAGTGTCTCTGTGTGTGTGACTCTGTGTATATGCCTGTGTGCATGTGTCTCTGTGTGTGTGACTCTGTGTATATGCCTGTGTGCATGTGTCTCTGTGTGTGTGACTCTGTGTATATGTCTGTGTGCATGTGTCTCTTTGTGTGTGACTCTGTGTATATGTCTGTGTGCATGTGTCTCTGTGTGTGTGACTCTGTGTATATGTCTGTGTGCATGTGTGTCTTTGTGTGTGACTCTGTGTATATGTATATGTCTGTGTGCATGTGTCTCTGTTTGTGTGACTCTGTGTATATGTATATGTCTGTGTGCATGTGTCTCTGTGTGTGTGACTCTGTGTATATGTCTGTGTGCATGTGTCTCTTTGTGTGACTCTGTGTATATGTATATGTCTGTGTGCATGTGTCTCTGTGTGTGTGACTCTGTGTATATGTATGTCTGTGTGCATGTGTCTCTGTGTGTGTGACTGTGTATATGTATATGTCTGTGTGCATGTGTCTCTGTGTGTGTGACTCTGTGTATATGTATATGTCTGTGTGCATGTGTCTCTGTGTGTGTGACTGTGTATATGTATATGTCTGTGTGCATGTGTCTCTGTGTATATGTCTGTGTGCATGTGTCTCTGTGTATATGTCTGTGTGCATGTGTCTCTGTGTGTGTGACTCTGTGTATATGTCTGTGTGCATGTGTCTCTGTGTGTGTGACTCTGTGTATATGTATATGTCTGTGTGCATGTGTCTCTGTGTGTGTGACTCTGTGTATATGTATATGTCTGTGTGCATGTGTCTCTGTGTGTGTTACTGTGTATATGTATATGTCTGTGTGCATGTGTCTCTGTGTGTGTGACTCTGTGTATATGTCTGTGTGCATGTGTCTCTGTGTGGGTATTTAAATGAAAAAAAACATGGTCTGAGGATTGTCTGACAACTCATTATTTTATTAGAATTGGTCCCTGTGTGCACATTGTAGTGACATTAATTAATCTATACATCTTGTGTCATTTCAGTACTTGTCAATCTGTGGTTTTATATCACTGCAACATTAATTAATATACCTCTAGAGATGTGAACTTAAGGTACACTTAAGCAAAACTGTCTGTACACGTTTATTTTATTGTCGAACACGTTTTACTATATTTTAATAGGCAATGTGTCATTTGCGTTTGATGTTTCAGCTGTACAACGTTCGGCTGAGGTTAAGAACAGTGTCAGTCCTGAAGGTGGAGCAGTCAGATGGACAAAATGTGTCTTAAAGTCAGGGCCACAGATATGATAGTGGAAAAGTCACTGATGATTTTGACTTCAACAGTATAGAACAAAAATACAAACATTATATTTGTGACTAATTACTAAGTTTCAAACTTTCTATGTTTGAAAAAGAAAGAAAGATTTTTTTTACCTCTACGTTTCTTCACAAATTTATGGCAAATATTGCTTTTTTTTCAGTTATAGAATTAAGACTGTCAGAGTTATGAGAAACAGAACATCACCACACAGAATAATTTATTTTTCCATCCAAGAACCCTTCATCAGAGGGGACAGAAAGTTATAAAATGTCATGTTAATAGGGAATCAAAATGGCTGGTTAGCACAGTGACTTCAGTTGCTTCTCTTTTAGTATTTCACCATGTATTGCATAACCCTGTATAGGAAATGTCAGAAACACACAACAGTTATTCTTGTCAGAGATCTGTGTTACATAAGAGGAGGAGAATTCTTGTTATTTGATCTTCAAATCAAGTTACCTGTTCAACGGTTTGATCCAGTGATATTCTGGGCGCTAGGAGCTTAGAGAAGCATTATTGCTACCAACAACAGACCCTAAAGAATAGAATAGAATAGAAAGTTATACTCCAGTTTCTTGTAGATTTGTCTAACATTTTTTAAAATCCCCCATATAACAACGTATCATTAATGTGAGACAGAGCAAGATTCTATTTATCATCTGTTTTTAGAAGTTGTTTGATTGGATCATTCTGTCATTTACACACGTGTCTGACGGATACCTTGTGGTGTGTCCTCTAGATGATCTGGCTGGTCGGGTACATCAGATGGTTTTGCTGTCAAGAGACAAGTTTCAGTTCTCTGTGACCCAACAGGTCTGAGTTCAGACAACCTTATTCTAATACTGCTCTCAAATGCACAATGTAACAAGTTATGAAGTACGAACTATATGTGTATGTATGTACGTATGTATGGATATATATGTCTGTATGTATATATATGTATATATGTATGTATGTATATATCTATATGTGTTTATATATATATATATATATATATATTCCATATTAAATGCTTTTTAGTGCTAATATAGAGTGTCTGTTTACCCTCAGCATCATTCTGCACTGTGTCAAATTAATCCATATCTGTATCCTTATCTTCATCTATAAATTATTTGTGTCACATGATATCATAAAGTTCAGTTTGCCGTTTCAGTAAAACACACACCCCCTTTATCATTAACATAATTTTGTCCTACAGGGTGGTGTTTTGTTTTGGGTTTTTTTTACCTACAGGTCCGTTGTTATGTTTTGCTGAACACTGCTATGATATCAACCCAACAGTTTAGTACAAATGACCATAAACAGCACTTTTACATACCAGTTGTGTCTACATCAGTGTCTTCATCGGTGTTGTCCTCTATAATGGCATTAAGAACAAGATTTCAACACCTACAATAGACTTAACCAAAGAAATCCAAAGAGATGGAAAGACTGTTGCATATTTAAGTGCTTATGTATTATATAATTACCATGTGATTTCGACTCTGTCGCACCCCTTGAGTCATCATCATCATTCTCATCTAGGAAGAGGAAAAAAATCATTTTCAAACCAACTTATTGAGGTGTACTGAAAATGAGTTCACGTGTGTGTGTGTGTGTCTCACCACTGGAGTCACCCTGAGAGTCCTCAGCTGTTTCAAGTGATGTTGCATCTGGGTAATATATGAGCACAGAAAATCAGATATCAAGACACTGAGTTAGTATCCATACTAGTAGACACTGGACTTGAATAATCCACTTACCAGGAGTCTCTATCTCCGAACTATTGGCACTGACATCTGAAACTGTAGAAGAAAAATATTACTGCAATTTTCAGTGCCTTTATTTACAAATAGCTACACCGTGTGCAAAATGGTATCAATAGGAACTGAAAACGCACCTCCTCCATCTGTCTCAGTGCTGTCCTTGTCAGCATGGTCTGTGCTCTCTGAGCTGTCTTTATCAGTGGACTCAGTGCTGCTCGTCTCTCTGTCCTGGCTATCCTCTTTACTTGAGGAGTCCAAGATGGAGGAGCCAGGCTGAGATCCCCTCACAGATTCATCAGACTTGCTCTTTGTCTCGTGGTCCGTGTCCTTTTCTTTCTCACCAGTCGTTTCCTTCTCATTGCTTTTGTCAGTGCTTGTGTCATCTGTGGTATCCTTGTCACTGTCTGCACTATCCTCCTCATCTTTTATGTCTTTGTCTCCATCACTGTCTCCATCACTGTCCCTGTCGTCTTTCTTTCTGTCCCTATCACTGTCTTTATCCTCATCTGCATCACTATCCCTATCACTGTCTTTATCCTCATCTCCATCCTTATCCTTTTTATCACTATCTTTATCCTCATCTTCATCCTTATCCTTCCTATCACTGTCTTTATCCTCATCTACATCACTATCTTTCCTATCGCTGTCTTTATCCTCATCTTTATCCCTATCCTCTCTATCACTGTCTCTATCTGCATCTTTATCACTATCTCTGTCATTGTCCCTATCTTTATCATCCTCTTTGTCACTGTCTCTACTGCTGTCTTTGTCAGTCTTCTCAGTGCTGTCACTGATCTCTGTCGTGTCTGAAGATTTCACTGTGTCATGGTCAGTATCCGTGTCAGGATCATCATGTTTGCTGGTCTTGTCCTTTCTTTCTGATGAATCTTTCACATCAGTGTCTTCTGTGCCTCTTGTCTCATCACCGTCTCCATCAGTGTCCACAGCCTTGTTGGCAGGTTTGTCCTTGTCCTCCATCTCCGAAGTTTTGTCCACATCCTGTTCTTTACTGTCCTTGTATGCATCGGTGCTGGCGTCTGACTTGTGCTTTTCAGATTCTGGTAGTACGGAAATACATACATGATGTAAAGTGAACACAGCTTTAATACAGTCGCACACGTCAGACAATTACTAATCACTTAATGTTTTAGGAGAAATTTTACATTCGAGTTACAATCAGTTTTTTTGTGCAATGCAAATGCACTCACTTTATATTCAGTACAGAAGAGCCACATTGTGTTATCGCATACACTATTGTGCTGGTCATTTCTTGTATGTATATACAACACTGTATGTATATATATATATATATATAAAATTTTTAATTATTTATTTATTTATTTTAAATATACCTCATTTAAATATCCTAAGATGTGAAAACATATCATTCAGTTAATTTTTCTACAAAAATTTAGGTGCCTTTAATGAATTGCTATCCTGTCATGTTGTAGCAATAATAGTGAAACATAAGAAGCTCATACCCATAGTATTTGTCTTTAATCACAAAAAAAGGGTTTTAAGAAGCTGCATGAATTCTCCATTAAACAAGTTCGCAGAAGTAATTTAGACTATGAGTGGTAGAATATAAAACAAGTAAAATTGTCATTTCCTTAATTCATTAATGGGACTCCTGTGGGACATTTCCGAGACACCGAAGACAAATGCTCAAACACTCTGTTCGAGTGATTTGTGGCCAAGTCAAATCTCAGTTTTTAAATCGACTTTAATATTCCTTGCAGCATCTCACTACTACGATACCACAACAAACTCTGCAAAATCTTTAATATGGAATGAATGCATTGTGTGAAATTGGGTTCAGTAATAATCTCATTTGTGTTTAAAGCCCTTCAGCCAGGTCACTTCACATGGTGAAACATTTCTTCTAAAGTTCACAGTTCAAAGGTCAGTGTTAGGGTCAGGTCAATAGAGGTGTACCAGTTGGTTGAATTATTTAACAGACCATAAGAAAGCATAGTGGTTAGCAGGCTTAATATTGAAGACAAGTGATCAAGCGTGGATTATTAAGATATGAATTGTGTGATCAGTCACACCTTCACTAACTGATACGTTCATCTTGCGTTATATAAATGAGAATACCTGAGGAATCCTTGTCTGGCTCAGCACGTGACTCTGTCTCCTTACTGGAAGAGGTCTTGTCTGAAACAGTACACAGCATGAGGGTGTGTCACATCTGAATGTTTCAGTGGTTTTCCTGTCTCATTGATCTTATATAATGGTTGTATGCTAAATGCTCGCATAATGATGCTTTCCTTGATTCTTTAAAAATGATTAATGTGCATAATTATTATAGGAGTTCATAACGCTCGCACTTTCCTCCAGTCTCCTGAAGGTGTTTACATAAAAGAGTACAAACAATTATCACTCAGTATAATGATGCCTATTATAATTCTAAAACTTGAATTGTCCATTTGAAAACACAAGTGACCATTAGAAATGTGAAAAAAAACAAAAACCAGACAATAAATGTCCAAAGTAATCGATGTTGCATATTTTTAAGAATACTTTTTTTTTTCTTTTTTTTTTTAATAAAATGTATCGCCTGTGTAATGTTATGTTTAAAATATGTAGCCCCATAGATGCCGTTATTTCTTGTCTTTCCTTTATACACATATTCGGAGCGGGGTGTAAAGAAACCCTCTGACTCTGTGCTGGTGTCTTACCTGAAGAGTCCATTTCATTTGATGATACGAGTGTTGAGTCAATATCTGGAGTAGTAAAACGTGCAAATGTTCATTTCTTTTATGACTTAAACTTGTAAATGTTTAGTATTGTTAGTTATTCCGAATCTTACCAGCAGAATCTGTTTGTGTGTCTGTTACTTCCTCTGTGTCATCTGTAGAAATGATATATAAATGATAAAGCCATAAAGAATAGAATTCCATGTGATATCAGATTTCTCTCTCTCTCTCTTTCTCTCACCTGGTTTCTTTTCTGTTGATGCTCGTTCGGCCAGGTCGTCTACGGTTGAGGGAATTAAATAATAATTTCCATTAAATCAATGTTCCTCCTTCCTTGTTTTCCACTGGGACAGAATTGAATTGCTTTGCACTAACCTGACGGATCTTTATTTTTCTCTTCAGCTGGGTCTAATGATAAAATCAACCAAACAGATAATGAACAACTATTTCTGAACATCTGGAATGAATAAACCGTGCTGTATGTTATGGAGACAGTGTCCTGGACTCACCTGGCAGGTCAGACTCTTTCTTCTCTAGCGTGGATTCAGAGGAGTCTAAAGTAAAACAAAGGTTTTCACCACAGTGTCACACTCTACCCATAATTCCACTGTCAGTGCTTCAATATAAACTCTTTTTTACAATGTTACTAATTCTAAGGTGATGGATGCTGTGGACTTCTATACACACTGGAGGCTCACAGTTCTTGGTTACTGGATGAAACTGTGATTTTCCAAATGCTGCTATTTTTTTTTTCTTACCTCTTGAATCTGGGCCACTGGTGGTTTCATCCTGACTTGTGTCACCTGACAAAAAGATTTGTTTCTTTTATTACTTTAGTGCATCAAAAATAAATAGTTTAAGAGTGATTCAACACAGAAGCATAGAAATGTATCTACACGGATGTAGTGCAAAAACAATTATACTTAATAATTTGTTTCTATGTAAAATAAAATATAATAATAATAATAAGATGATGTTACTGATTAAGTCTTTAATCATGTGATTTTTAACCATGATCAGATTTCAGTTATCCACTCAACACTCACAGTAACTCGTTATACAGGATTGTTTTTATCAGAACACTATTCATTAGTAATAATACTATCATGAAGTCACTGTTTCTTTCAATTAATTTATATTGTTTGCAAGTGTGTATACATTTAATATTATGGGCAAAGTTTCCCAAAATACAAATATTATTGTTAAATAGTTGTAGTAAATTTAAAAAAAAAAAAAAAAAAAAAGTAGTAAGAAAATATATATTTCTGTAAAGCTGCTTTGAGACAATGTCTGTTGTAAAAAGTGCTATACGAATAAAACTGAATTGAATTGAATTAAATAGTAGAGTGCACATCCTACTGAAGACTCGCACTACCAGTTACCATTATTTTAACTTAAGGGAAGCTGGTCCCTGTTTGTTTGTTTGTTTGTTTGTTTGTTTGTTTATTTATGTATGCAGGCTTTGGTTATTTGCTTCTCCTTGTGTTTCTGAGATCTTACCCGGCTTTTCTGTCGTATCTGCTGTGTCACTTGCTGTGCCTGAAATTCAAGACATATAGCCACAGGGTTGTTCTGTTTCATTGTGTTGTTTTTCGTATAGCGCGTACTGCTGTCCTGTCTGTTTCACTACTTCGAATTTGAATTTTTTAAAAGTTACTTATACATTTTCTATCAGGGTTTTATTTCAACACCCATCTAAAGCTTCACTCGGGCTCCACGTGATCATCCATACCTTCTGCTTTCTCTGCAGAGTCCTTTCCATCTGTAGTTCCTGCTAAGAGAACATACGCTGAATTAAAAAAAAACAACATCAGGTTTCTACTTATCAGAAATATCACCAATTCAATCCGATTTTAAAT
Source organism: Ameiurus melas (assembly GCA_012411365.1). Taxonomy (NCBI): domain Eukaryota; kingdom Metazoa; phylum Chordata; class Actinopteri; order Siluriformes; family Ictaluridae; genus Ameiurus; species Ameiurus melas. The sequence continues at coordinate 26,560,596 of CM022769.1, read as the reverse complement.
GTGAAATATCAGATTTCTTTCACAGTCCGAGATTGGCACTGTGTTTCTTTAATGCCTTTCAGTGCTGAAAATTCCGATGTAAATCTCAAGTGTTTTTGTTCCTATCAGCTGAGTGACTAACCTGAGTCTCCATTCACAGGGCTATTCGTCGGGTGAACTGCGTTGTTAACACCTAAGAAAGAGAAACAATAGTTGTATTGTTAAAGGTTTAAGGTGGGGTTTACTAAAGTGTCAAAGTAACTTGATTGCTTACTTTATGCTAATTAGATTGAGTATCTTTGTGTGAGCTTGTGTGCGTCCGTCAGCATCAGAACATTACGGCACTCTGATTTTTAACTTGCGTCTGGTTTTAAGAATCAGTGACTAGTCCTTGTGAGTGTGTTTTTATGTTTATTGATGCTTGCAATTAAGTTTAACACCTACCAATCAATAAGTCTAGAAATGCTTGTGCTTTCTCTAAAAACAGAAAAAATCATAATAATAATGAAAAAATGATGAATCATTGCCATGTTGCTCTTTAGATCAAGTCAATATTTACTGAACACTTTGCAACAAGAGCTATGCAATTAATGATGTTTCTTTATTTGCGTATTAAAACATACATATACATACAGACTACACCATTACTAATAATGTGAAAAACAGAAGGTAACATTTCCTTACCATCATTGTCTGTGCCATCTAGGGGAAGAAAACCCAGGTAAATGAATATAAGTGAGGTATCGTAGGTTCACTATCTATAAGTAACAGGCTCCTATAGTCCGCTTAGTTAACTCAACAGGCTCAAGTGAACAAAACGTCTTTGTGTGCTCTAGAGGAACATTGGCTCTGATTACGTTCTCTTTAAGGGAAGCACCAAGTGACCCCCCTGAAAGAGAGGAATTGTTGCACATTTCAAATACTACAGCACTGCATTGTTAGCTGAAAATATAGTCACATAATGAGGTATCATCGCTGAATAAAGCACTTTATTAGCCCTGAAGCGGAATAGGTGCTTCATTTAAGTATTTCCTTACCATGTATTGGTGCAGAAAGCGTGACAGACACTAAAACAGCGATCAGGAAAACAACCAATGTCCTAAAAGAGAAACATGCGTAACAATTCAATTAAAAGTGCTGCTTTGTGACAATGTCCACTGTGAAAAGTGCTATACAAATAGAACTGAATTGAAACGAATAAAACTCAATTAAAATTGAATGCCAAATGGTGACCGATGAGGTCATAAGATATTGCATAATTCAAATGTTTAAAATGTCCATAAACTAAAAGATACACTTTGAGATCTTACCCAGCGTCCATGTTCATATCTTTCACGTGATTCGTCCAGTATTTATTTACCCCTGTCCCGCTGCCTCATTCTTTACCTCATATTCATCACATAAATTCATTTAATACTAATTTAATTGATTCAAAACTGGTTACAATCTAAATATATATAACGTAATCATTTGCACAAAATAATTTCATCCTTCTGTAGGTTTTGACAGACAATTAAGTAAACATGAGCAAATAAATAACAATATTACATGACACCCAATTTTATCTGATAACTCAGCATGTTTCATTTCGTCCGTTCTGAAGCGGTTCACTTACCGTGTCTGCATCGTGACAGAATGGTAGAGCAGTGTGAAAGAGAGGGAGCGCGAGACTTGAGTTTCTCTGTGCTCTCCCGTAAATCTGAATCCTGGCTGGAGCATGCCGAGGAGCTTTTATACCCCTCACCCTCCCCAAGCCAGAGAGAGGCAGAGCCTGCAGGACAGAGGTGTCACACGGGAACGACTTGGGTTGAATTCATTAAAACAGGGTTAAGAGCCAGTGATGTCCTACTGTTGTTTGTGTTTCCAAACAGCTCTTGTAACTGGGCTAGCCTAGCTGTTCTACCCCCAGCCCCAGTTCCCCAGTATCACTGCCAGTACATTTCTCCAGTCCATTCTCTGATACTGTTGATGATATCACATGTTGTTGTTTTTATTAGTTCTTGTTACCTTAGTGTTCTTCTTAAAAAAAAAAACTGCACAAAGAACTGTGGGCAACAAGTGTTCCTGTGAGAGATTAAGTGCTTGCCTGTTTGGCAGGGTTTCAGAGTTGCCTGAGCTGGGCTGGGGTCCATGAAGCATCTGGGAATGGGATAGCTGATCTGCTTTTGTGACTTTTGTGATCATCTAAAATGGGGAACAGTCCTAAAATCTCTCTTCTGTGAATTCAGGCCTTGGGGTATAACTGCTCCCTAACCTGTAACAGAGTAATAATTTCAGAATCAGAATTCATTTGTTCGCCAAAAATGTGAACAGGCAGATTTGTAAACACACAGACCTACAAAAAGCACCGGATATCATGAAATAAAATACAATGAACTATGAATACAGAAGTCCACATGCGATACAATCAGCACAGTATACAAATGCACAATCTTGAGAAGAGTTTGGCTTGTTGAGAAGAGTGACTCTGTTGGGGGGGACAAACTGTTGAGGTGTCATGTGGTGCTGGTTCTGATGGAGTACTACCATTTCCTGAGACATTTCTGAAACAGCTCCCTTGGTGTGTGAGGTTCATAGTGATGTTCTCAGATTTTGAGAATCAAACGGACAACCTTCAGATTATAAGATGAACACGCTGCCTACTGTCTTAATGATGTTGTTAATTTGGTAACACTTTACATTTACTTCAGTTACACAACAGACACATGTTCTCAGTGGTTGTGTGGAATACAGTTTATGCATCATATGTAATTATATGTCACATACAAATGTTTTCATGCCACATATACATGTATGTGAAAAATGTTAATGATAACAACATAATGATAAAATCATGAATGGTATTAAAGTATGAAATGAGTTTCACAGTAAACACTGTCAAAGTATCTTGACCTAGTGGAAGGTGTTAAATGTATAATATACTTTTACAGGTTTACGATATTCTCAGTTATTTTAGATTAATTCTTTCTGCATAGGATGTTAGCATATGTTTGAATTTTAAAAAATTAATTGGATTTAGCTTACAATCAAAGTGTAGATAAGTAACATCAGTAGGACAAAAGCATGTGCTGTGTTTTAACACTATAATAATTTAATCTTATTATGGTCTGACACAAGGTTTGTTAGATTGTAAAAGTAGCTGATAGTCACTGTTGCAAGATTTGACCTGATGACACACAAAGTGTACCTTGTCTTACAATCAAAGTTCTTTTGTCTCTGCAACAGGGGCGTTATCTGGTCTGTTAATCATCCGGGGCTGAGCCCAGATTCTTCTCCATCAAAAAAAAAAAAACATTTAAAATGTTCTTCTAAAGAGACCATGTATTTTCTTTTTCTTGCATGTGAGTGCTAATTGCTTTAAAAAAAACTAGCAAATTGGACAAAAAGTTGGATTTATTATAAAACCTGCCTCGGGTGTTATTACTGTTTGCAGGACTACCAGACTGATAAAATATCAAACTTTTTGGCTATCTGACTCGAGACTTGGCTAGTTTAGTGTCGCTAGCCAAGAGGAGGCACAACTGATCTATCATTGTATGGGTTTAGCTGCTACAGTGCCATGCAAAGTACATTATCTGCCCTTATGCTCTGCTCATATCATGTTCACGTAACTTGGAACTTATATAGACAATTATACGCCTTGTTTACATGCTCAGCATGAGAGGATGTTTGTGTTTCAGTTTCAACCCTGTATGTACACTTTGCCTTTCACACTAACTGACTGTATGAGCTAGCATTTGGCAGAACTGAGAGACTGTTAGCCAATAAGACATGAGTATTTCCACACATTTTCCTGTATACCCTGTCGGATATCGCTTCTGTTCACTGAAGAATCAAAAATACATCACTGTCATCTGCTTTTAATGATGTTCAATTACACAGTCGCAAACCGCTCCAAGTGGAGAATTATTTGGGGCTAAAGAAAAAATCTTCAGGGCTACAGCCCCGAATGCCCAGGCCAGGTTACTCTCTCCAATCACAACTCAAAAAACAGGTTTATTGGCAAGTTGCCACATACTGATGCAAAAGAAATGAAAAAAACCAAATTAAATCTAATGGCTGCTAAATTCTTAAGCTCCAAAATGATTGTAGAGCATTCAGGGAGAACTGCAGTAGATTTTTATTTCTTTGTTTAGTTTAGTTTTCGATTTTCTTTATGTCTCTGCCACTAGGAGGTGAAGGCATTATGTTCTCGGGTTGTCTGTCCCTGTTTATCTCAAGAACAAAGGGTTGAATGTTCGTAGATTTATATGGAAATTTCTTTGTAACCTGCAGATGATCTGATCAGGTTTTGGAGGTGATCCATACCGGTAGACAAGGCCCATTTTCTGCCCATCCGTCTGCCTGTCAGTCCCATCAGTATGAAACGAGTGGTTAAATATAGGATTTGTGTGTCTTATCCTTGCTACCACAGATAAACCCATTCAATTTCGGCATTGATCCAACCATGGTTTAGGTACTATATATTTTAAGGTTATTTGAGGCATACAAATGAGTAAGACAGGCATCCCTGTCAACACTGTTGGCATCAATTCACACATTTGCTCCTACATAAGACCACAATAAACATACAGGTCTACTTTTACATAAACATAAATATGCATAATATTTATATTGGGAATCCTGGGGCAGTGGTAGGTCAGTGGAGACAGTGGACTCCTGCTCAGAAGATCATGAGTTCAAATTCCAGCACTACCAAGTCGCCACTTCCGGGCCCTTAACCCTCAACTGCTCCGATGTATAAAAGAAATAAATGTAAGTCACTCTGGATAACAGTGTTTGCTAAAGGTCATGCATGCAAATATAAACATGTTTATCCACATTACAGAGAAAATGTGTATATTTGTATGCTAATGTGATTGTTAATGAAAACATGGTGGGTGTTGAAATGAAAAGCTTATGAAAAATTTAATCCATGGCTTGCTATTTACCTCACTCTAAGACCAAGTAGCAGGGGTTCTAGCTGCTTTAGTTAATCTCTTTTTGCTACATGAGCAAGACAAAGTAGAAAACTATTTTTGGTCCATTAAAGCAACTAATAACATGACGCATGAAACCAGCAAGTAAAAGTGGAAACTTGGCAATGATCCAGTCTTTCCATGCCCTTACAGCTTTAAAGTCATTGCTAATAGCCAGTCTCTCTCATGGTCTCACAACACATATGAGAAGCTAAGTGAGTCTTACAACCTTTACTATGTTAGCAACTTTTGTTGACTTTGTTGTGTTCAGGGGATTACCAGCTACCATCAACAAACACTGCCATTAACACATGTCCAGAATGACTGTAATTTAAGTATTACTTCTGAAATCTGGGAGCTGTAATATGTGCGCTAAGTGTCACGATGATAAGGCCATACATTTGTTCACTTATAGTGGGAATTAGCACTCGGATAAAGGTTTTCTGTTTTAAGTATCAGCCTAAAAAGACTCCCGCCCCTTCTCGATTCATTCCAAAACTCCTCAAGCTCTTCTGACCAGTGATCCAAGACAAAATCGAGAACAGCATGCTTGGGTAAATTACCGTATGGCCATTTACACATCCTCTAAGCGTATGTACGGAGACTCCATAAACATCACATAACAGGCTGGGACGTCATAGTTGTAGGTACAGCCTACTATAGTTAAACTTACCAAAGGCATATTTCACAAATTAATTTATATTAGCAGTCTAGAATGCCTGAAATAGCACTACTGCCCGATGATTCATTCTAGCTGGGGATTTAAAGGAAGGAAATCTGACTTCAATTAGTCTGATCTTGCATAATAGATGTACCAAACGTTTTCTTTGACAAATAATATGCGTCATCATAATGCGTTCTTAATGATATGCTGCACTTCTCTGATGGCAGGGATGTCGACATTTCAACCTTTCTGAGAGGTCCTGTCTCACATTCTCATGACATCGAAACACAAATCATGAAAAGCCTTTTGTGATAAAACATCTGAGTTTTCAATGCAAAGTAATTATTTACGCTGCATTGCAAGAGAATGCTAATCTAGTTTCGATGGCATCTATCAAAATATCATCAATAAAAACTTATTTCATACAAGAAGGTTAAATGTAGGGGCACCGTGCCCACTCATTCATGCTCGGTTATATCCAGCGAATTGCGAGGTCGACCAGTTATGCTTTAATCAGTGGGACCATTTTTTTGGGGGGCCTTATGGAAGACCAAGACACATCACTAACTGTGATGAAGAGTGCAGCTTGTCCACTAACTAGCCTTTAAACATTTAGTGATGCATTGTACATACTGTGTTAAGAGCTGTGTTGCTGCATGTGTGTTGAAATCATGAGATAATTTGGCAACATAACACGGCCAATTAAGAATGACAATAAAACAGAAATAAATCTAATTAGGAATGATTGATCAGTGGCATTTTTACATAGACTAATCAGTGAGTCGCACTGTGTTTTTTTGCATGCCATCATAGTCAGCAGTCCATAAATAAACCACTCTACAAGCCAGAACCATGCTTTTCTTTTCACAGTATTCGCACAGCAACTCACAATGAGAAGGAAGCTTTATTTCTTTTGATTATAATGGGTTAGCAAATGCCTTTCAAAAAGTTTATAATCTGACCAGCTGTCTGCAGTCTGCTGCAGGTCTGCAAGCTTAAATACTCTATAACTCATTTTAAAACATCAGCTGTAAACAATGGGTAATACAGTACAAATAGATTGTAAGCCTGGAGAAGCTATTAAAAGTTTTCTTGTTCTTGCATACGTGGTAAGATATACACAGATTAGTTTATTGTGAATATGAGAAACTAAATGAACAATTTTTTTTTTTTTTTTTTAAAGATTTAGCTACTTTATTCAGGCTGAATACACAATTTCAAATTCACAGTTTAATACCATGTTCAACAAACATCAGAATAAATAACTAAAGGCTTCTCTCACTTCAGCTAATGCTAATGTTCAAGAGTCCTCCATCAGGACAACACTGAACAACAATGGTGTGCATGGCAGGGTTGCAAGGAGAATGCCACTCTCCAAAAAGACCACTGCTGCCTATATACAGTTTGCTGAAGACCACGTGGACAAATCAGAAGGCTAATGAAAATTGTAGACAGTGAGACCAAAATAGAACTTTTTACTTTAAATGAGATATTTGACAAAAGGAAAACACGGCACTCGAGCATAAGAACCTTATCCCATCTGTGAAACATGGTGGTGGTAGTATCATGGTTTGGACCTGTTTTGCTGCATCTGGTCCAGGACGACTTGCCATCATTGATGGAACAATGAATTCTAAATTATTCCAGCAAACTCTAAAGGAAAATATCAGGACATTTGTCCATGAACTGAATCTCAAGAGAAAGTGGGTCATTCAGCAAGACAACGACCCTAATCACACAAGTTGTTCTACCAAACAACGATTAAAGAAGAATAAAGTTAATGATTTGGTATCTCCAAATCAAAGTCCTGACCTTAATTCAATAGAAATGTTCTGGAAGAACCTGAAGCAAGCAGGTCACGTGAGGAAACCCACCAACATCCCAGAGTTGCAGCTGTTCTGTACTGAGGAACGGGATAAAATTCCTCTAGGCAGATGTGCAGAACTGATCAACAGTTACCCCAAACATTTATCTACAGTTATTACTGCACAAGGAGCTCACAGCACATACTGAAAGCAAAGGGTCACATACTTTTACTCACAGATATGTAATATTGGATCATTTTCCTCAATAAATAAATGACCAAGTACAAAATGTTTGTCTCATTTCTTTAATTTGGTTCTCCTTATCTACTTTTAGGACTTAAGTGAAAATATGATGATGTTTTAGGTCATATTTGTGCAGATATATAGAAAATTCTAAAGGGTTCACAAACTTTCAAGCACCACTGATCATCTTTGAAACAGTGCCCATTTATAGAGTTGATATAGAGTTGAAAAATAATTAAATATTAATAGATGTGATATTCTTCTGTGGAAAAAGTAAGTCCACCCTATGCCTCAGATATTAGTATCTAGTATTGCCCCCTTTAGCAGAAATAAGTTCTTGTAGACATTTTGCATAATTGTCCACCAGATTTGAGGGAATTTTTAACCACCCTTCCATACAATATTCTTTCAGTTGCAAGATGTTTGAGGGTTTTCTTGCATCTTCTGCGCGTTTCAAATCCCCCCACAACATGTCAAACCCAGGCTTTCAGTAGACCATGCCATAGCCCCCCATTTTTTCTTTTTGAGCCATTCTTTGGTAGATTTGTTAGTGTGTTTAGGGTCAATGTCCTGTTGAAAGGTCCATTTTCAGTTCAGCTTCAACTTTCGTAACAAATGGCCTCATATTATCTTCAAGCACTCTTTGATATGATGCAGAATTCATAGTTGAATCAATGAATGCAAGCTGTCCAGTCCCTGAGGCAGTGAAGGAACCCTAAACCATAACATTTCCACCACTGTGCTTCACAGTTGGTTTGAGGTGCTTCTCTTTTAAAACTCTTTTTGTTCTGTGCTAAACATGTCTGCCGTCACTGTGGCCAAACAACTCTATCTTTGATTTGTCTGTCCAGAGCACATTATTCCACAAGGTCTGGTCTTTGGGCAGCTGTGGCTCAGGTGGTAGAGTGGTCTGTCCTCTGATTGCAGGGTTGGTGGTTCAATTGCCAGCCCACATGATTCCACATGCCAAAGTGTCCTTGGGCAAGACACTGAACCCCAAGTTGCTCCTGATGGCAAGCTAGTGCCTTGCATGGCATTTCTGCTACCATTGGGGTGGGTGTGTGTGAATGAGACAAAGCACTTTGCAGAACTGCTAAGGTTAAAAAAGTGCTATATAAGTGCAGACCATTTGCCTATATGCTCTGTAATGCAAACTGTAGTCTTGCAAAAGCTTTTTCCTGCCGCGTTTCCCATGCAGGTCAAATTTGTGCAATCTCGTTCTGATTGTAGAAGCATGCACTTTGACACCAACAGTTGCAAGACTTACTGTGATGAAATTTTGGGGTTGTTGGAGACTTCTTTTTGCGTCAGATGGTCTGCTCTTGGGCTGAATTTGCTGGGACGGCCAGTCCTGGACAAATTGGCAGTCGTTTGAAATCTGCACATTTTGTATATCATTTTCCTTACAGTAGAATTGTCACTGTAGTGCGAACCCAAAGCATGATGGCACGCTTCCGGGGTTTGTGTCATTGACTTTGTTTACCTGTTTACACGTGCATTAGTTATGATTTCTGCCGTGTCTCCACCCCTATGTAGTCATTGGTTCCTTCCCTTATGTGTCATCATTTTTCACCGCTGTTTTTTGCTTCACACCTGATTATGTTCATATGTACTTAAACCCCTTGTGTGTCTTTGTTCAGACGTGAAGTATTACGTGATTATTTTTTTTTCGTGTACCAAGCCTTTGCTCCGTGTTTATGTGCCATAGTATTTGATCCTGTTCTTCTCATTGTATCAAGTTTAGTCTGTTTAATGCCGATTGCCTGACTCATTGCCTGTTTTTGACTACTCTACTGATTCACGTTTTGGATTTATCTGCCTGGTTTCCTCAATTAAGCTCTTCACTGCACATGCATCCTGCATCTCCTCCTTGGCCAGCCATTACAGGACTGACTTATATTTAAATATTTTAAATCATTTGGAGATCATTTTAAATCTCTTGCCAGACTCATAGGCATCCACAACCTTTTTTCCGAAAGCCTTACAGAACTCTTTAGATCTTGGCATGATAACACAACACACCTCAATAACAAAGGGAACACCAGACACTAGCTATGAGAGGGGTATAAATAAGACATTCAGGTGTGGGTAGCAATGCGCTAAATTTACTTTGTTACATTTACTTTAGTAACATTTTGAAAAAAAAAATTACTTTTAAGGTTAAGTTAAACTGGCTGTTCATTTTTAATCACAGAAATGTACTTTTACTTCACTACATTTGGGTGAGTTCCTCCGTTACTGTAAAATGTTAATGAATGTTGCTTCGACCTCTGCAGCAATGCTGGCAGTCATGTTGGCATCACCAGAGCTGATGTCATCATGGAGGAGTGGAAGAGGACTCCAGTGGCAACCTGTGAAGCTCTGGTGAACTCCATGCCCAAGAGGGTTAAGTCTGTGCTGGAAAATAATTCTAGCCACACAAAATATTGACACTTTGGGCCCAATTTGGACATTTTCACTTAGGGGTGTACTCACTTTTGTTGCCAGCGGTTTAGACATTAATGTCTGTGTGTTGAGTTATTTTGAGGGACAGTAAATGTACACTGTTACACAAGCTGTACACTCACCACTTTACATTGTAGCAACGTGTAATTTCTTCAGTGTCGTCACATGAAAAGATATCATCAAATATTTACACACATGTGAGGGGTGTACTTACTTTTGTGAGATACTGTATGTAGTTTTAATAATTAGTTTATATCACATATAATGAGGTCACAAGTCTCACGATACACTGTAGTGGTCTGAATGCGTCCTCAACAACTGCTCACATTTTTTAAGCAGCTCAGACCTGGAAGATAATGGCCGATGAGGGGGAGGAAGGCATTATCCAATTACACCTCAGAGCTTCTGAGATATCAGGATCACACAGTTCACACCTCCCCATTGCTCACCATCCCTGCTCGAGGTTTCACACCCCTCCCCCATACCAATCATCAGGGATCTTCAATAACTCCCCCCTGCAGTCTCTCTCTGACACTCAATCAGGTGAAGAGGGAGGTACAGAAAATCAAGGAAGGCCCAGATGGAATTAGCTCCAGACTGCATAAAGACGTTATCTGAAGCACAGATAACTTCTACACCTGGAGAATACTGGGAGCATTGTGAGGATCATGTTTTGTTTTGTTTTGTTTTGTTTTTCCAGTGCTTTCAATACAATTCATCCATCACCACTTACAGGGAAGCTTTTGGGAGCTGGAGTTGACCGCCATCTGGCTGCATGGATCATCAACTATTTCCCTGACAGACCACAGTATGCGAGGCTCCAGGACTGTATGTCTGATGTGGTGGTTAGCAGCACGGGAGCACCGCAGGGTACAGTGCTCACTCCCTTTCTCTTCACCCTGTACACAGCAGACTTCAGGCATAACACTAACTGTTACCATATACAGAATGTTCTTTGATGATACAGTCATTGTTGGATGAGTATCAGAGGAGAATGACCAGGAATTCTGGGAGGTCACCGCTGACTTTGTCAACTGGTGTGAATTGAGCCACCTCTGCCTTAACACCCGCAAGACAAAGGAGATGGTGGTTGTCCTCCGCAGGAGGCCACCCCAGTCTACGCCTGTGAACATCCAGGGTGTTGACATCAAGAGGGTGAAGACATATGAATTCCTATGTGTTCACCTCAACAATAAACTGGACTGCTCCATAAACACAGATGTCCTGTATAAAAAGGGCCAAAGTCGTCTCCACCTTCTGAGGAGACTGAGGTCTTTTGGTGTGTGCAGGACCCTGCTAAAATCTTTCTATGACACTGTGGTAGTATCTTCTATCTTCTATCCAGTAGTTTCCTGGGGAGTCGGGAGCACAGAGAGGGACAGAAAACTTCTTAACAAACAGCTTAAGAAGGCTAGCTCTGTCCTGGTCTATCCTCTGGACAGCATAGAGGTGGTGGAGGAGAGGAGGATGTTAGCTAAGCTTGCGTCTATCATGGCAATTCCTCCCAACCGCTGTATGAGATATTGATGTCCCTGAGCAGCTCCTTCAGCAACAGACTGCTGCACCCTCAATGCAAGAAACAGCGTTACTGCAGGTCCTTCATCCCTACAGCAGTCAGACTCTTTAATGCAATAACAACATAATGTAGCACTGCTAGCTGTTTTGGATCATCAAAATACACATTCATAATAATTCTTCAATATGAACATTTATTCATTTATTATTATTTGTTTCTCACCCTCTCTCGTTAACTGTGCAGTTATCCATTTACCACCTTTCTGTATGTAAATGAATTGTTACTCATCTGTATTTATTCCTATTTGTATTCATCTGTACATACATTCAGGTGTTCATAGTGTACATATTACCATTATTATTATTTTTTACTACTATTATTCTTATTTTTCTATTCCTGTTGTGTCTATTATTTAGACATGTTTTCAATTCTATTCCTATTTAATGTGTATTCTTTCCCATCTGTTTTTTTTTTTTTTGTGTAATTGAGCTAATGTAACAAGGAAATTTCCCCAGTGTGGGATCAATAAAGTTGATCTTATCTTATCTTAAATGCAGATGCTGACAAGTTTGTGTTGTTAACATGTTGTGAAAATAAAGACAGTCAACCGTTGGGAAAATGTTTGTTTACTGTTGTGTGTGTGTGTGTGTGTGTGTGAGAGAGAGATTTTGTGTTGAAAATGACAGGTTCTGTGTTATTGTTATCACAGGACTGGAATATACTGATTCATCATGAACCCAGGTTTTATGTCATATAAACAAAACTAACTTTTAAGGAGAGGTGTGACTTACAGTCCTCCATGAAGTCCAAAATTCAGGATTATCCCTTCATTTTTATCAGATCTGAAATAACTAGTAACTTGCTCGAATTCTCATCAGAGAATACTGTTACTCAAGTAAGTATTACAATTATTAGTTTTAATGTTACTTGAGTAATTATTTTGAAATGTAGTTTTACTTGTACTTAACTAAAAGTTTTGGCTACTCTACCCACCTCTGAAAACAGGTTCCAGCTGCACTCCCTAAGCAGGTTCTAGTCACTAGCACCCAATCTTCAACACCTGATTCTAAGTTTATGGATTTTAAGGTGTGATAAATGTAGGGATGTATTTACCTTTTTCTTCTGGCTGATCTGTTTTTGTTCATTTAAATTGTGAAAATGACTACAAATTGTACATTTTATTTGTCATTTGAAAGAGTGTATCAACTTTATTCATAGGAACTCTTTCAAAGAGATTCACATTTTTGCTTATCCAACTATTTACATGGGGTGTACTTATTTTTTTCACATGACTGTAAATCACCACTTTCACCACAACCTGATCGCTTTGGCATATATTGTCAGAGGCAGGGAAGGGTGGAATTCAAATAAAAATGCATCAATTACAGCAATGAATCATGTTCTTCAAACAAAACAAAAACATGTTATACAGTTAAAGGGAAAGCCAACGCATGAGTAGATTTGACTTCTGAAGCAGTTAAACAAGTGGGTATACAGAGCATATACACCAGGGGTGTCCAAACTTATCCTGAAAGGGCCAATGTGGGTGCAAGTTTTCATTCCAGTCAAGCAGGAGCCACTGATCCTGATCAGGATATAGATTTTAAACTGATGAATTTATCCCTAATGAGCAAGCCATAGGTGACAGTAGCAAGGAAAAACTCCCTGAGACGATGTGAGGAAGAAACCTTGAGAGAAACCAGACTCAAAAGGGAATCCGTCCTCATCTGGGTGACACCTGAGTCTTGTGTGCAAAGGTGTTCATATGAATTGAGGTCCAAAGACATCTTTATGGTTTTTATCCTGAGTAATCTCAATGATCTTTGGGCTGCACCATGTAGCACTCAGCAGCAGCATGTGGATGAGAACAACCAGAAGTAGGGCATCAGGATGGATCAGGTAGCTCCGCAGAGAAGAAGGGGTCAGGATCACTGATATCACAGGAGTAATGTGTAGTTCGACAGAAAGAGAGAGAGAGAGAGAGAGAGAGAGAGAGATAATTAGGTATGTTATTGTCCCATAATGTTTAAGGACAATGTACTTTGCATGAGTACATGCAGGGACTCCAGAAAGACTGGCTATAACAGCGTAAGTAAAAGGGAGACCCAGAAGGTAGACATGAGGGTGCCATGGAACATAAGGCGGCCAGCCACTCCACCATCAACAAACCTGGGTGAATTGCCACAAGCAGTTTTGCATTCAAGTCTCCATCAGTGAACAGTGGATAACGTCCACAAATCAGACTTCATGGAAAAAGTGTAATGACTTTTCCTGGTAACTGCGCTATTGACCATGTCATATTATCACATTCATAGAAGAGAATTGTTTATAATTGTATTATCCAGTGTCACCCAGATTAGGATGGATTTTCCTTTAAGTCTGGTTCCTCTCAAGGTGTCTTCCTCATATCTGTTAGGTCTACTCACACCACAAACTCCATTTCCCATTCTGCACTGTAACTTCCAAACATGGCCACCATGGACTGCAATTCCCAGAAGACTCACATTGACACATTCACTGTGACCTTCATTTGGATCATGACACCTGTAACCCATTCACAGCACAATCACAGCCACAGTACAAAAGGACTTTCGATTGCTAATAAACACCTCTACCTGCATTTGGATCTGTCTGCCCATTCATCACATGACGATATCATCTCAGTGAGTTTCTCCACACCACCGTTGCCTCTGTCTTGCTCATTAGGAATAAATTCATACATTTAAAATCTATATCCTGAATTTATGTATTCCTATAAAGCTGCTTTGGGACAATGTCCATTGTTAAAAGTGCTATATAGATCAAACTGAACTGAATTAGCCCTGCAATGGACTGGCACCCTGTGACAGCATCCAAACATCCCAGTTCACCACAACACTCTATGCCCATGAACCCTCTAGATCTGCTCCTTTACCTTAAAAAACCTTTCCACAAAAAGCTTGACTAAACAAATTTGTTTTCAGCCTGAACTTAAACACTGAGACTGTGTCTGACTCCTGAACACGTATTGGAAGGCTGTTCCATAACTATGGGCCTTTGTAAGAGAAACCTCTTCCCTTTGCTGTAGCCTTCACTATTTGACGTACCAATGAATAGCCTGTACGTTTTGATCGAAATCGGTGTGGCAGATCATAAAAGACCAGGTTTGATCAGGTACTGTGGCATGAGACCATTTAGCTTTATAGGTCCCAGCTTTATAGTGTTACATTTCAGACAAGCTAGTCTTAATAGCTCAGTGGTTAGCACGCTCGCCTCACACCTCCAGGGTTCGAGTCCCACCGGGGCCATGTGCATGCGGAGTTTGCATGTTCTCCCTGTGCGGCGGGTACTCCGGTTTCCTCCCCAGTCCACTCATGCATGGTAGGCTGATTGGCATGTCCAAAGTGTTGGAAGTGTGTATGTGATTGTGTTGATTAATTTGATGACTATTTATTAAAACAAATGCAACATAATTGCTTATAGTCTATTAATATGACAATTATTATGAATAAATTAATTAGTAATTTCATTAATCAGAGCTTATCTTAACAATTGTTATTTTGTGTGCATGTTTCCCAACTAAAAAAGACTGTATGTAATACCTGCTATGGCAGGCTCTGGCAAGTGTTTTTACATTTCACAAGGTGACAAAAACAAGCACTATGGTCAGGTTTCAGATATTCAGTCGATATGTTTTACAGTGTAAATTGCAGACACGCAGGGTTTTAAGGCATTCTTCATCCGTTTCCATTCTTATAAGAGCAGGTGTTAATCAGGGACCACTGTTGTCTTTCATGAAGAATTCTAACTAGCTTAACTTTTGTAGACAATAAGCAAAAACCACCAAACAATAATAGTTTTGAAAACTAATTGTGGCTTAATATGCTAAGCTAGCCTATCTGTCACGATCCCACCGTGCAGCAGCGCGCCTGGGGCACTCATGCGCATGCTGCTTCCGGGTTGACGTCATGTCTTCGTCCCGTCTCGTGATGTGTCACGTGGGTATTATGGTATTGCCCGCAGCTGTTAGCAGTTGCGGGCTAACTAACCATAGGTGTATATATACCGTGAGCCGTGCTTCACACGGCACGGTTGAATAGATTAAATGAATATTTAAATGCATCTCTGTGTGTATGCCATTTATAGCTCGAGTGCGAATATAGCGAGTCGTTGTTTCATGTTATGTTTAGGCCATAGCCTTAGCCTTAGCATTAGCGTTAGCCATAGTCATAGTGCTTAGCTTAGTTTATTGAGAGTTATGTTTCTGGTTTCCGTTTTGGTTTTGCTTCCACCACTTTAAATAAAAGTCACCGTTCGTCTGCGATTGCATCCTGCCTGTTTACTTCACGTCACGTCCCGTGACAGATTCAACCGCCCCACAATGGATGCAGGATTCAAACGGAGAGGACGCCGAACCCGGGAATCCATGCCCACTATCCCCGCCTTGGATTCTATGCGGTTTAAGCAAAGGACTTTTGAGGCCTGATCGATGTGATGGAATTTACGGCTATCCGGATTATTTTGTGATGGACTGTCAATGTTACTTCGTCAGCCTGTGCGACCCGAAGCCAACCGAAAGACAGTTTATTCGGTTTATCATGTCTCGGTTTTTTGGCCCAGCTCGCACATGGGCACAGCGAGTGGCCACCACGAGACCCTGGGTGCTGGAGGATATTAGGCAGTTTCTGGACTTATTTTTGGAGGAGTTCGGAGAACCAGGGCAGAACTACAACCTGGATAAAATGCTGATGGAAGCAAATTGGGTGACTAGTGCGGAGCCCCTCTTCCTTGTGCACTATGAGCGGGGGAGACATCGAGAGGAGATGGACAGGACTGTCATCCAGTGAAGCGAGTTCCGCTCATCTCTAAGTCTCCAGTCCAAGCTAAGTCTCCAGTCCAAGTCAAGTCTCCAGTCCCAGACACGTCCAAATCTCAAGTCCCTTCTAAGCCTCAGGCACAGCCCCAGCCTGACCCGCCTTCAACCTCTATTATGAGGAGAGAGACAGAGCTATCACTGATCATCCCGTGAAGCAGAATCCCCTCATTTCCAAATCTGCGGACCCAATAATCAGAGTCCCAGCCAAAGCCAAAACTCAAGCTCCAACCAAGGTCAAGCCTCAAGTTCCTACCCAAGCCATACCTCAAGCTCCGGTCACAGCCAAGCCTCATGTTCCAGTCACAGTCACTCAGAGTAAAAAAGATTCTGAATCTCGCAGGAAGAAAGGCAAAGCTCAGCTGCTGGAGCTCCAATGGAAACACTTCAAGAGCGAGAGACAGAAGAAGGAAATGGCTAATCATCTCTATGTTCATCTGTGGAGTTGCAACTACAGGAAACACAGGGTTTGCTGCAAAGGGAGACACGCCAGAAACAGGCTCTGAGCACACGGCTTCATCAACTGGAGGACGAACAGAACCGACTGAAGGAGCTTGACCTGTCTGAACGGGAGGCTCAACTCAACCAAGCTATTAAAGCTCGAGATAAAGCCCTGAGACAGCTGAAGAAAGTACAGGCTCAGGTAAAGGATCAGTTGCGGATGAACTTCGAGCGGCGAGAGATGCGGCACTGAGCAGCGCAAAGGAGAATGAACGCAGACTCAAGAGTCTGGAGGCTGAAAATATGCAGTTACATGAGGATCTGTCTGCAGCTGATTGCAGTAAGAAGCAAGTTCAGCAGGAGAAAGATGAGATGCATGATGAAGTGACCAGCTGCAACTCCAAGATATCTGCTTTGAATGAGGAGAAGCGGAGGTTGGAGGCTCGTATCTCTCAGCTGGAGGGGGAACTTGATGAGGAACAGGGCAACATTGAACTCGTTAATGACCGATTGAAGAAGGCAAATGCACAAGTGAACACGCTGAGCACCGAGCTAGCGGGTGAGCGCAGCACGGCTCAGAGGAGTGAGACTACTTGGCAGCAGCTGGAGAGACAGAATAAGGATCTGACTGCCAAAATGCAGGAGCTGGAAGGCTCGGTCAAATCGAAGTCTCAAGTCCACGACATCCAAGTCCAAACCCAGTCTCAAGTCCACAATGTCCAAGTCCAGACCCAGTCTCAAGTCCACGACGCCCAAGTCCAGACATAGCTTCAAGTCTCGGACGCCCAAGTCCAATCCCAGCCTGACCCCCAAGCCATGTCTCTCATCCAAGCCATGTCTCTCGTCCAAGCCATGTTTCAAGCAGTCCAAGCCCAAATCCTGTCCCGAGTTCCTAACGTCTCGTCCAAGCCAGCTGTTCCGGAAAATCCGGTTCAGTTCATGCCAGAGTCCGCTAAAGCTAGCCCAGAAACTTTTTTGGCGGGGGCAACGACGATAGCAGGGCTCCAGCCCAGGCCTACAGGGAGGAGCTCCTGCCAGCTGAGGAGGCTGTCCTGCTGCCCTGCACAGCCGAGGAAAATGTCCGGCTGTCCAGCCCAGCCGAGGAGGGTGTCCTGCTGCCCTGTACAGCCGAGGAAACTGTCCTGCTGTCCAGCCCAGCCGAGGAGGCTGCCCTGCTGCCCTGCACAGCCCAGGAAGCTATCCTGCTGTCCCGACCTGCTGAGGATGTCGCTCAGCCTCCACGTCCAGCTGAGGACGTCGCTCAGCCTCACTGCTCAGCTGAGGTCGTCGCTCAGCCTCTATGTCCAGCTGAGGATGTCGCTCAGCCTCACAGCCTAGCTGAGGACCTTGCTCTGCTTCCCTGCTCTGACAAGAACAGCGTGCGGTTTCCTGGCTCTGTATGGGACATACAGCCCAGAGGCCCGGGGCCGCCAATGAAAGAGGAGGACTGGGTTGGGGGGAGTTATGTTTATGGTTTCCGTTTTGGTTTTGCTTCCACCACTGTAAATAAAAGTCACCGTTCATCTGCGATTGCATCCTGCCTGTTTCCTTCACGTCACGTCCCGTGACACTATCCTAAATGATAACCAGATACATTTCAGTAAAACTGGATATCAAAATCCACAGAAAAGAACATTTAAACATACTGAAAGGGTATAAATGTATTCTTTCTTCTGCTGCAAAGTCCTCAGAACCTGCTTGTGTCCTGGGCTCTTAGCTGGGTTTTAGCTAATTTCTTACATAATAAGAGCCCAAACATGCCATCAAAAAGCCAACTGGAGATTGGCTGAATGTAGAATAAGTTTGTTTAAGGAACCAAGGACCAAGCAACTGCACTTCTGTTCTATTGTATGGACCAAAATTTACTGGGCATCTTTGTGGAAGATGGGGCTGCCTTTCATTGAAAGTCTGGGCTTGTCAGCAAAGGGCCAGCTACTGCCCTACAAATGGCCTTGTTTTCCCTTTCTCACTCAATCAAGGAAAGTCCAACAAAGAAGAAATTTAACAAATTAAAATACATTTATCAACTTTAATCACCTTCCTACAGCATTACTTTGAATTATTGTTTTTACTTTGTATTAATTCAGGAACCTATTACAATTCCAGTAAGATTCATTAGACATCAAATTCGCTGATTAGTCATACATGGTTCTTTGTTTTTGTTTATTGGTTTTGTTCTGCCTTGGCAAAGTAAAATGTGCATTTTGCATATGTTGTGTCAGCTCTTCTATTCACTTCTATTCTATCTACTCTTTTATAAGAGTCAATGGCAACCATGTTTGAAATGTAAGAATGCCTCTTGGCCTGGTATAGCAAATAGGTTGTTTGTGCTGAGCTCTCAGACAAACCTGTCTCTCCATGACAGCAATCTCTGTTTTGTTTTGAGTTACATAGTGGAAAAACAGCGTTCTTGACCACAGCAGCGCACTATAAACGTTATTTCTATCAACGTTATTTCACATGAAACAGCAAAAGTGATATATATATATATATATATGTTATAATTTAGGCTGAAGATATATGAAATACTGTGATATTTTACATGAAATAAAATGATGGCTGTAACACTTATCATTTCCACCAGGGGACAATGATGAGAATCAAAGTTGGTGAATGAAGGCGGTTATGTTTTTAATATAATTGAGAGATTCGTTGGAGAAAATGTGGAGAAAAAACAAATGAAGAAATTTACATGTAATATTAAATTGTATAATCATAGAGTTTAAATGGATGATGGCGTTTATTATTAACCAATCAGATGCAGGTGTGACGAGCTGTGAAGCTGATGCTCACCGTAAAACAAAGGGCTTTTGTTAGTAAGGACCATTCACCTCAGAGTCGAACTCCTGCACTTGTCTTTTGAATGAAGTGACTGGACAGATCCATATTCACTTTATTGTTTCAGATAAACTTATTTGTATGAGTTGTGTGAGTATGTTTTATGTCATGTTCTGTTCAGGTGTATCATTGCAGTCCTAATGTAATTGAAAAGGAGGAAGCTGACTGTTGTTGTTCTGTATGGAATTAGACATTAACATAAAAATAAAAAGTTTATGTTTTGATTGTAAATCATTAAAGCTTTTCTAATTGGTTCCCTGATGTCTGTGACCTGAAGACATTGAGAGTTAGTGAATGCCTACCGAGGAGTCAATTTTCTGTGCTTCTGTGGGATTTTCCTCTTATATTGTTAACACTGTAATAATAATTTTAAACAAAAAAACACCACACGCTTGGATTTATTTGATTTGGGTCACTGGCCTGCTGTTAGGTGAAACTATGTCCACTTGGTTTTAATCCTTTTATTAAGATCTGGGTAAAGTTAAAATGGTTCAAATTTCTTTCTGCCTCTATAACATTTTTGACGCGTTTTTCTGGATGTTTTTGTTGTTATTCTGTCTCTCACTGTTCAAATAAATCTACCATTAAAATTATAGACTGATCATTTCTTTATCAGTGGGCAAACGTACAAAATCAGCAGGGGCTCAAATACTTCTTTCCCTCACTGTATGTCCCATAAATATGTTTGTTAGACCTTTGTATTTTCAACAAGCGATCATACAATTTGTTTACCAACATCAGGGTACTCAGTGTACTTTAGAAATGACATTTGGAACTAAAATAGGGAGTAGTGTTATTTATGCCCGGTGTTGGTGTCAGGCTTGATGTCACACATGTACAGAATTATGGCCGATGTGTAAATAAACAGTGTGGGGTTGGCATTTTAACTCTCTAGCAATAAAATGGAAAAAGCAGACCCAGCACAAGCTCGGAGCTCATTACAAAATGTGTGGTTTAGAGCACTGTGCATGTCTCAGGGGAGTCAGAGGAGGGGCTCTGAGACTATCGACTTCAACGCAAGTGAAAGGCCTGACCTTTACCAGCCCAGAGTACTGATGGCAGTGAGACAGTGGCATATATTGTCAGAGAGAAAGGTATAGAGTGTGATATCTGACACAATACTATACACTCACAGACTGCTTTCTCCAGCCTACATGTACAGTGGTGCGGAGCTAATGCACTTCAACATCGGCTGGTGTAAAAGGAGACATTTTCTACTCAGCAGAGGCCCCAAACTTGGCACTTGGTGCATTTTAATATCCATGTTATTTTTGAACAGGAGGTAGATTGTGTAGTTAGTGACATCTCAGAGGCCCGGTGGAAACCAGATATAATTTTTTTCGGATGCTGAAATCTGAAAGCCATATTTATTTTTTGTTTTATACTTTAGATCAGCAGGCTTAGTAAATGAATTTAAAAATGAAAATGTCTAAGATAGTAAGCTCTTGTTAATGTTTGACAATGAAGATGATGATGATGAAGATGATGATGATGATGATGATGATGATGATGATGATGATGATGGGCGGCTGTGGCGCAGTTGGTAGAGCGGGTTGTCCACTAATCGTAGGTTCGGTTCCCGGCCCGGGTGACTCCACATGCCGAAGTGTCCTTGGGCAAGACACTGAACCCCAAGTTGCTCCCGATGGCAAGCTAGCGCCTTGCATGGCAGCTCTGCTACCACTGGGGTGTGTGTGTGTGTGTGAATGGGTGAATGAGACTCAGTGTAAAGCGCTTTGGATAAAAGCGCTATATAAGTGCACATTTACCATTTATGATGATGATGATGACGACGATGATGATGATGATGAGTATTGTTGTTGTTGTTGTTGTCGTTGTTGTTGTGGTTAAAACACTCATAGGTAAATGTTATATAAATATAGTATATGTCCTGCTCTCTGATACTTTTTCCGCACACAAAAAATAAAAGTCTTAAGTCTTATTTGCTTTGAAGTTTATTTGGTCATAAAATATATAGAAAGAATTATTTATGAATAATACATTCATGATTTTGATATTGGAAAATTATATTTAATAAAGATAAATACTGTTTCTTATAAAAAAAAAAGATCAATCACAAAAGAAAGAAACACTTTAAACACTGAGTTTGTGTTGAAAGCAGGCTTTTGCGATGTTTCTGTTGTAAAAACAAAACAAAAAAACATTTTTACTACTGTTCCTACAAAGCTATGGCTAGTCTGAACACACAGTATTCATGTAACCAGCACCAGTGAAAATATAGCATGATCAAGTCCGGGCATCTGAGAGACGTTTAGTATTTTCCTGATGATAAATGTTAACACCTAGAATGTTATATTCCAATCAGAAATAGACTTCTAGCACAAAAGCCTGACTGTAATCTGAGATGATGTTGGCTGTCTTGTTTAGGAACTAACCCCTGACTGACAAGCTTTGTCCCCGTATTTGACGAGTGATTTAATTGAGAAACACCCTCGAGACTGTGCCGAATGCTAGTTTCACAAAAATAGAACCATAAGCAAACAAACAAAAACAGTCAGTACAGTACGTCACAGCAGAATCACATCTAAATCGTGGTTATTGAAATAAAGCAACAAAATCAAACAAAGCAATAAACAAAATGCCACTTAATACAGGATTGCTTCATTCTTTCGTCTCATCGTGGTCCTGCATCCTCAACGTGCGACTTCATAGACCTCTTCTTCATGGGCGAAGGGGTCTCGTCCTCTTCTTGGAGGCCACAACAGGCTTACTGCGCTTGCGTTGGTTTGCAGTTTGTGATTTAGTAGCGCGCTGCACCGGAGCTGCCTTCACCACTTCTTCTGACTCCGGACTCTCATTCTCTGAAGATTTGTAGAGATTCTGATTAGATTGCATGAAATATACAGTCAATGTAAACATGATGTTTTGCTCATGTCCCTAAGAATTTTGACCATTTTAGACCCGGGGGGGAAAAAAAAAATACCATCTTGCTCTTCAGTGCTGGATTTTGCGCCATCTACAAAACAAGAAAGGATTCTTATTTTCCAGAACAGTGCAAACAACAAGATCGTCAATAAGTTAGCTCGAATATTATAAGCCCCCAGTTTCCTTGTTCCTTTTACTCCTGGAATATAAAGCAAACAGTACACATCCCAGAAAAGTCTTCTTCTTTGTTTCTTCTTTCATTCACAGTGTGACAAATGTAATAGTCATTATAACATTACAGTAACATTACAGCCGAAATGCTGATATTAAGTTAATGTGTGGAACATAAATATTAAAATGAACTCACCGGCTGCTGTCACATCATTGATTTGAGGCCCTTGAAGCAGTGACAGAAGCATAGGACTTGTCTTTAATTTCATATTTGTTCATTCAGATTTACAGTCTCATGTGGTCTGATGTTCAGTGATTGGCTAATGAAGTTTTAAAAAATAAAAAAAAAGTATTTTTTACTTACCAGCAGCCTGACCTGCTTCTGCACTTGTGCTGCTCGCGTCTTTAAGGGAAATTGTTATCTTAATCAGTCTGACATTAACATTTTAATATTCAATCCATATCACTTAAGTTTCCATCAAACATCTGTGCTTATTCTTACCAGCTGTGGCGCCATTATAATGTTGCGGCTCATCTGTAAATCAAAGAAAAATTCAAGTGGCTTATACAAGGCATTTTCTGGGTTGTATGATCGTTTACAAGCATCCCAAATCCTTCCTAATAAAACTGCAATAAAAAAAAAAATACATATAAAAGCTAAAATATTGTTTGGTAAATATAGTTAATTATGATTTGCTTTCATCAGTTTCACTGTGGATGTATTTTTGAAAATGACATGAAGTCCTAAATGGAGTCTCATTAAGACATATAAAATAACAATCATCATCATCATCATCATCATCATTCTTCCACAACCTATAACTTCTTTTTATATATATATATATATAAAAGCTAATTATTATAAATATGGTAAAACTTGACTAGGGCATCACATAGATGCTAAATGGCACTACCACTAGATGGCAGTCTACTTCTGAACTGTTTTCAGGAGTTCACTTCAGCTGCAAATGATGTAACAGCATCTAACAGCACACTGTGTGTTCTTCTGACCAACAGTCATCATCTCTGTCTTGAAATAAGTACATATGTTTTCATTCTACCATATATTAATGTGTTAATGCATCGACACTTTAACTATAAATCTTTTGATGATTTTGCATCGTAAACTACAACTACAATTTCAAACAGTCCTCCCACTGTGAGGTCAAATAAATAAATAAATAAATAAACAAACACGTTAAGCGAATTAAGCAGAACTTACAAGCATTGCTTCCAAAGATTACATAATCTCAACTCATACAAGATCCATTCACTTCACAGCTCAATGCAGCAAACTCACCGTTGGCCTGGTCAGGTGACACCGAGTTCATGCTTTCTGTGAAGATAATCATAAAGGACATAACTGAGATTCACAAAGATAAACACACTGCAGACTGTGACATGCCTCCTAAAGCACCTAGTGGGTTCGTAGACTCACCAGTTGGAGCCTCATCAGAGGTGGAGTCCTGATCTGAGGCCATGTGGAAAAAGTGGATAGATTTTACACTAATGATTTTAACACTGGACTAAAATTATACTTCATTTATATGTATACTTTTCATTATACTTTTCACTACACCTATAATAAGCATGTGTCTCACAGACATACCTGTTCCTGTAGACATGGCTTGAAGACCTCCATTAAATAAAGAAAAAAGAAAAAAAAGAAAGATATACATATATATATTTAATGAAATTCCAATTAGCATAGGCTAGATGTCCAAAACATTCTTTTTCACTGGAAACTGTGTGTGTCCTACGCTTAACGTTCACCACATCTACCATACAGTTCATTAAATGTCCCACGCATTAAACATACTTATTGAGCTTTGTTGTTTTGTTATGTATCAGAAACATTTCGTTTAACATCAAACAGTTTTAGTTATATTGCTTGTATTCTTATAGCTTCAGTTTTTAAAAAAATTTGATTTATTTAACTAAAAATAAAAAGGATAGCTACAGTTTTACAGTCAATGCTCTCTTCTTTCATTTTTACAAAACACTCACCTGCATCTAGGTCTGCTTCAACCAGCAGCACTGCTAGTGTGCAGAAGATGATCATATTCCTGGATTATTCAAACACAACAACGTTATTATATATTATGAAAGTCAATCTCATATTCAAACTGTCAATGTCATTTAGTGCCACACTCTAAAAATCCAGATCACATATTAATCATCCATGCTGGACCTAGATGGAGGAACACGTTTCTGGAGAAACGTGTTCAGAGTCAGGAACATGCCCTTTCGCAGCGTTGACACAATTCACTCTGGACACCAACAGACATTTACGACGTGAGACCAGAGGGACGTGAATATGTAGTTTTCATTCTTACCTAAGATTCGGAACGCACCCTGAATAAGTTCATTCATGAGTGACAGTGTAATACATGATTTCAGTACGCAGTAGGTGTTAGAGTGTTAGAGAAGAATTCTTTTGTAAAGAACGGTCTTCATTTACACAGTGAATGCCTAACATATAGAGAGTTATTATGTAGAGTTTCATTATACTATCCCACAGCATTCAAGTATACACTCACTCTAGTAGTATAGTTATGTATCCTGACACATGCTATACTACCAGTATAAGCATCAGTCCAAACAGACTGAAAAACATCAACACAGCAGATCATCAATCATTCTGTGAACGTCATATCTGCACAGCACATGATGAAGAAATAAATAAAGCACGTTAGTTCTATTCCAGATTGCTATGGCAAACATTAATCACAAACAATTCACAATTAATCATCTTAGAGCTCATTACAGCATAATATACACTTACAATACAATCATACAAGTATATCTTATTACCTGGTCAACATGTTCAGAGGTTACAGTCTTTCTCGTATGCTGAAACGTACAGTACAGGGCTTAATATAGCACATTCACTGTGTCTGAAGAGTCCTGAGATGCCCAGGCTTTTTATATGCATCCAAAGAACACTGGGAATGTGGGAGGAGAGACCCCTTATTGTGAAAGAAGAGGACAGGGGAAAAACAGCATCAGCTTGAATTACATTAATTGCGTGGCTTAATGTACGGATTTCTATATCGCTTACATTCCTACAGTTTCCGTCAAAGTTTTCTCATCACCCCTCCCCATGGGCAAACCATTACCTCACACTAAACCTTTTGTTATATGCTACATATTTAACCTTGAATCTACTACCACTGATTCACGCCATACAAAATAAGTGCCCAAAGACGCCCCCCCCATACCCCCCCACACACACACACACAAATCTCCCCTCGTGGAAAGTTCTGTATCTGGGTCATGTCTGCGCACTGAGCTGTTTGGTGAGGTTGATGACGGCAAACTTTGAACAGTAGGCCTGAACCTGGGCACTGTGAATTTTACCAGTCTCTCAAGTATAGTCTTTCCTGCATCACACTCGAGGAAAACACACTTAATAGGGGGATTCCCTGGGTTACTGAGGGCAGCTTTTTTTGGAGAGAAATGCTAATCTAATTAGGCTGTAAAGCAATAGCAACCTGGCAGCAGATTAGTGGAATTTTTACTCTTTAAGAAGGTTGGTGTTGGGGAAATGGGACTTGTTTTTGGCCTCTCATTGACAAATTGCCAAAGATAAGGCTCCAGGCCACCAGTGTGGGCATTGTAGATCACTGCTTTGGAAAGAGTAGGGGATCTTTGCACAGGAAGTTCCAGCTTTGAAAGTAACGTTTCAGAGGACCTCTGACTCATAGCTTAAAAGAGCATACCTTGGAAAACCCATAACTTAATATCTAATCCCTGCCTATGAAGATAGTTCTATGAAACATAGCCACTGCCGTGGGCACCAGACCCGCCGGCACGGATGAATGCTTATCTGACCTTTAAAGCATTTGGGAGTTTAAATATTCACAAAATACTTTTGTTTGTTTAAGAGATGTATCTCCTCAATTTTAACCAGTTTATTTCATGAAACCATTATAATTAGAATATGACAATGATAATGAGTCTTTATTTATCACATATTGATCACAAGAAATTATTTTCTTCACAAAAACCCAGCATGTTAGGAAGAGTGTTAAGGGCCCTGCTCAAGGGCCCAACCGTGGCACATAGCAAAATCACCAGTGTTGAATTCACACCCTACGGCAGCGGTCCCCAACCCCCGGTGGGTCATTTGGTAGCGGGCCGCACAGAAAGAATAAATAACTTACATTATTTCCGTTTTATTTATTACCTGGATCTGAAAAATGAGCGGATTCTCTCCGTTACATCCTTCTACGACTCACTCTTGACGCACGTCAAGACACTTGTCTCGGTCACGTGATACGTTGAAACCTTACCATAGAGACCAGAGAGCGTTAGGGGAGAGAGAGAGGACGCTGTTAATAAAGTTGCGATTTCACATTGGATTCACGTTGATTATTATACTTTAAAAATACCCCAGTTTTTATGCCGGTCGTATCATTGTATTTTGTTGTATTTATCCGCCACACCTTAAAGGCCGGTCCGTGAAAATACTGTCTGATATTAAACCGGTCCGTGGCGCAAAAAAGGTTGGGGACCGCTGCCCTACGGTGCTTATATAAGTCCATTGGACTCAAATAAACACTAGTGATTTTACCATAATATAACACAAACTCACACAGGTTTTTAATATCACGCAGACACAAACTACTTCTGTATACACAAAATACCATACACCAGTAACACTCGTTACATTTAATACTCATTTATTTATACTTGGATGCAAATGAATGCACTGTAATATCACTTTATGTCACAAACCTGCATTTAAATAAATATCTGTTATAATATCTCAAAAACCAAACCAGCACAAACTCAACACAAACCGATAACGTGAATATGTGGTAAAGAGATAATCAGACAGCAATGTGGCACATTCTGATACCTGTACATTTCATGACAAAGGTATCGCCAACAAATAAGGATCGGCATGTGCAACCTTATTGGAAAAAGGGGGTGTTCCATACACCCTGAAAACAGATGACTGTCCACACTTTTCCAAACTTCTAAGACTAATACTCTTATATGTCCGTCCCAGGATAGCCATTGTGGTCATTCAATCTTTTGGGTCTTTTTGCCTTTTATCAGGCCGAATGAATGCCAGAAGTGAATGGGCTGTCTCCAGACAAGACAGGAAGTCTACCCATCTGGGTTTTATGTTTCCTGGATTTGTTTGGGCGCCTGTGGCAACATAGAACAGGCCCCTCTCAAGCTGAACAGAGGTTAGAGTTGTGATAATGGGAGAAAGTGGTCCTCTGTATTAGAGTTACACCTCACACGTCCTTCGTTCTGGTATTTAGAACCGGTCCGGTCTGCTCTCAAAGGAGCTCTCTGTCTGTACACTAAAAGGATTTCGCTCTTTAAGTGTAAAGGGATAATTAACCTTAGTAAGTGCGCACTATGGCTGCTTAGCTGTCTTTTAATAGAATACGTTTGTGAGGGAAGTCTTAGAAAGTTGGTAAGGTCAGATTTACATGTGTATGCAAGGAAGCCCCCGGACATTAGGAAATTTCAATCCAGTGCTTTTTTTTTTTTGTGGAAGGAAGTGATTGGATACCTGAATTACAACACACACACACACACACACACACACACACACACACACACACACACACACACACACACACCTGTACAGTTAAGTACACTCTAAAGTACTGTGCATCAGATCTGTGTGGAACCCTTTGTCCTCTCTGGACTAAAAAATGCTTCATATTGACAAAGTCAACTTGGTAAATGGAGTATCATAATTTAGAGGCAACCTCCACTGCCTTCCATCATCATGAAAAATGACACTCTATAACCAGCACATACCAGACGGGATTTATTAAAAGACTGATAGTACTAGAAGGCTTTTTAATATAGACAGAGTATCACATTAGGCTTGCACTGTGGGAAAATAATCTGCAGACAATTACTACACGTCTTACGAAATTATTTAACGACAGAACCATTGGACTGGTGGACAACGCAGTTTCTTCAGAAGAAGTTTGTTGCATATACAAGAAGTTTGCCTTGGTGAGAGCATACATATAAAACATGTAACTAGACACACAAATTAAACACACTATAATTATAATAATAATAATAATAATAATAATAATAATAATAATAATAATAATAATAATAATAATAATAATAATAATAGATATTAAAGAGAAATAGCAATGGAATAGTTACAATTAAATATAGTTATAGAAGAATACATGGTGAAATAGTGAATTTGAAATCTTTGAAATCACTTTGTGACCCTTGCCAGCTTTATGTAAATCAACTATTCTTGATCGTAGATCCTCTGAAAGCTCTTTTTGGTGAGACATGGCTCACATAAGTGTGTGCTTCTTGTGCAGAGCAAACTCCAAAAGTTTGAGGGGTTTTTATCAGTCAAAGTCGCTGTAGTCCACACCTCCACATTCATTTTCTTATCCAGACTCCACGTGTGCAAAAAAAAGCTTTTTTGAGGTCATTAACTCCAGGGTTCACATACTTTTACCACAAGCACTATGAGTTTTTTTTTGTGTGGTTGTTCTCAATAAAGACATGAAAGATCAGAATTCATTAATGTGTTATTATTTTAGACACATTATATTGGTCAATACCCCTGACTTAGATCAAGATCAGATCACATTTTATAACAAATTTATTCAGAAGTCCATGAAATTCCAAAAGGTTCACATACTTTTTCTTGTCACTGTATATATACCTTAGTAATACAGTAAAATTATATTGTATCTTACAAACTAAGATCTATACTTATTTCATTTTTTCTTTTTAAATTGAAATGATAATGGTTTACATGTAGGCCAAACAGGAAATGAGAATGATAACCAAAGACCTACATAAATTCAGGACAGGCTGCGTGGTGCGGTCGTGAACAGAGTGTTTCTCTTGTCCATTTGTGACATCTCACAGGTGACTTTTTGCCTGCCACCACCACCTTCCCTCTTCTGGGGAACACAGAGACTATTTATTTACCATATTTGTAGATGGGGGTACAGTGGCTTAATAGTTAGTACATTTGCCTCGCACCTCTTGGGTTGGGGGATGGAGAGAGTGGGAATCCTTGTCTAGTGCCGCTGTCCAGTATGAAACTGTGTGATATTAGTCCATCAGTGATAACTGTGGCCTTCTGTGATGTGCAGAGAATGTTAATCCACTGGATAAATGATTCGCTGAAACCTCATTTAAAGTGTGGAAAGTAGAAATTTCCAATTAACTTTGTCAAAGGCTTTCTCCACATCAAGAATGACTATTCCTGATTCTAGATTTTTATGTGATGTGTAATGTATCAGGTTGAGGAGTCTACGCATGTTGGTGGCAGACTGTTTGCTTTTAATGAATCTGGTTTGACCTGGGTTGATGATTGATGGAGTAAGTGTTTCAATTATTTTTTGCTAGAGTCTTGTTTATTATTTTTGTCCCTATTAAAACTTCAGGCCTTGCCCCTTGGTTAGACATTTTAAGCTAGAGGTGGCGGGTAATAAAACGACTTCATCTACTAGTACAAATTGTCACAGTTGAGAGCGCCTATTAAGAGTTGAGTGGCTTCTGCACTCAATGGTAACGTCACGTTTCAATTTTTAGTCTTAAAAAAAGACTAAAAATTGTTGTCCTTAACTGACTGTGTGTCCGTTGCTTTCAACACGGCGTGTAGATACATCTAGCACATTTTTGTGTTGGTACATTTAAGGCATTTTTTTTTTGTGTTGGTTCATTTAACACATTTTGTGTGTTAATACATTTAACACAAGTTGTGTGTTGATACATTTGCACAAGATGTGTGTTGGTAGATTTAACACAAGATGTGTGTTGGTAGATTTAACACAAGATGTGTGTTGGTAGATTTAACACAAGATGTGTGTTGGTAGATTTAACACAAGATGTGTGTTGGTAGATTTAACACAAGATGTGTGTTGGTACATTTAACACCAGTTGTTGTCACAGCTCCGTCAGATCAGAACTCCAGATCCCAGAATGCAACACGCACCTCGCACGCACACATGTGCTCAATGTCCCTGGAGTTCTGATCCGAGACATGTTTGACCTGTGTTCGACCTGTGCCAATCACACACGCTCACACACACACTAGTATTTAGAGAATCACTTGCCTCGGAGTCATTGTGAAGTATACACTTAGAGACCTTGTTGCTCTGCGATATCAAGCCGTTCTACTTGTATTTACGTCCTAGTTTATCTCGACCCTTGCTTACGGTTTTTCGACTACGTCTCTGTCTCGCCCAGTTTATCCTGTTAGTCCAATCGCCTGACCTTTGCCTGTCTTACGTTTCACGCTGCATATAGATTCACAACCCCGCATTGCTTTACTGTCATCCGCTCCCGCGATTGTGTCGTTTCTAAACCTGGTGACAGTTGTGTGTTGTTACATTTAACGCATGCTGTGTGTTGGTATGTTTTACTCATGTTGTGTGTTGGTACCTTGAACACATGTTGTGTGTTGGTACATTTAATTCATGCTGTGTAACACATGTTGCACACATGTAACACATTTAACACGTTGCTTGTTGTTACATTTAACAAGTGTGTTGTCCGCCCCTTCTTGTAATGTGTTGTCGAATCACATGTGTTTTGGTATTGCCCGCAGCTGTTAGCAGTTTGGGGCTAATAAGGCTGGTGTGTATATATACTGGGAGCCACGACACACACAACGCGGGTAATTAGATATAGAATGAGATAGCGAATACAGTTAGAGTCTTTGTTCATGCCATGTGTCTTAATTCTTGTTCATGTTTCCTAGCCATAGTCCATGTCTGAGTTCATGTCAAGGCTAGTTAGCTTATAGCATAGCTTATAGCTTAGCCTGTAGCTTAGTAGCTTGTAGCATAGCTTATAGCTTAGTAGCAGATAGTATAGCTTAGAATTGTATAGACTTAGTTTAGAATATAGATGTAGAAGTGGTTTATAGAGTATAGATATAGAGTCTTTGTTTCATGTCATAGTTAATGTTTAGGTTAGTTGGTTTAGTTAGCTTAGTTCATTGAGTTGTTCGTGGTTCTTGTTTCTCTTGAGTCTGCTCTCCTCTTTTTCAATAAAAGCTCTCGTCCTAACTGCACTTACGTCCGTCCTGCTTCGTTTACGTCACGAATCGTGACAGTTACAACGTGGACACCTGCGGCTTATAGACAAGTGCGGCCTATATATGTACAAAATTGTTTTTCTTTTTAAAGTTAGTGGGTGCGGCTTATATTCGGGTGCGCTCAATAGTCCGAGAATTACGGTACATTTAACTCATGTCTGTTGGAATATTTTACACATCCATCCATCTTCAACCGCTTACTCCTTTTCAGGGTCACGGGGAACCTGGGATGCTCCCAGGGAGCATCGGGCACAAGGCAGGGTACACCCTTGACAGGGTGAAAGTACATTTTACACATGTGGGATAAATTCAATAGGGATAAATTCAGACATTTAAAATCTGTATCCTGTGCTTATATATTTCATTTCCACTCCCTTTCATTTGAAAAGCTGTAAAAGAGCAAAAAGAGTGTTGGTTGGTTGTTAGCTACAAAATATGGACAAATGCCTAATGAACAATATGGCGCAGTAGATTCACTAAGAAATCTAGCTAACTTACAAATATTTTTTTCCAGGTGCCTTTAGCACCTCACCGCCAATTATTTTGCACAAAATAAACTCATGACACTAGCAGTAGCATAACCCCAACACTGAGGAAGCAGTACATGATATTCACTTTTGACGCCATAGTGCTGTGTTGCCGTTTTACTATGAATACAGTTTCGAGAGCTCCTTGCCTAAATATCACAAACTCGGCAGGCATTTTCAGCAGCATTAACTCTAAATAGTGATGATTTGGTTTCCTCGCCTCAGGACTCACAATCAAAAGCTCAAAGCAACGAACATTCACCGTGAGGCTAGATCAGAGTTGGATGATGACGTCGACAGCGCAGTCCGCAACGTGACTGGACATTAATTTAACATGTTGTGTGGTCACCCGTGTGAAATTTTTTTTTCTTTTTTTTAACACATCTATTGGATAATTTAAAACAACACGTGTTGAAATAGTTTGTGAATGTGTATTAACACATCCTTTCTGAGAGTACGCATGGCCAATAGACACAAGCCTTTAACCCAGAGGTCAGGGACCATTTCAGCTGGCAGAGACTTAAATAGCAAAAAAAAAAAAAAAAACTTATATTATTGCGTAATTATCACATTTTGCGTGTTCATGACCTAACAGTCTGCACTTAATTAATGGGCCTGTAAGTGGCACTTGGACTTGAACTAACCAACTATGATAGCTTCATCAAATGGCAAATGAATACAAAATTCAGTACACAAAAAAGAGTAAATTGAGCACTGCTTAACGTCAATGCAACTTCCACAAATTTGTCTGTCCAATGAGATTTGAGCTTTTTGTGCCACATCACGATTGGTTGGTGTAACCATGACAAACAGGCATAGATTATGAATTATTTAGTTTTTGTAATTGAATCAATCACTGAAAGAGCCATATATGGCTCGCAAGCCATAGGTTCCCAACCCCTGCTTTTAACATTGTAGTGTTTTATCTACCACCCCAGGTGCCTGGCCATGAGGTTATGAGCCAGTGAGAGAGCCATGAGTTCAGTTCAGTGCAATTCAATTCAGTTCAATTCTATTTTATGTAGCTACTGCTTTTAACAATGGGCAACACAAAGCAACTTTACAGAAATCTGGATGGAGATTTAGATCCTTAATGAGCAAGTCAGAGGCAACATTTGCAAGGAAAAACTCCCCAAGATGACATGATGAAGAGCCCTTGAGATGAACCAGACTCAAGGGGGAAGCCATTAAAAGTGAGATTATATGTACATTACTCTTCCACAGCTGTATACTATAAAATCAACCAGTAGTGAGTGTGTGGAAATGATATTTATTATTAGCATCATGATCTTTTGTAATTAAAGAATAGTTTTAGCTTTAAAGTATCCAAATCATGCTAGCTATGCACTGAATATCGGGTGAGACTTGGGGAAGGTATCCAAGTGAGGCCATTCACAGCAATCTTTGGGGCATCCATGAGTTCACCCACAACAATTGCATTGGAATCTTTAGGCTATGCATGTGGGGCCGTCTTCAGCAGCAGCAGCAGCAGCAGCGCGAGTGATTCTTAAGTGAAGGAAACTCCGATCATCAAGACGGGTCAGGTAGTTCTGGAGGAACTAATAAAGTCATTAATAAAGTTGAAAATGGTCCTTTGTTTTATGCTTTTGGTCCATATGTGTAATTTCAGTTGGCACCAAGAGATGTGTGCACATCACCATGTATAAACCTCATGTGCATCTCCCAAAAGCTTTCTGATCTTGAATCAGGCTTTGGTGCTGGGCCTGTGAAAGGTAAGGCCTGTAGGAGGTACGTGTAAATCTATCATAGCATAACTGTTCATATGAATTGAGGTCCAAAGACATATTTATTGGATTTAAGTCAAACCAATAAAGATGGCTTTGGACCTCAATTCATATGAACAGTTATGCTCACCATCCTAATCTCAGAGTAATCTCAAAGATTTTTAGGCTGCATCATGTGGGACCATCCTCAGCAGCAGCACATAACTTCCAGCATGTGGATAAGAACTCCAACAAGAAGTAGAGCATCAGGATGGATCAGGCAGGTCCTGTGTAGCTCGAGGGAAAGAGAGGGAGCGATTATTAGTTATGCTAATTGCCTTGTAATGGTTAAGGACAATGTACTTTGCATGAGTGCAACAGGGACACCTGCAAGACTATCTATGACAGCATAACTAAAAGGGAGAGCCAAAAGGGGGAGGGGGTGACAGCATCCAAACATCCCAGTTCACCACAACACTCCATGCCTGTGAGCCTCTAGATCTGCTCCTTTACCTAACAAAAAAACTATTCACAAATACCTTGACTAAAAAAATATG
The DNA here is from genome assembly GCA_012411365.1 of Ameiurus melas. Classification (NCBI taxonomy): domain Eukaryota; kingdom Metazoa; phylum Chordata; class Actinopteri; order Siluriformes; family Ictaluridae; genus Ameiurus; species Ameiurus melas. Next base: position 26,525,920 of record CM022769.1, on the reverse strand, counting down.
TTTTTAGCCTGGACTTAAACTCTGAGACTGTGTCTGAGTCCTGAACACTAAGTTCTTCCACCTGCTGTTGCCTTCACTATTTGAGGTACCAATAAATAGCCTGCATCTTTTGATCTAAGTAGGCGTGGCGACTCATAAAAGACCAATAGTTCGCCTAGGTACTCTGGTGCGAGACCATTCGGTGCTTTATATGTCAATAAAAGTGTTTTATAATCAATGTAAAATTTTACAGGGAGCCAATGCAGTGTGGATAAGATCGGGGTGATATGGTCATATCTTCTGGTTCTAGTTAGGACTCTAGCAGCTGCATTCTGGACTAACTGGAGCTTGTTTATGTTCCTACTGGAACATCCAGACAGTAAGGCATTACAGTAATCTAATCTAGAGGTGACGAATGCATGAACCAGTATTTCTGCATCATGTAGTGACAATATGTTTCTTATCTTAGAAATATTTCTGAGATGAAAGAAAGCTATCCTAGTAATATTATCTACATGAGCATCAAATGATAGACTGGAGTCAATAATCACTCCGAGGTCTTTAACTGCTGCACATGATGAAACAGAAAGACCATCCAGAGTTATGATGTCATCAGAACGCTTACTTCTAGCTGCATGTAGTCCTAATACAAGTTTTTTTTTTTTGGCAGAATTAAGTAATCCACCGTCTCATTCCTCAACTTTTTTAAGCTGCTGTCTGTCATCTGTTTCTGTCATCTGGCTTTGCTGAAACATACAGCTGTGTATTATCAGCATAACATTGGAAGCTAATACCATTTTTACAAATAATTTGACCCAGAAGTAGCATATATACAGAAAAAAGGAGTGGGCCTGAAACAGACCCTTGTGGAACACCAAACTTAACCTCAGTATGTGTGGAGAATACGCCATTTACATCTACGAACTGATAACGATCGGTCAGATAAGACCTGAGCCAGGAGAGGACTGTTCCCTTAATGCCAACAACATTTTCTAATCTATCAAGGAGAATAGTGTGATCTATAGTATCAAAAGCTGCACTAAGGTCCAGCAACCCAATCAAGTTCCTTTCAGCAGTAGCCCATCTTTTACAGTGAGAAATTCATGCTCTTCCCAGTACTGTCCCAGAACAGTTCACCACTGTTAGCGCCACCCATCTCTCCACTCTCCTTTTATGTAATCCCTGTGAGAAAAACTGTTCATTACACGGTTTCAGCCACAGTTAGACAAAGAGAAACCATTACCATTCATAATATCGCAAACTTTGTCCTGTTTAGAAAAATGGCACTGAATCATGTTGCAGTTGAAAGAGTCATTCTTATTGGTGAGCTGAACCAAATAATCTGAATTGCTTAAACAAATTGGAATTCCTACCAGCACCAGTGAGACGACTTGCACAAAACCATTAAAAAACAGGGTGCAGCGGTCACACAAATGCATTCTTTCATGGAGAGCCTGTAACCATTAACAAAACAAAGCCCAGTCGACCCGGATCCCAACAGCTGACACACACAATCTTCAGTAGCTTTCAAACGACACCAGTGCTGTGCCTCTGCGATCTACAGTTCCCACGGAAGAAGACCATGGCATTCGGCATTTAACCAACTTTAGAGCTCTATATCCAGCTAAAATGACACATTAGGTACTGCCACACAGCTCTTTATGTTTCAGAAGATCATCAAAGTCACCAGTTCATAGACTCTTGTTTATTCAGTCAATCACATTTTTGGAGAACCGTACTGCAGGGAGCTCTGCCGCAGTGGCTTCCTCTATGTACTCTCGCAGGGAGCGCAGGGCCCGTTTCAATAAGGAGGTCCAACCAACTCTTGAGTTAAAACTTGAACTCTGACTGGACTTACCCTGAGATGGGAAACTCTGAGTTTCCGGTGACAGAACAGCTGAAATGAGTTGGTTCAATCAACTCTGAGTTGACTGACTCTGAGTTAAGCGCGTGCACCACAACTATAAAAAGCCATTATCGATGGAGCGCAGATATCACGAGTCACCATGGCAACAGCGTCAGACAAAAAGAGGTCTGTATATTTCTCCCCAGCAGAACTGGATGTACTTATGCAAGCATATGCAGAATTTGAACACGTATTTAAAAAAAAAAAAAAAAAAAAAGCAACACGGCTGCAGCGGCGAACGACAGACAGTTAGCTCGGGAGAAAATAGCTGCGTAAGTATACATTTGAATTACCTTTTTACAGTGTTGGGTGTAATTAATTACTAAGTAATCTAAATACTGTAATTTAATTAAAGAATATAAAACAATTCTGTATAATACAGTGGATTTAACATCAAATTTTAAAAGGTATATTTTGAATGTAACCTTCTCCCTGTAGTTACACTCTTTGGTCAATTCAGGAATCATTCATGCAGTTGTATATTGTTTATTTGAAAGCATTAGAAGTGCAGTTTCTTGTCTCTCCTTAGTGTTCGAGTGGTTGAGGTTGATTTGGGATTTAGAAAGTAATTAATAAGTGAGTAGACCAAATGAGTAAGTAGACCAATACTTTCTAGAGATAGTAATTATTACATTCATCTAATTAGACATGTTGAAGATGTCATTTGTAGTTAGTAATTAAGAACTATCGTAAACTGTCATAATATCAGAGGTGAAACTGGAAGAACAGCATTTTATTAAACCTATTAATTTCATTTTCATGTATAGGTGCAATCCTGCAGGAGTTAAAAGAACGTGGCAGCAACTGAAAATGAAATATAAAAACATAATTCAATCAGGTAAGCCTTGAGCATATCATAGGTGTAGGGTACCTGGCTTTACAAACATTTGACATATTAAATGACTAAATGGCATTCAGTGTCTAGCAGTGCAGCAGCATTTTTGACATGGGTCTAAATGTTCAAAGGCAGAGGCTCGCAAAACGGGGGGGAGGACCTGCACCACCACCTCTGACAAATGCAGAGGACATGGCCCTGAGTCTGAATGCGGGAAGGCCAATGGCTGAGGGAATTCCTGGAGGGACTTCATCAGAGCCAGTCACTCCAGAAGATTTAAGTGTCTTCATAAAATGTAAGAGGTCTACCTACAGTACGTGTTATTTTTTATATAGACTATTTGTGATATTCCCATTTATATTACTTTGGGTTGGGTTTTTCGTTGGTCCCAACAGATTCGGATGGTAATATCTGTCTCTTGGAGCCTCCTGTCCCAACAGAACCCCAGGCAGTTGAAGTAGCCTACTCAATACACCATCAATTATGACAAACAGTATTATAAAGTGTACTCTATGAAATGCTCATCTTCACAGGATGATGGGGATGAAGAAACCGCTTCTGCTGCCACAGACACGCCCACAGAGGTAATGTTAATATTATGTGTCTACACATCAAACAATCTGCACATTCATTCACATTTTTATGTGCAGTAGCCTATAGAATCTCTATGAAAACTACGAATCTATGAAACTCTTCACATTGTTGTCATCAAGCAGAAAAGGAGATTTCAGGTTCCTGTGTTTGAGCAGCTTCTCCAGGAACTCTCCAAAATAAGACACAAGTGGAGAGATTTCACACACTGCTGGAGGATCACCATCCTGAGCCGCCCTGTATTCTGAAGTGATGGGGTTGCCATGCAAATCCAGGAAGATGGCCTTGGCTTGCAATGCCCAGTGATAGTGCTGAGCCAACGAAAAACCCAACCCAAAGTAATATAAATGGAAATATCACAAATAGTCTACATAAAAAAATAACACATACTGTAGGTAGACCTCTTATGAGTTTATATCTATAAATGGTCATTCTTATCTCTATCCCCCCCCAGAGTGTGGAAGAACAGCAGGAGGAAGGCCCATCAACTTCTGGTGCACAGATGAACACAGTTCAGTGATTTACAGTAAATGCCACAGTTTAATTCTGAATTTTAGAACTACATGATGTAACTAATGTACTATTAATTTAAATTTCAGTTGCCAGTTAAGGAGTTATATAGACTTCTTCTTACTAAAAAGAAAAAAAAACAGCAAAGAACTTGTATACTCGGACCGCCAGATCCAAAAGGCAGATCTGGAAATCGAGATTCTGAACCAAAAGCTAGAGGTGAGTGTATGGTCACAGGTTTTGTTTTTTTTTTGTAGGAAATGAAGAACACCATATAAATCGCTGTGATTTTTGTGTTTATAATTTTTTTTTTTGTAGTTGTGGTGGTGGATATCATGATTAATCGGAGAAGACATTGCGGCATATCATATGCCGGACTACCCTTCCATCCTGGAAATCTGCAGGGTTGATGGGGTCTTCCTCAGGGTCTTGTAATTGTAGGGCAGGGTGTTGCTCCCCTCTGATTATGGCAATATTATGGAGAACAGCACATGCCACAATAATGTCGCAGGCCCTTTCAGGGGCTACCCTGAGGTAACGTAGGCACTGGAAAACGTGCTTTCAACAGGCCTATGGTCATCTCCACCCGGGCTCTGGTCCTGCAGTGTGCCACATTGAAGCGCTGCTGTGGGCCTGGTGCTGTGGCCCAGGTTCTGGGTAAGGGGTAATAAGATTTGTTCGGCATGGGTAACCCCTATCTCCCAGCAGAAAGCCATCAATCTCTCCTGTAAGAAAGTTCACATTGCTTTAGAGCTGCATAGAAATTCCCCTGTAAGTGTGTAGTGCATAAATTGAAATATGTGTATAGGACATACATTGCTCAGGGTTGACTCCCGATACATTCTTGCGTCATGAACAGAGCCGGGCCACTTGGCCTCCACATTTGTGATTGTGTGTGCAGCATCACATATGATCTTGACAGTGCAGAGAATGAGATGTTACAGTATTGTGATGTAGTCTTTGACCATTAGAAACAGTAGGCATCCAACCACTTTCGGAAATCCTAAAGGGAATTCTGATTATTAGGTTACTTCCAGGGGTCGCAGCAAGATATTCTTAACTGAATGTCATTTATCAGGTTAGCCTCAATTAAACCGATTTATACACCACTGACCTGCAATCCTGCGAAACTCCTCTTTGATGACTCTCACTGGTTTGTGCCCAGGAAACAACACAAATATTCTCAGAAAGCGCTTAAAAGCGAAGCAGACTTTCCTTACCGCTCTGTAAACAGTAGCCTTACTAATATGTTCTGCATCCCTGATGTTATACATCCATCCATCCATCCATCTTCTACCGCTTATTCCTTCTTCAGGGTCACGGGGAACCTGAAGCCTATCCCAGGGGGCATCGGGCACAAGGCGGGGTACACCATGGACACGGTGCCAGTCCATCGCAGGGCACAAACACATACACACTCACACACCCATTCATACACTACGGACAATTTAGACACGCCAATCAACCTTTGACCCATGCGTGTCTTTGGACTGGGGGAGGAAACCGGAGTACACGGAGGAAACCCCCGCAGCACGGGGAGAACATGCAAACTCCGCACACACATGGCCCCGGCGGGAATCGAACCCCGGACCCTGGAGCGAACGTGCTAACCACTAAGCCACCGTGCGGCCCGATGTTCTACAGAAAACTACCATTTGCAACGCTCGGATCTGCTCGGATGTAAGAGCACGGCCGCGATGGTTGATGTTTCTGATGTAAGGATGGATGAGATTATGGATGTATCTTATTGACTCAAATGAAAATGCATCGGGATATGACAAAAACAAATCCACTCTGGGCCTCAAAACCCTCTCCCGACGTAAATGTAACTCCCTACGAATTAATACAGCCTCTTCATCGACAGGATCGTCCATGAAAGGACATGCCATTTCATTCCTTTTGATGCTCTCTGCGTGACTGAAATGTGCGCAAAGAATGAATGTACTGAAAGAATCAATGAGGTCTTTAAACACCGCTTCCTCTTTTAAAAAAAAGGGGAGGAGACCAAAAGAAACTCTGGTTTTACCGAAGAAAACCTGCTCCCAAGTTCACAGAGTAAGTTGCCATGGTAACTGACTCTGAGTATAAGTTACCTCTCTTTCAGAAATGGGTTTGACTTACTGTCCTTTCTCGGGTTTAACATACCTCCCTTTCTGAAACGGAAAACCCAGAGTTTCCCTCATTTCAGGGTTAACATACTCCGAGTTTTCACTTAACCTCCTTTCTGACACGGGCCCCAGTACTCATCAGTACCTACCATTAATAATTCTAGCTTGAAGCTTAAACATAGAGCAAACTAAATAGATAAATAAGTACATGTACTGCCACAGGATCATTGTTCTGCACTGGTTTTGGACACCATAATGGAACGCACCATGTAATAGAGAACTCTGCTTTCTCTCTCCCTTTCTTTTCTTTTTTTTGCACTTTATGATTTGCACAAAGTTATTTGATTTGCCAAAAACTGACTGAAGCGCCACTCATTTAAAAAAAAAAAGGCGGAATCTGTGATAGCGCCCCCTACAGGCGCGGATCAATTCCTCCCCTCTACTCTCCAGCTGAAGCCGTTTGCCTGTCTGTAAGACACGCCATATTGTCCGCCTCAAGGAGCCAAGAGGTACTGTATACTCGGAATGTTTATTTAGCGTTTTACCTGAAACTGAATATCTGATCAAATGCAGCGTGCGAAACGGCTTTTCACATGACCCCCGCTCGTGCTTCTTTCCCATCAAAACAAAGCACTGTGCTGTAAGCTAACTAGGCTAGGCTAAGCTAGGCTAACAAGCACCGAAGCAGCGCCCGGAATCTCCTAAACCCGGAGATCACTGAGCACTCAGCGGTAGCATCCAGGCTACGAGACCGGGTTAGAGAACGCACTTTCCTGCCTGTTTGACCGAGCAGTGCGGCTCAGGCTCTTCTCTTCACTAATCTACACTATATTACACTACACCGGGTTAGCAGAGTTAGTTTGCGGCTTTCATCACTTGTTCGGACTGTTAACCAGTTACTCCCGCGCTAACTAGCCAAGGCTAACCAAAGTGTGTGAGTGAGTGAGTATATGTGAGTGAGTATATGTGAGTGAGTGAGTGTGTGAGTGAGTGAGTATATGTGTGTGTGTGTGTATGTGTGTGAGTGAGTATGAGTGAGTGTGTGAGTGAGTGAGTATATGTGTGTGTGAGTGTGTGTGAGAGTGAGTGTGAGTGAGTGTGTGTGTGTGAGAGTGAGTGTGTGTGTGTGAGTGTGTGTGTGTGTGTGTGAGAGTGAGTGAGAGAGAGTGTGTGAGTGAGAGTGTGAGTGAGTGTGAGAGTGAGTGAGTGTGTGGGTGGGCGAGTGAGTGTGTGGGTGTAGGCGAGTGAGTGTGAGTGAGTGTGTGTGGGTGGGCGAGTGAGTGAGTGTGTGGGTGGGCGAGTGAGTGTGTGGGTGGGCGAGTGAGTGTGAGTGAGTGTGTGTGGGTGGGCGAGTGAGTATGTGGGTGTAGGCGAGTGTGTGTGAGTGAGTGTGTGTGTGTGTGTGTGGGTGGGCGAGTGAGTGTGTGGGTGAGTGTGTTGTGGGTGGGCGAGTGTGTGTGTGGGTGGGGAGTGAGTGTGTGGGTAGGCAAGTGAGTGTGTGGTGGGGCGAAGTGAGTGTGTGGGTGTGAGTGAGTGTGTGTGTGTGTTGAGGCCAGTGAGTGTGTGGGTGTAAGTGAGTGAGTGTGTGTGTGGGTGGCAGTGAGTGTGTGGGTGGGCGAAGTGAGTGTGTGTGTGTGTGTGTGTTGAGTGAGTGTGTGTGGGTGGGTGGGCGAGTGAGTGTGTGGTGGTGAATGAGTGGTGTGGGCAAGTGAGTGTGTGGTGTGTGTGGGTAAGCAGTGAGTGTGTGGGTGTAAGGAGTGAGTGTGTGTGGGTAGGTAGTGTGTGTGTGTGTGTGGGTGGGCGAGTGAGTGAGTGTGGGTGGGCGAGAGAGTGTGTGGGTGGGCGAAAGTGAGTGTGTGGGAGTGAGGAGTGTGGGTGGGCGAGTGAGTGTGTGGGTACAGTGAGTATGTGGGTGTAGGCAAGTGTGTGTGTGTGTGTGTGTGTGTGTGTGTGTGTGTGTGTGTGTGTGAAGGCGAGTGAGTGTGTGTGGGTGTAAGTGAGTGAGTGTGTGTGGGTGGGCGAGTGTGTGGGTGTGGGTGAGTGTGTGTGTGTGTGAGGTGTGTGTGTGTGGTGTGAATGAGTGTGTGGGTGGGCGAGCGAGTGTGTGGGTGGGCGAGTGAAAGTGTGGGTATGGACAGTGTGGGTGGGCGAGTGAGTGTGTGGGTGGTGAATAGTGTGTGGGTGGGCGAGTGAGTGTGTGGTGGGCGAGTGAGTTTGTGTGGTGTGGCATGAAATGTGTGGGTGGGCGAAATGAGTGTGTGGGTGTGGCGAGCTGTGTGTGTGCTGGGCATGCAGTGTGTGGGCTGGGCGAGTGAGTGTGGGTGTAAGTGAGTGACGTGTGTGGGTGGGCGAGTGTGTGTGGGGATGCAGTGAGTGTGTGGGTGTAAGTGAGTGAGTGTGTGTGGGTGGGCGAGTGAGTGTGTGGGTGGGCGAGTGTGTGGGTGGGCGAGTGTGTGGGTGGGCGAGTGTGTGTGAGTGTGTGTGGGGGTGTGAGTGTGTGTGGGTGTAAGTGAGTGAGTGTGGGTGGGCGAGTGTGTTGTGGGTGTGAGGTGTGTGGGTGTAAGTGAGTGTGTGTTGTGGGCGGAGTGAGTGTGTGGGTGTAAGTGAGTGAGTGTGTGTGGGTGGGCGAGTGAGTGTGTGGGTGTAAGTGAGTGAGTGTGTGTGGGTGGGCGAGTGAGTGAGTGTGTGTGGGCGTGTGGGTGTGAGTGAGTGAGTGTGTGTGTGGGTGTAAGTGAGTGAGTGTGTGTGTGTGGGTGGGCGAGTGAGTGTGTGTGTGGGTGTGAGTGTGTGTGGGTGTGAGTGTGTGTGGGTGTAAGTGAGTGAGTGTGTGTGGGTGGAGTGAGTGTGTGGGTGGGCGAAAGTGAGTGTGTGGGTGTGGAGTGAGTGTGTGGGTGTGTGTGGGTGGGCGAGTGAGTGTGTGGGTGGGTGAGTGTGTGGGTGGGTGAGTGTGTGTGTGTGTGTAGTGAGTGTGTGTGGTGGGCGAGTGTGTGTGGGGTGAGTGTGTGTGTGTGTGTGGGTGGGCGAAAGTGTGTGTGTGTGTGTGTGGGTGGGCGAGTGAGTTGTGTGGTGGGCGAGTGAGTTGTGTGGGTGCGATAGTGAGTGTGTGTGGGCGAGTGAGTGTGTGTGGGTGGGCGAGTGAGTGTGTGTGGGTGTAAGTGAGTGAGTGTGTGCGCGCACGCGTGTGCAGCAGGAGTGTAGATCAGCTGATTCCACACCTGTGGTTAAACTAACAGTCCAGTTGAACCCTGCTGTCAGACACCCAGTACTGCTGATAGCTGAGCTGTCTGGTTCACAGCATGCCACTTTATTAGGAACATTTTATTCAAGCTTTAGTACAGTTTCATCTCAACCTACAGGTGTGTTCTGCTTATTCCAGCTCTCTTCAGCTGTCCTGTAAGGCATTCCAATCAATTATACACACAGATAATAAATAAATAAATAAATAAATAAATAAATATATATATAAATATATCTCACACAGCAGATGAGCAGCAAATGCCAAGTGAAGAGAATTGAGTTATTAGTTCAGGTGAGTTGTTTATAAATCTTTAACAGTTATAGATGTACTATATGTCTCTTTAAGTCATACTCATAGAAATAGCAGTGTTTTAGTGTAAAGCGTGGAATCATCTGCATCAGTCTTTAGAGCTGTCTCATGGAGGTCTGTTTAAAAAAAAAAATATATATATATATATCTCCAAATGATTAAGGAGAGCACTGTTTACAGGTAATATTAATGGAGGAAGTGGGGGGGGAGCGTTTCCTGTTTACCAGTTTACTGATGTTATATGAATTACATTAATACATCAGACTTTTAAATCTCCCTCTTGGCAGTTACACTCTTTTTATGCATTTATCTGTTATTTGATTCTTTTGTTCACAGTTAGGACAGCAGTCTGATTTTTCCATCTGATGTTTTAGCAGTTATTACTTATAAGTATTCATCTATACTTTTATAGTAGATCACCATTTTCCAGAAATCAGAGGAGCTACCGATGAGGCGTAGATGGCCGATCTGAGTCGTTGACCCATCTGATCTAATTCATCTTAACTAATTCTCAATGTTTCAAGCTTCACAACTGAACAACCCCTAATCCTAGATTTTTAGTTAGTGAGTTTACGTTTGACTACTGTATAGATTTCTATATAGATGTGTAGATGCGGCACGGTTGTTTATCAGTCTGTTAAAAAAACCAAACCATGCATGTTAAGCAGCAGACGTTTTTTCTAGTAGGCAATGGAAATCTCAGTTCAGTTTTAAAGCCTGCTTTACTGCACATGGATGGTAGGGTCAGTAGGAATCCCTGGACCCAACCTACCTTGTGTCAAACAGTCCAGGCTGGTGGAGGTGGTGTAGTGGTGTGGGGAAGGTTTTCTTGACACGCTTTGGGCCCGTTAATACCACTCGAATGCCACGGTCTATTTGAGTATTGTTGATGCCCATGCGCGTCCCTTCATGGCTACCTCCAGCATGATAACACACCATGTCACAAAGCCAAACTCCTCTTGAACTGGTTCCATGAACATGCCGATGAGTTCAGTGTTCTTCAGTGGCCTTCCCAGTCACCAGATCTGAATCCAGTAGATCACCTTTGGGATGTGGTAGAACGGGAGATTCACAGCATGAAAGTGCTCCTGAAAAAACTCTGCAGGAACTGCGTGAAGCAATCACATCAACATGGAGCAGGAGCTCAAAGGAACATTTCTGACATCTTGTAGAATCCATAGCACGAAGAATTGAAGCTGTTTTGAAGAGCAAAGGAAGGCACTACCTGGTATTAATATACTGTTCCTAATAAAGTGCTCAGTGAGAGTGTGTGCGTGCTGCATCAAATTATTTAATTAAGATTAAGGCAAATTTGCTGGCTTTTTCCATGTGAGTAATGGCACAGCAAGAAAAGTTTAAAGATTATTATTTCTGTCCTTAAAAATGCTATGTTAAAGCGTGGCTCATCATTGTGCATTTTAATCCATTTGCGCAGTCTATAATTTAGGTGAAGATCTTCTCATCATTGCAGGGGACAGTTATTTGGTGAACTGTGCAGAAAGGGCTTGAGAAGGACTGTGTGCTCTTCGGCAGATTTGACTTGAATATAGTCTGTAATCGTTTCACATGTGGCTGTTCAAAACTCAGTTTTTCTTCAGTGGGCACAGGATTTGTGGCTTGCACTTTTTTGGCCACAGCATGTGATATCAAGTTTAGCTGTAATACTGAATGAGACTGTTCAGCCTCCAAGGTAGTTGGAAGTCAAGCCCCAGGAATTTCTGGAATGATACTTTTGACAATAGACCATCTGTTCATTATATCTGATGCTTTTCTCCTGTTCTGAAGATGCTGCATTTCTGATGAATTCTTCATTACATATCTATGGTAATAATCTAAATCTATTGGTTGTAGTCAATATTCATGATATGTTGATTTTGGTTATTGGGGCAATGAAAATATGGTTAATGAAAACAATTTTGATAACAGGGGCAAGGCTTAGTGGTTAGTGCTGTTGCCTCACAACTCCAGGGTTGGGGTTCGATCCCCAAGTGGTATATCGCAGTGGTATAGTGCGCGTCAGGCGGCGGTGTGGTGTGTATCCGGCGGCGTCTGGTGGACATTACATGTAATGCTGTGTATCAGGTAGGGATGTCACAATACCAGAAATCTAGTAGTCGATACCGATACCACCTAAAACACGATACTCGATATCAAACACTGACTATGAGTGAAGGCTACAGTGGAGGTGCACGCCTAAACACACGCAAGGGTGCACGTGCCACCCGCTTGGACTCTGAATGCAAGCGTTAGTTTAAATTCACTGATCTGGTGTCCGGATTAAAAGCATGAAGATGTGAATAATTATTAGTGACGTGAGGCTACATTTAGCGGACAGGACACGGGCTGAATGGAGATGTATGGTGTCCATTAGGAGGTGGTTTATAACATTACAATGTGTTAGTGTCGTTAACAAATAACTGGCTATCGCTAACATTACATTATAACGTTAGCTGGTTTCACGGCTACAATGCAGCTGCCTCAAACAAACATGATATAGGACCGACTTTCAGGTGCTTCACCAATTCCAGGTGTTTCCTCACTTTGTCTGAAATGAACGATCACGTCGGTTACACAGCGGCTTCACAGCATCAATTATATGTTTGTTGTCATCCGCCTCGAATGCGAAGTATTTACATATTCCACACCACATGTCCTCTTAACGAGTCATGTAGTTTTTTCTGTGCGCTTGTAGTTCTTCTTCACCACTTGTGGACCGACTAAAACAATTGTGTGTATTTGCTGCCCCCATCAGGTCCGGAAGAATTGCAACCACGGTACCTTTATTACAAACGGTACCATACGCTACTGCAGAAAAACAAGTACCGTCACATTTTAAGAATGTTGGTACCAAAGTATCGGTTCTCGTGACATCCCTAGTACGTTACATGTTATGGTGTGTATCAGGTGGCATCTGGTGTGCATTACGTGGTATGGTGTGCATCACACGGCGTTTGGTGCACATCAGGTGGTGTCTGGTGAGCATCATGCAGCGTCTGGTGCACATTACACGGTATGGTGTGTCAGGCGGCTTCTGGTGCACATTACGCGGTATGGTGTGTGTCAGGTGGCGTCTGGTGCACATTACGCGGTATGGTGCGTATCAGGTAGCGTCTGGTGCGCATTATGCGGTATGGTGTGTGTCAGGTAGCGTCTGGTTTGCGTTACGTGGTATGGTGTGTGTCAGGTGGCATCTGGTGTGCGTTACGTGGTATGATGCGTATCAGGTAGCGTCTGGTGCACGTTACGCGGTATGGTGTGTGTCAGGTGGCATCTGGTGTGCGTTACGCGGTATGGTGTGTGTCAGGTAGCGTTTGGTGTGCGTTACGCGGTATGGTGTGTGTGAGGTGGCATATGGTGCGCATTACACGGTATGGTGTGTGTCATGTGGCGTCTGGTGCGCATTACATGGTATGGTGTGTGTGAGGTGGCATATGGTGCGCATCAGGTAGCATCTGGTGCGCGTTACGTGGTATGGTGTGTGAGGTGGCGTCTGGTGCGTGTTATGCGGTATAGTGTGTGTGTGTGAGGTGGCATCTGGTGCGCGTTACGTGGTATAGTGTGTGTGAGGTGGCGTCTGGTGTGCGTTACGCGGTATGGTGTGTGTCCCAGAAACGAGTTAGCATTTTAGCACTTCCAGGTCCATCGTCCCGAAGTCAATGGGGTTTTTTTGAATGGGATTTTGGTTAAAAGACTGAAATAAGGTCTATGGTGAACACAAGCTCAAAAAAAGCTTTTACGTGTATTGAAAAAGGCGGGTGCTAACTGTCACGTAATTAGGGTTTAGGACAGACGCAAGTGTACATAAGAGCTTTACTGAAGAGAGGCAGACAAATCCAAAACGAGAGACAGTAATGTAGTCATTTGGTTGATGGCATTTTTATTTTTACTTATCCTATACTTCGGGTTCAATTTTATTTATATTTAGCTTCTACGAGACGATGCACTTTAAGGACCAGTCTAATTTGATGTAAAGATTTGTACATTAGCAGGAACGTAGCACAACATGGAGGTGAAGGCAGAGGTCTGTTGAATGTGAAAGAGCAATAAAAATGTCGTCCCTAAAATCAATCAATAATCGAGATTTCAATATTGATCAAAATAATCGGGATTATCATTTGGCCGTAATCATGCAGTCCTAGTATGGTGTGCATGAGATGGTGTCTGGTGTGCATTGCGCGGTATGCTGCGTGATCTGATGTGCATCGGGTGTGTGTGTGGTGCGCGTCAGGCGGCGTCTGGTAGGCATGAGGCAGTGTCTGGTGCACAGTAGTGGCCTGTCTACTGTCCACAAGGCTGATATTTTCACTGTTGATGCTGCTCGAAGTGCAGTGACTGACACCAGTGTATTTAACAGCATATTTAATCACTCTCTAATCATCACCCTCATTCATTATTTGTAAACAATTAGACTTTGTTTGTTTTGTCATTTGTTTTATGACACTGTGCAGGCCGGATTCATCTTTCGTAATCAAAATTTTCATCTTTTTTTTCCCTCTTTTGTATGATTATTGATCAATAGATCCATTTTGACCAAAACACCCTAAATATTTCAGTGGCTCTTTTTGCCTCGTCAGGCAGTGAGGGTGATGTGATCCAGCCGAGAGCATGTGAGATGCATGTAGGGACTTCCAGGAGGTGTCTGTTAATATCAAAACAAAATATCATGTAGGGACATTAAAATGTTATATGGGCATATCGACTTTTTTATGCTGTAGTACTTTGGGAACACCTCGGTTAAGAATTTCACTCAGGATTAAGGAAATAGTTTTGAGAATTGTGTTTGCTTAAAGAACGAGGTATGCGCATATTGAGTTAAGATGAATGAATCGATCCTTAAAAAGCCGAACATTTGAACGGTTCCGGGTGTTCACGTAGTCAGCTATTTACTGTGATGTTGGAATAGCGTGATAACCCGTGACTGTGAGGTAATGTTAAACTCTAATGTTTAGGCAGTTGTCATTGATTTCAAAATGCACCAATCAGACGTGCCATGTATGGGAATGTGTGTTTGTGTACAGTTCAGTTGGCCTAACAGCAGTGGACATTGAGATTTCACCTCATCTGCCATGAACGAAGTCTTCCTCGATCCGCTTGCACTAAGATTAAAACTTTCCGCCCACCTTCGGCTGGGTTTCGTTGCCTTAATCCAATTTAACAGGCCGTGGCGTGATGATGATGGATTTTTAAAGACAGTTGTTTCAGTTCTACTGACTTTGTGTCTGTGTTCATATGGACTAGGTCATAATGTTTATGTACACACACATGCTTGATCTGATTTACTGTGATGTGGTGTTAATTGCTGAATCTTAATTGGTGAACATCATCTCTTTCTCATAGGCCTGACAGAAGCAGCAACACATTCTGATAATGTCTGGCCCAGTGACCAGCCGATCCCGGGTTTACCCAGACGTGAACACACAGAGACCTCGGGAATACTGGGACTACGAGTCACATGTTGTGGAGTGGGGGTGAGCCTGCTGGTGCTTGTTTGCGCTGATAAAGTTATAGTACAGTGTCCGTCATGTTATTGATCTTGTTTCGAGCCCATTTAAGAAAGCTAAGAAATATGATCTACGCAGGACGTGGTCAAATTATTACAAAGACGTCACCATATATTATGAGTCTGAATGCAAACACATCTGTAAATCCTTCATGTGTCTTTTTGATCAAAATTGTTTGCTTTTGTTCGATCACACAAAACTGGAACATCTGAGCTCATGTTCATGTTACATGTTCAACCTGCCTGCATTTTAAGCATTTTGTGTAGGAACAACATCCTTTTCTCCCTAATAATATTGTCAGATAAGCCAATGTGAGCTACAGTTGTGTTGATACAGCGGGGGAAATAAGTATCGGACACGTCAACATTTGTTTCAGTAAATATATTTCTAATGAGGTTATTCACATGAGATTTTCACAAGACATCAGAATTAACTCAAGAAATCATAAACATAAAGAATTCACTACATTAAAGTCCATAAATGAAGTGTAATAAAGTGGAATGACACAGGGGGGAAAAAAGTATTAAACATGCTAAGAAAAAGCAGTTCTCCAAGGCAAGTAACCAGCTGAAATCCGTAAGTAATTATACCCCCTATTTGTGCAAATTAATATCAGCTGGGTTAGTAAATTGATGGTCTATAAAAAGACTTCGTTACCAAGGTGTCACACAAGCAACATCTCATGATGGGTAAAAGCAGAGAGCTCTCCCAAGACCTTCTCAACCTTATTGTTGCAAAACATATTGATGGAATCGGCTACAGACGTATTTCAAAACTTCTGAATCTTCCAGTAAGCTCCATCAGGGTCATTATCCACAAGTGGAAGCAACATCACTCCGTAATCAACCGGCCACGCACAGGAGACCAGGGAGTCAGAAGAGTATCCCAAAATCCAAGGACCAATCGGAAAGAGCTCCAGAAACACTTGGAGGCAGCAGGTGCCATCGTCACAGAGAAAACAATAGGCAATGAAGTGTGGAGGTGGAAGCATCATGGTGTGGGGCTGTTTTTCATCACATGGTACTGACAGACTTCATATACTTGAAGGAACGATGAATCGAGCCCTTTACCGAGAGATTCTTGAGAAGAATCTGCTGCCATCCACCCGGATGATGATGATGAGATGTGGGTGGATCTTCCAGCAGGACAACGATCCAAAACATACAGTAAAGGAATCTCTCAATTGGTTTCAGAGAAAAAAAAATGAAGGTGTTAGAATGACCCAATCACCTGACTCGAATCCAACTGAACAAGATTTAAAGACAATATGTTTAGAAGAACGGACCAAAATCACACCTGAATACTGCGGAACATTCATTTCTTTGTACAGGAAGCGTCTTGAAGCCGTCATTAAAAACAAAGGCGTCTCCACGAAGTGTTAAATACATTTCAGTTAGCGTGTTCAATACTTTTTCCCCGTGTCATTACTCTTTATTACACACAACTTCATTTATGGACTTTAATGTAGTGAATTCTTTGTATTTCCAGATTTCTTGAGTTAAAATTTCATGTGAACAACCTTATTGGAAATATATTTACTGAAATTGTTTTTTAAGCGTTCAGTACTTCCCCTTTCCACTTTCCCTCAGCGTATATTTAATACTCCAATAGTAACTGACACCCTGATTAGTATATATTACCATATCTATTATAATAAAACCAGATAACTATATTTATAGAGTTAAAAACAATACTTTTTGGGCTGTAATATGCACATTTTAGGATGAAAGAGATTAAGGGGGGGGACGGGACAAAAAAGGTCAATAGGCCTAAAATGAAGTGTAAAAATGATCACTCTACAAATCATTTTAATGTCAATTCTAATTTAAAAGTGATTTAAAAATGTTGCTTGCTTTCTTGCCTGTTCAAATGTATACCAGGTTTTACAGTAACCACAGACACCCTGAGGTTACCCTGTGTATTATTATTATTATTATTATTATTATTATTATATTTAAATTTTTCATTATGTATTTAGTTGCAATAAAACTGTTAAAGCATTTTTTTTAAACACAGCTTCTTGTTTTTGTTTTTAAAGGAACCAAGATGACTACCAGCTTGTTCGTAAATTGGGGCGTGGCAAATACAGTGAAGTTTTTGAAGCTATCAATATCACAAACAACGAGAAAGTAGTCGTTAAAATTCTCAAAGTAAGTACATTAAAGTGCCTGTTTGTTTATCTGGGCATCTGTTTCATTAAGTGTGGTGTGTTTATCATTGATTAATGAATCGAGTTGTCAACAGATTTAACTGTATAGAATATTAATGATGGGTGGATGGGAATTGACAGAATGAATGGATTTGTGGGATGGATGGATGGATGGATGGATGGATGGATGGATGATCCGTGAGCATCACATAGACATAATGGTGTACTGCTATGCCATAGGAAGCCTTTGAGAACTGCAAATGGAGTTCATTTCAGTTTATTGGAGCACAATATACCTGAATAGACCAGACCTCTTACATTACATGCCATCCCACCTCTCATTTTCCAGGTCACTGATGAGCATCTTTGCCAAATAAGCTTGTTTGTATTGTGGGATGTAACTTAAAAGAAAAAGATTTGTAATTCAATCCTGTCGGCAAAAACCCAACTTAAAGAGAGGGGGGCTTTCTTTAAGAGAGAATTCCTCTTTCTTCTTGCAACTGAACATGGCTCCAGATTCATTCGATAACATTTTGTGAGATGAGAGGTTTCTTTCATGCTATGTGATAAATGCTTGTGGAGATTAGCCACATCTCTCTTAATGTAGCCAGGATTTTATTTAGAGCTTCCCTTTACTGGAGACAGGATGGGACGAGTGCAACACAATCGGTGCCTGGAATTGAAAATGTTTTTGGACTCAGTTTTTGTCTCCTTCTTTTCCCTTTTTTTTTTTTTCTTTCTGTCTACAGCCAGTAAAGAAGAAGAAAATAAAACGAGAAATAAAGATCTTAGAGAATCTGCGAGGTGGCCCAAACATCATCTCACTTTTAGACATTGTCAAGGATCCAGTGGTTAGTATCATAGTACATCAAAAATCAGATCAAATTGAAGGGTTTTTAGTTTTGTACTAATGAATGATTAAAGACAGGCGTTATTGTTGTGGGTCAGGGGGTTATTCGATAAAAAATAAAGTAGCAGATAATACGAACTTATTTTGATTTGAGTAATTATTAAGAAGTCCTCTATACTTATTTGGTAAAGATAAGTGTTGGGATTGTTTTCTAAGTGTATTTAACGAATTTATTTCTGTTTTTTTTTTTTTTCTTCTAAGTCTCGAACGCCTGCTCTGGTTTTTGAACACGTTAACAACACAGACTTTAAGGTGAAACTCTTGTTCGCTCGTATAAAATCTAGTCATTGATGGCATGTTTTGAAAGTAAGGAGAACCCAGCTTTTTTCCCTTATTTTTCACAGCAATTGTATCAAACGCTATCCGACTATGACATCCGATTCTACATGTACGAGATCTTAAAGGTAAGCTGTAGTTCCTTAGTAAACATTAAAACGCCAGTTAGCTGGTGATTCGCAAAATCGTTGCGAATATAAACAAGCCGTGTGAGCTTGTTGATGTCCCATGGCACATAAAGAACTGATAATGCTCAGAGGTTGTCGAATCACGTGGCCTGCACCAGCATTTCTGCTTCTCTCATCCACCTATAGAGGGGTCTGTAGGATTTCATTTCCATTATTCCCTATTTCTTGTTCACTCAGTTGGCCAACTAGCTTGTCAGACGTAATGACATTATGTTGCTATGGTTTGAGTGCAAGACTCCATAGAACGGTTTTGAATTAGGAAATGACTTTCGTGATGCGAGTTCTTTGCCTCAGTGGTTTGAGTGGTGCAGAGCTGGAGTCTGACTCCCGTCAGGTTCAGAAGTTTGAAGCTGCATCTCACTCGCCCAGTGAGCCTCATTTTGCTGAGTATGTTCTTGAACCTGGAAGGTCAATGAGTATGGTGGGCGTTTGGTCAAGTTAAGGATACTTTCGGTATTACTGTGGGTTCCTCCTCTGTAAAATATGTTGGTCTCTTATTCCACCATTAGTTCATTCAGTAGTATGTTATCCTTTGAATACCTGAAAAAACAAATTCCTGTCTTCTTAGGCCTTGGACTACTGCCACAGTATGGGAATCATGCACCGAGACGTCAAGCCCCATAACGTCATGATTGATCACGAGCACAGAAAGGTATTGACCTTCCCATTTCTGATCATCATTACATCAGTTCGGTTCTTGTAACACTCTAGACTCCTCTTTTATAGAATGATTAGTGCATCAAATAATCTTCACAGCCACATCAGTGATGATAATTACAGGCTATGCAAGGGGACCGATAAAGTCTCTGAGGAGACACGATATGATGTTGATTATCAAGCCCTTCCTGCAGTGTTTCTGTAAGACCCAGACCATAATGTGTTGTTTGGATTCTCAGCTTCGTCTGATAGACTGGGGCCTGGCTGAGTTTTACCACCCAAGTCAGGAGTACAATGTCAGAGTGGCCTCCCGATACTTTAAAGGACCTGAACTACTCGTTGACTACCAGGTTGGTGTGTGTTTTAGGGCTGTCCGATTCCTTTCTCTATTGTGCATTTTACAATCGGTGAATTTCACATGCTTACCCACTGTTGTGTTTGCTTTGCTGGTCTACAGTTCGATTGTATGATGCGTAAAATCGTTTATATTGTACTCCTCTTCATGCAGGAGAATAAAGTTGGTGCAGAAAGAGTTCAGACCACATCAAAAGGGTTATTTTGTGGGTCAACGTTGGTCTGAGGTGGTACCTACCTGAACTATACACTTGTTGTACTGGCATGAAGATTAACTACTGTAGCTTTAAAGAACACTCCCAAAATAACTTACAGGGTTATAGTAGAGGTTCGTAGCAATAACGTCATGGTAAAAGCCAGGGGTACGTTTTCACCCGCACTCGAACATATCTATTGTAGTAAAGCCAAAAAGGTAGAATGTTAATTAAAAGATAAGTAGTGATAACACAAAAAAAAGTCAAATCTATATTATTCCTTCTTTAACATGCCCATGCTCTCATCTTTCACCTAGATATTGGTTCTCGTTGTTCCTCCTCCGGCATCATTTCATTTTCCTCACCTTGATCGCACTGTGATTGATCGTTAAATGATTACGTATATTAAATTAAACTACGCTTGCTGCGATAGACGGTGATGCCGGTGTTCAGCTGCACGTCACTTGCCTACTACGGCACCGCCCCCACCTTCGTTCTTGTCGTTTTTATAGTGATAAAAATCATTTAGTTCAGTTAGAGGACGGATGCTACAATTAAAAACTGAACGCGTGTTCAATTTAGCATGAGCCCAATGAGTCACAGTCACAGTACAGATCAGCAGGGGTCAGATTTCATTTACCACGTGATGAGTGAGGCGTGCCGACTGACAGGTGGAGTGAGGCGTGCCGACTGATAGGGAGAGTGAGGCGCGCCGACTGACAGGTGGAGTGAGGCGCGCCGACTGACAGGTGGAGTGAGGCGCGCCGACTGACAGGTGGAGTGAGGCGCGCCGACTGACAGGTGGAGTGAGGCGCCGACTGACCGGTGGAGTGAGGCGCGCCGACTGACAGGTGGAGTGAGGCGCGCCGACTGACAGGTGGAGTGAGGCGACGACACAGGTGGGAGTGAGGCGCCGACTGACAGGTGGAGTGAGGCGCGCCGACTGACAGGTGGAGTGAGGCGCGCCGACTGACAGGTGGAGTGAGGCGCGCCGACTGACAGGTGGAGTGAGGCGCGCCGACTGACAGGTGGAGTGAGGCGCGCCGACTGACAGGTGGAGTGAGGCGCGCCGACTGACAGGTGGAGTGAGGCGCGCCGACTGACAGGTGGAGTGAGGCGCGCCGACTGACAGGTGGAGTGAGGCGCGCCGACTGACAGGTGGAGTGAGGCGCGCCGACTGACAGTGGAGTGAGGCGCGCCGACTGACAGGTGGAGGAGGCGACCGACCGACAGGTGGAGTGAGGCGCGACCGACAGGTGGAGTGGAGGCGACCGACTGACAGGTGGAGTGAGGCGCACCCGACTGACAGGTGGAGTGAGGCGCCACCGGACTGACAGGTGGAGTGAGGCGCACCGACTGACAGGTGGAGGAGGCGCCACACTGACAGGTGGAGTGAGGCGCGACCGACTGACAGAGGGAGGAGGCGCCCGACTGACAGGTGGAGTGAGGCGCGCCGACTGACAGGTGGAGTGAGGCGCGCCGACTGACAGGTGGAGTGAGGCGCGCCGACATGACAGGTGGAGTGAGGCGCGCCGACTGACAGGTGGAGTGAGGCGTGCCGACTGATAGGGAGAGTGAGGCGCGCCGACTGACAGGTGGAGTGAGGTGTGCCGACTGACAGGTGGAGTGAGGCGAGCCGAGTGACAGGAGGAGCTTTTAGTCTCAAAGTTTTAAGTTATCCCTTTTGCTGCCTCCTTCAGTTTTTATTTCATTTTCTGCTGTCTGTCTGTTTGGCGTTGTGCCTTTAATGATCATGTAACATACATATAATATAACAGGGTTACTTTCATGTCTGGAAATGTAACGAACTTGAGTAGCTAGTATTTACAAGCACATTCCCTAAAAAATGAATTTTTACTCTGTTCTTGTGATTGTCAGATGTATGACTACAGTCTAGACATGTGGAGTTTAGGCTGCATGTTGGCCAGTATGATTTTCAGGAAAGAACCATTCTTCCATGGACATGACAACTATGATCAGGTGAGTGGCATACATGTAGAATAAATGTACACGCTGACGGACGCTTGTTTTTCATTGAGTTTATTTATGTTACACATTTGAGCATCAGAGTTTTTATTTTTTATTTGGGGGTGGACCAGTACCGTCATCTGCATTATTATGTACCGTGCTTCTGCCACATGATTGGCTGATCAGCTGTAGAAATGAGCATGCGTGAGTGTTATGGAAACAACTTTTTAATCTGCTACTTTTCCTTATTATTAGAGATGCACTGATAATAAATTTCTCAGCCAGTACCGATAACCGATTATTCAGAATGATCTCGACCAATACGGTAACCGATAGTTCTGCCTTTCATTCCTTCTTATGAGTTAATAATGGTTCATTTAAAAGAATTCGGAAAGAAATGCAAATAAAAACTTTATTTTCTCCATTTCAACAAGCTGTTTGACAGTAACTGGTCTCGTCAA
Source organism: Ameiurus melas (assembly GCA_012411365.1). Lineage (NCBI taxonomy): Eukaryota > Metazoa > Chordata > Actinopteri > Siluriformes > Ictaluridae > Ameiurus > Ameiurus melas. The sequence goes on along the minus strand of CM022769.1, from coordinate 26,503,786 downwards.
CAGAAAACGCATTACTCTACTTAACATGAACACATGAACTCCATTCTGAAGATTAAATTAAGATTATTAACTTATTGAATGTTATTCCTTCATATTAACATCGACTGAAGTGTAAAAAACCTCCCGTTAGTCTCACATTCACTCTCCACTAACACAAGCGTTTCTACTCCATCACTGAACATCAACCTGGTCATATATAATATACACCTCTTCTATATTAACATTCACTGGATATGAAATATACGACTCTACAAATATATATTTCTGTGCCATATATATATATATATATATATATATATATATATATACACTTTTTTGTCAACTCGTATTCATTTAAATCTTTCAGCGGTGTACTGGCCCTTTAATTCAGCGCGAGGGTGAGGGAGCAGCAGGTGGGGGGGTGGAATTGACTCAACGACGAAACCTCTGCGTGTAAAATTGAATCAGTGCAGAGATTACAGAGTTACAAACTGCAGTTTTGTTATCATTCCACACAAGAAACCGTATCTTTACACGCAGCACGGAATCAATGTGTTTTCCCGCCCACTTTTGGATACAACTGGCCCTGATCAACGGATGTTTTTAAACGATCAGCCGATAGCAAGAGAAATAGCCTTTATCGTCCGATACATCGGTGCATCTCTAGTTATTGTTATTTTCATTGTTATTCTCATTTTTATTTGTAGTAGTATTGTCTGATATGTGATGCAACAGTGGAGACCAGTGTTACCAACTTTGTGACTTTTCAAACCCCTTTAGCGACCTTTTTGCCTAAAAAAAAAAAAAAAAAGCACGTATCGACAAATCTAGTGCCTTTTTGGACAAACCTTTGTCCAGCTTTCCAAATATCACCAGTACTGTCCTGCAAGCGCAGTGGACTCAAAACCTCTCTCTGCGTCTGCTCTGTTCAGTAAGGGCCCGAGAGCCGGAGATTTAACACTGTCATGGATAATGAGACAAGCCCTTCCTCCCAATGTACATCATTCGTATGTGAATGGTTTTTAGTACATGTAAAATAGTTCACGTTATTACAGCCTAGTTCTCTTGTTCAAAGTAGTGTTCAGAAACATTTTTAATCATTCATGTTCCATTCCTGTCCATTATATAGTTTTATAAAAGCCATGAAAATTATGAAAAGTAATTAAAAAAGTAAAAAAAAAAAAGAAAAAAAAAATCTCTCTTTCTATCAGAAACAGATTATAGATTAGGTTATATATATATAGACAGTTTGTATAGAATAGATAATCATTATACCTGGTCTCCTCCAATATGGGGGGTTGCCACATGGTAGGGGAGTCTTGGGAGAGCTTTAGTTCCAAAAGGTTGAGAAACTCTGTTCTAGACCATACTCCTTTATCTCCAGTGGTCCAGACGCTTTGTTTTTTGTACTTGCTTTAATTGTTCAAACTCGCCTTATTGGCTTCTTGCAACACACTGAGAACGGGCAGATGAGTGCAGAAACGCATCTTTTCCTGATCTGGTTGAAAGCTCATGTTTGTAAAGCAGTTGCACTGATCTTGTTAAATAACCTGTAGAACGAGGTTCTTCCTGTAGACTGCTGGTCTTCGCATCAGTGCATGTGCCACTTTCACTCTAGTGCTTAAATGAGTTCTGTCTTTACAGCTTGTACGAATTGCCAAAGTTCTGGGCACAGAAGACCTATATGACTATATTGACAAATACAACATAGAACTTGATCCACGGTTCAATGATATCTTGGGCAGGTAAGACTTCAGTGTCTGGTTTATCTTAATATTTGATTTTTTTCCCCCGTTTTAGCTCCATCATGTATTGTACTATTTACAAGGCATTAAGATCCTCTTTATTATTATTATTATTTATTAATTTGTTTTTTTGGTTTGTTTTTTTTTTACATTTTTTAAAAACTTCTTTACCTACTGCACACATCTTTTCCTCCAGACATTCCAGGAAGAGGTGGGAGAGGTTTGTGCACAGTGAGAACCAGCACCTGGTTAGTACTGAAGCTCTGGACTTTCTAGACAAACTTCTGCGGTATGACCATCAAGCTCGCCTCACAGCCCGGGAGGCCATGGAGCACCCATACTTCTGTGAGTCCCACATATAATTGTAATAGTGCATATACAGTCATGTGAAAAAATAAGTACACCCCATGGAAATGTTTTTGGGTTTTTTTTTTTTTGGACATATTTGGACAAGCAAACATTTGATCCTCTTTGAAACAGGCACCTATTAATAAATGACACATACTATTGACATTTTGTAGTAATTTCCACAATTTTAATTAACAAGAAAGAGATTAGCCACATGGAAAAAATAAGTACACCCCTACATTTATCACAGCTTCAAATCCATAAAATAAGAATCAGGCGTTGAAGATTGGGTGCCAGTGACTAGAACCTGCTTAGGGAAGTGCAGGTGGACGGTCTTATGGACAGGTCTTACTGGACAGCTTGCATTCATTGATTCAACTATGAATCTTGCATTATATCGAAGAGTGCTTGAAGATAATGTGAGGATAATGAAGTTGAACCGAAAGTGGACCTTTCAACAGGATAATGATCCTAAGCACACGAGCAAATCCACCAAGGAACGGCTCAAAAAGAAGAAATGGAGGGATATGGGATGGCCGAGTCAAAGCCCGGATTTGAATCCTATTGAAATGTTGTGAAGGGATTTGAAATGGGCAGAACATGCAAGAAAACCCTCAAACATCCTGCAACTGAAAGAATATTCCATGGAAGAATGGCCTGGTGGACGATTATCCGAAACGCCTACAAGAAGTTATTTCTGCTGAAAGGGGCAATACTAGCTTCTGAGGCCGAGGGTGTACTTACTTTCTCCACAGAAGAATATCACATCTATTGACATTTCTACTGAATAAATGATTGAAAAAGCTCGTTTTCCTTGTGGTTTTGTTCAAGTGCATCGACTTTATTAGTAGACACCGTTTCTAAGAGTATCAAATGTTTGCTCGTCCAAATAAATAAATAAATAAATAATCAAGCCAAAGATTTCCAGATGGTGTACTGATTTTTTTTTCACTATACTCTTCATAGGCATGCAACTACATACAATAAAGAACAGCAAGAAGTGTCTAGGCATTCATTTGGATCAAACACATCCGAAGTTGCAAGAAATAGTTTGTGTACTCTTCATGTTTGCATTTGAGTTGCATGTTAACTGACTTGCAACTCGATTCACCTGTGAAAATAAAATACTAAACTTGGAACATCAACTCTAATCGTGGCAGTAACTAATCGTGTGGTCGTTTTCAGTAATGGCGTGACTTTTATTATTGGTGTTCAAGTGACTATTAATCGCAGACTGCATTAATGAAAGTGTGAGAGGATTGATTCATGCAGATATCTCACATAATGCTGTGAACTCCTCTTACACCTGAATATGTAAGGGATTTTTTTTTTTTTTACATGCAAGAGCTTATGGTACCTTTTGTACAATATGTTAATTTAGTGGTGGACTAAATCGAACAAGTTCTTATCCTCCATTTGTTTCAGAGTCAGTCTGTCTGCTGTTAAACTGTATTGTTTGTCCCTTCACAGATCCCATAGTAAAAGATCAGGCAAGGATGGGCTCTACATCAGGGCTTTCCACCGGCTCCACTCCTGTCAGCACCTCCAGCATGATGACTGGTAAAATTTTCCCAGAGCCATTTTAACCCATGTTCAGATTACCCCAACTAGGTAATCATCTTTGCAAGGTTGGTTGAACTGATCTTGCGCTAGTGTTAATTTCGTTCACGAAAACTATGACCGAAAATGTTCGACAACGACCTTTTTTCCGTGACCAAGACGAGACAATGACCATTAAACACTGTGACTGTATCAACATGCAATATCATCGATGGAAAAATACAAGACTATGAATTATTTTTGTCTACAAAAAAGAGAGGACTATATATATATATATACACACACACACAGTTTCTCACAAAAGTGAGTACACCCCCCACATGTGTGTAAATATTTGATTATATCTTTTCATGTGACAACACTGAAGAAATGACACTTTGCTACAATGTAAAGTAGTGAGTGTACAGCTTGTGTAACAGTGTACATTTACTGTCCCTCATATAATTCCAACACACATTATTAATGTATACCCGCTGGCAACAAAAGTGAGTACACCCCTAAGTGAAAATGTCCAAATTGGGCCCAAAGTGTCAATATTTTGTGTGGGGACCATTATTTTGCAGCACTGACTTAACCCTCTTGGGCATGGAGTTCACCAGAGCTTCACAGGTCACCACTGGAGTCCTCTTCCACGCCTCCATGATGACATCACGGAGCTGGTGGATGTTAGAGACCTTGTGCTCCTCCACCTTCTGTTTGAGGATGCCCCACAGATGCTCAATAGGGTTTAAGTCTGGAGACATGCTTGACCAGTCCATCACCTTCACCCTCAGCTTCCTTAACAAGGCAGTGGTCATCTTGGAGCTGTGTTTGGGGTCGTTATCATGCTGGAATACTAGTAGTAATAATGGTGGCCACACAAAATATTGACACTTTGGGCCCATTTTCACTTAGGGGTGTACTCACTTTTGTTGCCAGCGGTTTAGACATTAATGTCTGTGTGTTGAGTTATTTTGAGCGGACGGCAAATGTACACTGTTACACACGCTGTACACTCACTACTTTACATTGTAGCAAAGTGTCATTTCTTCAGTGTCGTCACATGAAAAGATATCATCACATATTTACACACGTGAGGGGTGTACTCACTTTTGTGAGATACTGTATATATTGTCCTCATGTGGTTGCGCAATGTTGACTCTCAATCAGCGCGCGTCCGCACAGGACCGATAAGATCACCTCAGGGAAGCTAATGGAGTCTTAACTAAGTCAAAAATCTTAACAGAAGGGTATAACCAAGTTATAAATGACTTTGGACCAGCTGGTAAAAAATCTCGGCGTGAGAGGGCAGTGATCTGGAAGATAAGGATACACAATTCATCAATTCGTTCAGTTTCATTTGTATCGTGCTTTTTAAAAGGGGACATTGTCCCAAAGCAGCTCTACAGAAATAAATAAGTTCAGGATATAGATTTTAAATGTGAGTGTGTGTGTTTATCCTTAAATGTTCCTAAATGTGAAATAAGTCTTAGTTATGATATATTATTGAGGTATTTATGTTCAGGGTGTGATTTGCTGGGTGGGGGATGGGTGGATTTCTCCCCCTCTGGTCTATAGAGCACTTGTCGGTAAAACAAAGCTTGCTCAGATCCCGCTCCGACATAAAATTTCTCTGTAGTATACTTGTTTGTTTGTAATACATTGCGTGAATAAATGCCTCAATTACAGTATAATTGTTTTTTTTTTTTGTTTTTTTATAAATTTTATTACTTGATTTTAATTTATTGAATGAAATCGATTAATTTAACCAGGGGCTGTTAAACATCCGGGGCCGAGCTCAGATTCTTTACCAGCTGTAAGAAATAGCCTACCGGGGCTCCATAGCCCGTATTGGCTCACTGTGGTTTGTGATTTATTTTCATGAATAAAAATGTGTGTGTGTGTGTGTGTGTGTGTGTAGGAGGCATCACGTCCATGTCGTCGTCACAGCCCATGGCCAACATGACTGCTTCTCCTGTCATCCCCTCACCCAGCACGCTAGCCACACAAGTCCCCACTGCTACCGGTGTGCAACCCTGATGAGCATTCTCTCGCTCAACGCTGTTTCCAGCCCTCGTTTTTACTTTTATTACAAACACACTGAGCAGAGACAGAATTGTATTGGTTTTCTTTTTTTTTTTTTTCTTTTGTTTGTTTCCATTCAGTAATTCTATATTGAGATTCAGGCACATACCAGATGTTGTCCGGCTGAATATGTAGCTGCTGTATTTTATGATGGTGTCTAGAGAAGCAACTACACTGTAGAAATTAAGAAGAAGAAAAAAAAAAAGGATAATAAAATTAATTTTATATGTCCCTAATTTTTGGTGCTTTTATTTTGAAAAGATTTAATGTGGTATTCCAATTTACACTGCATTTTTTTTTTTTTTTGTTGTTTTTTTTACAACACTATCATCATACTGCTGGACCCCAGTACTTCACTTACTTCCTGGTCCACTGAGATTAGTCTGCTTCATCTGTAAAGCCGATAACATGAAAACACTACCACGATCTGTCTATAGCAGGGTAGAATTCAGTGTCTCCAGTACTGGAACTCAGAACCAGAGCTAGAAGTTGCACAAGGCTGAGTTAAGAAAAGACATAATGAACAGATCAGACTGTGTGATTGGATCTCTCATTAATGCTAATAACGTTACTGGTTTCAGTATAAACTGGAGTGTAATTTTATTTTGCAACAGAAGACCAATCACCCTGGTGTTGGGAGCCTGAATCCTAAAAAATGCAGGAAGTTTAAGAGAGCGAGATTGGAAACCATGGGCATCTGTGAGCTGATCTGTGTGGAAGAGTTAGCAGTTAGCACATGCTCCTTGAGTGTTCAGCAGTCCTGTGATGTAGATCATTTTATTGCAGTCCAATATAACATTTCTGTCCTGAAGCAAAACCACTGGTCTAGGGTCATGATTTTCATTTCGAATATTTCTTCTTTTTTTCTACCAATGGGATCATTTGCCAATTCTTATCCACTAGCTAGTTCTCACACAACAGATATCAATCAACCACGGGTCTAACCCCAGACCAGTGGTTCTCAGCCGGGTTTGCTTCAGGACCCAAATATTACGTTGGACTGAAGTTGTGACCCAGCACTACAATAAAATGACCGTATGGAAATAAATGAAGAAATATTAATGCTATTAATACCAATAATTGCTTGTGTAAAGTTTTTTTTCCACCTGGAATAACAGGAAGTAAATTAACTTGCACTTATTAACTGCACTTATTGAGTTCTTAACGTTGTACCTCAATTATTTACAATCGAAAATATACAATGCATATATTGAATCAAGTGTAAAATTATTCATGACATTATTGTGGAAATGGGCCACTGTATAAATGCATAAACATAATCCCGAGAAAGTGCAATTTAGCCAGTCTAATAAAAACTGACGCAAAAATCGAATTACAAATTGTACACTATATGAAAAATGCGAAACTGTTAAATACGTAAACATTGAAGAGAAATGGAGCTGAAATCACGGCCTGTACAAATCGATGGGGAAACTGACGTGATTTCATTTCGATAAGTGTCTCAAGATCAGGATAGCATGATCAGATGCATCTGTTGATTCTTCTAGTTGGGAGTGCACAATCGTCACTTGGGTTAACGTGAGCTACCGTCTGCTGCTTCACCTCCTCAGACATGCAGTATCTCCTCTTCTCCTCTGTATGGTGTCGTTGGAGGTCAGGGGTTGTTGTTTTTTCCCCAACTGATTTGCAGCTTACCTTTTCCATGAGTTATACTGCAGTAGAAGTAATAATGTTAATGACTTGAGTAAAAGTAATGAAGTATCGAATGAGAAAACGACTCAAGTAGCACATTACTAGTTACTTCGGATGCGATTAAAATGAAGGGAAAATCTTCCATCTGCAGCATGTCCCAGTCCTGTGGTGGGTACAATAACACACAACCTCCATCCATCTTATACCGCTTACTCCTTCAGGGTCGCGGGGAACCTGGAGCCTGTCCCAGGGGGCATCGGGCACAAGGCGGGGTTACGCCCTGGACAGGGTGCCAGTCCATCGCAGGGCACAATGACACCCTTTCGTACACTACGGACGCTTTAGACACGCCAATCAGCCTACCATGCGTGTGTTTGGACTGGGGGAGGAAACCGGAGTACCCGGAGGAAACCCCCGCAGCACGGGGAGAACACGCAAAGTCCGCACACACAGGGGCCCGGCGGGAATCGAACCCCGGACCGAAAGTGCTAACCACTAAGCCACCACCATGCCACTCAAACTGATGCTTCCTTGTTTCCTCCGTACTCCGGCCAGTGACCCGGAAATCGATGGACGCCAACCATCTCGAAAGGCATATCGGTTCTGTAATTGCACAGCGAGGAACGAGGAAGCTTCCAGAGGAGCGAGGATGCACAGCTGTATCCTACATGGAAGTGCTTCTGGTCCAAAAAACCTGACGCACGTATAAATTCCCCTCCTTCACATCTGCAACGATCTCAAACAAAAAGCCCTTTGATGATGTGATGGAATATCGCGTGAAATATAATGAAATAATATTATTGTATGTTTACAATGGGTGTCAGAATTAATAGATACTCGCCTGTTTGGATATGCAAAGCTGTGCAAAAGATGAGGTTCTGTATTGTTCATTAATCGATTGTTGAATAACCCGGACACTTCACATACTATCCCTGCGCTGAGCTTTATTAAGAATGTTGTTATTAACCGAACTCCCAGCAAGAAGAGAGCGAGGATTCTCCATTCGACTTGCATCGGTTCCTCTCTCCTCGCATCCTGAGGGGGTGGAGCTAAAACACAAGGAAAGGAAGCAAGGACACACAAATAAGAAATGAGAAGCACACGCTTTTTCAGTTAATATTACCCACAACTCCTTGCACGAGGGAGGGAAGACGACTTCAGTGACTGTTTGCTTTTCCATATTCAGTGTGTAAACACTGGAGACGAGAAACGTCGCGTTAGGATTCGTGAATCTTCGGGATACGATTCGTAAGAAGAGAGGAAGAGAAAGTGCACAAGACAGACGCTGCCCTCGCGCCGCAACACTTTCCACACCAAGGCCTTGGGAGAGATGACCAAACACCACACAGACACACAAAAGGCAAGAGCTCGGACTTACTCAAAGAAACACAGAGTATATATCAGACTTGACACACAACAGAGACGACGGGTTAACTATTGATTGGCTTGGGCAGAATTGCATAAAACAGGAAGCAAATCAATGTAAGAGAGAAACAACTCCATATATGGTATTCAGGAAGTCACGGAATGCACGTAGATGGTGTTCGGGAGACAAAGGAATGTGCAAATGGTGAGGGGTTTTTAATCTGTCTGTAGCTGGTTGGGAAGAGTTACAGAGGAGAAAAGAGGAAGAGGTGTTCACAGTAAACTGATCACCTTGAAGGGTGAGAACTGAAGTCATTTCATCATTTTCCACAGGTTTTTAAACGTTAATTATGTTGTTTATTCGATGTAATTAAATGCTTTAATGTTTTAAGAAAATAATAATAATTGTGTTAAGTAATATTGCGGTACCTCTATTCCCAGGCTGCCCGAAATGCTCCAATTTCTGCAAAGCCCCTCCTTCCGAAAAGCCCAGTGCGCTCTGATTGGCCAGCTGACCGGTTGCATTGTGATTGGCCAAAAGCCTCCTTAGGTTAGCTCCAACCTCCAAAGCAATTCTAATTTTTTTTTACCTGATCAGTCCGAGTCAGATTCTGAAAATGCAGATGAACAGGCGGAAGCAATTTGACCAACACGACTTGGGCAGAATGTTTCACAGTGGTTAAGTTTTTATGTAACTCTTACCTTTCAGATACAACGTTATCAAATTCAGACGGTAGACGGCCCGCCGCGTTGTCAAGTGCAAAACCATGCTAGCGAACTGTTTGAATCCTTACACGCTTCAGAACAGTCATACATTTACCGAGCCCACTACGGACCTTTGAAGTGCAGAGTTTTATTTATTATAAAAATAAAAAAAAATAATAAAAAGTATGTTCTTAGGACATTTTATGTTCATGATACCACTGCAACAATACAAATGAAAATGGGAAGAATTTTTTTTTATTAAAAAAATTATATATCACTATAAAAAATATTTAGCAAGATATCTTTATTTTTAGTAAGAATTTAGTAAGAAAAATAAAATAATTGTTTACACCAATTGAACTGTACACAATCCGGACCGCAGAATCTCTCACCATCTTCAAAAAAACAGCTAAAGCCCCACCTCTTCCATGAACACCTAACCGACTCATACAAAAATAAATAAATAAATACATTTTATTTACACCTCGACTCTATGCACGTTGCTTCTTCGAGAACTCAATTAATGGATCTTGTGTGGTTGTGCTACTTGTATTGTTCTCTGCTTGACAGATCGCTTTGCTCATTTGTACGTCGTTTTGGATAAAAGCATCTGCTAAGTGAATAAATGTACACGTTATACAGTTTTATCTACAATGGTAATCGAGTCCACCTCTCTTAATGACAGCACCGTTATGCCACCTTCATCAGCTGGGGCTACTTTAGTCCTCCAGTCCTGTGTTGTGCTGTGGATATATCTGGAGTTTCCCGATCCGTATGGACAGCTTGCTGGTTTTCGACCACCCCTTGACGTGGACGGACAATAACTTCCTCCTATGAATGTTTTTCAAACTGTGAGGACAGGAATGTGGGAATGGGTACACCGCTCGTCCCGCTGATGTCGCCTGTTCACGGTCTGCGTTCTCATCGTAATGCGCGGCCGCAAGGTAACAACCTGCAATAAGTGAATAAGATCAAATAAATAAAAAAAAACAAGTATTAATGTGAAATAACTGAAACCAAGTAGCCACTAATGCATATATGCCTTTAAAGATGCTACAGAATAAACTAAAGTCTAGTACCTGCACAACATTCCGTCACAAACCGTCATAATCACTTCGACACGGTTTGAATGCATACCCGGGTGGAACCAGTTTTTGGGATGCCTAAAAAAACTCCGTCTGGATGTTCACACTTCGGGAGGACCGGGTTTCCACGGACATGGACGTTTTGGGTGTGGCTGCGTAGCGAAGTGCACTTGGCCACCCTTTTTCCTGTCCAAGTTCCACTTGTCTCCTGGACGTCTCCTGAACACTATACCGGATCATCTCAAGCTGCACGGTCTTGGAAATCTAGAACATTATGAAAAGTAACATTAAGAGAACGGCAATTTAAATACAAGCACAATGTGAAACGTAAAAAAAAAAAAAAAAAAAAGTACCTTTCAAGTTGAAAAAAAAACAAAAACGAGGCACGAGTAGCTGCAGACATCAGGAGGTTTCCAATGCGGTTACTTCCAACTTCTCTCTCCCATGGTCTGTGATTACAGTCTGGGCAAATCTGGATGAGAGTGCCAATTCATCTACTATGGACTTCCCACTTGGTCTTGTGAAATGGACGCGTCTCGAACAGCTCCCGGAGGCAGCTTTCAAAAACGATGTATTTTGGAACGCTGTACGAAGACTGTGGCCTAAGGGAGACAAAAACAAGGCATCAGTTTCGCATCAGTTCATTTATAACAATGTAAACACACTCTAAAAATATTTCCAACGTACGATAACTCGGGCTCGTCCGAGTCACGCGGTTTATACGCGGAGTCGTGGGTTTTCATGATTTCAGAAACGCCCGTCTCCGTCCTTCTCCTCCTCCAGACGAGGTCTCTTGCGTGGTCTGAAAGCACGGGTGTTTAGGGGTGTCGAGGACACGAGGGCGGTTTCAGTGCCTACATCCAGACAAGAAACCGTAGCCTGGGTGCCTATAATTAGAAAGGGGGGGGGGTGGGTGTTGTGTAATTTTAGGCAAAATATTTCGATAATCCAATCACAAACTTTAATATCCGAGTAAACATGCAACATTCAAGTTTTTCAAGACTAAAATATAAGTACTGATACCACATCTGGAATATCCATGCATGAACATATTTACTGTCTGAATAACACACACACACACACACACACCTTTTGCTGCGTACATGTGTGCCCTTCAGTGTACCCATGGACAGTTGTGTGCCAACTGACCGCATCTTCGGCGACACCAGAGGCAGCGTGCCCACTGATCTGGTCTCTACGCCGTCCGTCTGACATCCCACATGACGGCTCCCGGACAGAGCGGAGCACTGCTTTGACCCCTGACCCTGCTGAGACGTACTCTAACAGAAATAACCGAAAAAAATATATTTTAAATCCACTTGATGGAAAACGAGACATTCAACTTGTATATAAAACATTTAATGTGGCTTCTGAACCCTACAGACAGAGAGACAGGGGGGTCTAGGGAATGGTCCAGGGGAATGTGACACGTGGTCGGTCCTCTCTCCATGGACCAAGGTGGAGATGAACTTCTGCCTCCAGTTCGAAGCGAAAGTAGAGTCTTTAGTGAACATAGCTCCATGTTCTGCACTTCATCGCTCATCCTGAAGAGGGTCAGAACGAGGAGTACCACGCGTGACATCACAGGGAACCGTTCCCTCAGCTGAACATCACAACTTGAGCACAAACTTCAGCTAAGGCCACAACACTAAACCCCGCGTTTCAACGGTCCACAACATACAATCATAATTTTTCTTTTTGATCAACCAGAATAATGACGCACACGTACAGGCTGTGATTCAGAAACACGAGACGGTCCGAACAGCGTGGGGAACAGCGTGGGGACCGCGCCGGGTTTCAGGAGCAGCCTCTGTGTGTAGCCTGCGCTGTACTCGCCCAGGTTCAGGAAGCTGTCCTCCGCGAAGTGCTCTGTGCACAAGCACACATTCGGGTTGTACTCATCAGGAACAGCGTTATAAATGAACAGTAACCACTGGTTCCTAATCTCGTCCGTTTTCGGAAGGCTAAACAAAGAGCTCTTGCTTTCGCACCGAAACACGCAGCGCTTCCGCGACATGGCGAGAAGGTCCTGACTGCAGCCTGGGGGAAAGGGGCGGGGCTGCGCTTTTAAAGGGGAGGCAAGTGGCGCTCCGCCCATAACCGCTCTCATTGGTCAGTGGCTGTGTAATGACGTCGACGCCTCAGCATGTTCTCTTTATACTCTAGGCATGTTCACTTCCGCTTTCAGTCTCAGTGGCTACCACAGCTTCCGGTTGTTCGCCGGAAGCGGTTTTTCAGTGGGTGTTGTCAGCATGGCTTTTCACACTCACCGCTTACAAGATCTTCCGCGGATTATTGAGAACGATGTCGGCATCTGTCATTCCCTTTAGTAAGAAGGAGAAGGGCTTTAAAGTCTATGTTTTGAGTTACAGCCACAACTTTGGGGGTCTCAGGCTAACACACTAAAATGCTATGTTACTCTCTCTCTCTCTCTCTCTCTCTCTCTCTCTCTCTCTCTCTCTCTCTATATTATATATATATATATATATATATATATAATATATAATGTACTCAGATTTTTAATATTGAAATAAATTTGATTATTCTCAGCAAGAGTGTCAAGTCCTAAAATAGAGAAATTATTAATTAAACTGAGAAAGAAAGGGGAAATGGTAACAATGTATCTGTATCATCTGGTAAGAATATCAGTATAATTTTTATACCTATAACATTTTTGTCATCACAACTCATTTCCCATTTCTTTATCAGTTTAATTCATATATATATTATCTTAGGACTTGACTCTAGCTAAGAATATTCAATTCAATTATTTGTAGAGCGCTTTTTACAACAGACATTGTCTCAAAGCAGCTTTACAGAAATATCAACACGGTGTACAGATATTAAAGGTGTGAATTTATCCCAACTGAGCAAGACACTGAGTGGTGACGGTGGTGAGGAAAAACTCCCTAAGATGTTTTAAGAGGAAGAAACCTTGAGAGGAAGCCGACTCAGAAGGGAACCCATCCTCATCTGGGTAACAACAGACAGTGTGGAAAAAGTTACTGATGTATTTATATGAAGTCTGTAAGGTCTTAGTCGTAGTCCCAGTAGTCTGGAATTAGAGAAGACTTGAGCTCCATCCAGAAAGGATCTGGATCTCCAGTATCTCCATAGAATAATCAAATAAAAGAATAATCTAATTTATTTCAATGTTAAAAATCTGTGCATTATTCTAAAGCAAATATAGATTTTTTTTTTCAAGCAGCCAGAGAAACAACTATAAGAATTTGTACATCAACAATATTCATTGACATGGATTCTTGATTTGAAATGTACTTATGCATTTTTTTTTAAATAATAAACGAATTAAGTGTGAATTGACAGTGTATTTAGTGTGAGTTGTAGTTTAGTAATAAATAATATCAAACATCAACTGCATTTCCTTTGATAGTGCCACTATATTGCCACTAACCAATGAGACCAGTTATGGGCGGAGCGACCACGTAGCCCCGCCCGTTCTGCAGGCTGCAGACAGGTCTACATGTGGAACATTGCGCCAAACAATTCATCATCTTCTTTTTTTTGTATTTTAACGGCAGCTTGCAGCCTTGATGTTGCAGTGCTGCCATCGTCTGGACTTAATTAACTCCTCAACAGAGCACCCTGTCTATACAGACCATTGATTGGCTATTTTGCCTACCCTTTCATTTCCCATAATGCAATTATGTACTGGTATTCACATGATCCTCGTTGTCTTGCTTCTTTATTCTTGAGTGGATAATCATTATTTCATAAAATAGCTCCTGATGATTTCTGGCTATACCTGATTTAAGACTCCAGAGGGCCGATACTGAATCACTACAAAGCTTTATTTGGTTTTGTTCAACCCATTCTAATGCTATCAAGATGGCAACAGCATATACTTCAAAATTTTGAGCTCGGCCTGTATATCTCGTTCCTCTGACTGGGAACTACTACTGCAGAGACTGTATTCCCTGTAACTGGATCTTTTGATCCATCTGTAAAATGTGTTAAAAATATTTGTACCTATATTTCACTAATCTATTACAATTCACTCATTAAATCAGTCTGTTTATTCATTGCCTTGGTATGGATGCTAGGCCATACTACAGTGCATGTGCTTTTTTTTTTGTTTATTATTTTTAATAAATTTGCACAGATTTCAAACAAACTTCTTTCACGTTGTCACTATGGGGTATTGTTTGTAGAATTTTGAGGAAAATAATGAATGTAATCCATTTTGGAATACGGCTGTAGCATGACAAAATGTGGGAAAAGTGAAGCGCCGTGAATACTCTCCGGATGCGCTGTATATTACTGTCCACACCGATGCACGATATTTTTCTATTTATTTATTTATAGCACACGCTACAGTTATGTCATCTGCTGCTTTAAACGTTTGAGCTCTTTAAAGCAGGATGGATTCTGATTGGCTCTCGGTGTTTTTATCCTTCATCAGCTGCAAAAAATCGTTCTGAAAGTGATTCTAATGATATTGTTTCTGTGACATTGTTATAGTTGTGGTGTGGACTCTGCTATTTGTTCATATTTAGAATGATTTTTTGAACTATATCGTTATCTTCATCGTCCTTGGTGTGAATGGGCTTTAAAACAATGAGCGATACATTGTAGCTTTAAAGATATTTAGGGGCTGTTCTTCCATGAGAAGACAAAGCACTCAGTTGATGACTGTACTCAAAGTGTATAAAGGAAGCAAGCAGTTGTAGGAACCCTCCCCAGACCACGGAGTTTCACCAGCCCTTAATACAATCAACATAACTTTATCATTCAGACTACTTCATTACCATAGAGATAATGGAAGGTCCACACCTAAGCTGTCGTATTTACATTAGACTAAATGATTAAATCATGAACGATGGTCGTCAATTCAGTGACTGGGAGGGAGGCACCAAGAGCCAACACATATAAAAAAATGATAGCTTCAGTAAGCCATTCTTGTCTGACTCACAAGAAGGTGAACAGGATCAGGCAGAGACCTCCACGTAGCAACTCTGTTTGATGTGTCTGATACACAGATAATAAAAAACTCATTCTTAAATGTAAATGACCGCAATATACATGTAAGCTCAATTACAGTTTCCTTTCCTGTGCGAATATCAATCCTTGTTTTATTTCCATCATTGAAACACACACATTTTATTTTTTTTACTTACCCACAATGTGTTGTGCGCATTAATATACCCACACCATACTGTTACGATTTCCCCTTGGGTTAGTGCTGCAGTATTGCAGTGTGCTCGGAAAACCGAAGCACATGATCGTGCACGAGCCAGATGCACGAGCGCTTAGCGAGCACACGCTTTCCGGTCTTCAATGATAGTGACTTTGATTATGTTGGACACGTGCTTTTGTTATGGTTATGTGCCGTCGCTGCCCCTGTTTAGTCGTTGGTGGTTTTCCGAATGCGTGTCATCATGGTTTTCAGCTGTCCATGTTTTACCCATGAATACGTTTGTCATTTAAACCCTGCGTGTCTCTGTGCACATTGTGTAGTATTGAGTTTATCGCCTTACCAAGCAATTGTTCTTTGTTTCTCATTTTGATTCGTTACTGACCCTGTTTCTCGACTCTGATTCTAGCCTTGCCCTATTCATGCCTGTTTGTATATCGCCTGACCTTCTGCCTGTTATTAGACCATGCTTTGGATTACCGTTTTGGATTTGTCTGCCTCTCTATCTCAATAAACATCTTTTACTGCACTTGCATCCATCCTAAACCTCCTTTACGTTCCGGAACGTGACACACACACAATGCTATTCCTATCTTGTCCCTCTATTCCTTCAAGCTTGTTCAATTCAAGCTTTTTGCATGGATTATAATAATTTATGAATGCAAATTTGTTCCTTTCTCTCCACACTTGTATTACCGCATATTTCTGTTCCCTTCCCATGCCTACAATTTTGTAAGGAATCCCCTGTTTATCAAATGTGACACGCCCTCCTCCTCTAGCCATGATTCTTGTTTAAAAATAATGTATGTTTTTTTTCCCTTCTGCTGGATATAAACTGCTTAAAGACCGGTACATTCATCTGAAAGTAGACTTCTCGCATTCCACTGAAGGAACAGCTTTATTAATATCATACCACCCATGATGAATCCTGACTTGACTGCACATTAAGCTCATCTCTTACTTCTTATCACTTGAATCCTCTTATATCCAAATGATACACTGCTGCTTTGACTATAATCTGAATCCTTTCGGTTTTGGACCTGATCTCAGATGTTGCGTTTATTTACCCCCGCTACAAAAGTAACTAACTTCTTCTTTTCTTCCCAAAACTTCCTCCATTCCTGATGTTCGCTCTCGTTCTCTCTTTTGTCATATTCACTGTCTTTGGTCTGCTTTTTTTGTTCACTTCTCTTGCCCGCTTCAGCATAGGAAATCTTATCCTTCACATTAATTTGTTGCACTTTAACCTCACAATATCCAAAAGGCAACACTGTGATTGCTTGCCTCCACAGTTACAGCACTTTTGTTTCATGCCCTCCGATGGCATTTTATTTATTTATTTATTTATTTAACAAATTTTAGCCACATGGCCAAATTCCCTGCAGTTATAGCATCTCATAGGCTTAGTAATGTACTCCATTATATCATACTTATCCATCCATCCATCTTCTACCACTTACTCCTTCTTCAGGGTCAAGGGGAACCTTGAAGCATCAGGCACAATGCGGGGTACACCCTGGACAGGGTGCCAGTCCATCAAAGGACACACATATTCATACACTATGGACAATTTACACACCAATCAGCCTATTACGCACATGGCCCCGGCGGGAATCGGATCCTGGACCCTGGAGGTGTGAGGCGAACGTGCTAACCACTGAGCCACCGTGTCAAATTAAATCAAAATGGACTCGCTCTCCTGTTTCTCAATTCTCCTTGTCAATCTTTTGCCATTTTTAACCGATCTATTATGCACCCTCAAATTCTAGCACTTTCATATTAACCGAAAGAGGAACTCCAGACATTACTCCCCTCCTGCAACTATCCGTTATTTTTTTCCACCACTCTTACCACTTTTGCTACTTTAGTTTTTCTCACATTGTTCATTTTCTTCGCCTTTTCCATCTGAGCTTCACTACTACAGTCAATAAGTAAGTTTCCAACACTCGATACTCTCGCATATTTAATTTCTCCTACTTGTGTTTTAATGATGTTTGTTAACTTTAACGGATCAGTTTTCGTAACTCTTTCGCCCTCAAATCATACCACCACATGCAGCAGACCTGCTTTCAAATCATTCATCTCTTCTTCTCTTCCCTCACTTTCTATATCACCTTCACTATCTATAACATTTTTCTTTCTTTTCTGTCTAGCTGCCTTCTTAGGCTCTATTCCCTCTCGTCACATCCTCCCATTCACATTCCCTTCTTTCATCACTATTTTCATCCTCCTGATCCCTAGATTACATGCAATTATTATTATCCTTCCTGCCATCATGTCAGACTTTGTTGTTCAGTGTGTAGTCAACAAGAAGCAGGGGAGAAGTCGTTACCGGACCTACACGGTCCGTCGGCCGAGATCCCCACACCCCGCCACTCAATCAACCTACTATTACCGAGTCCAAAGTCCACAATTCAAAGTCAAATCCGATAAATACATTCAAGAATCTAGCTAGACTTTGTTAGCAACAAACAACTAAACCTGCCACCACCTGGATGTCCTTCCTCACAAGTCTACAGCTGCCAAATAATTCACCGAAGCCTCGACTCCTTTCTTCATGGCTGCCTTTGGGCTGGATTATGCTGATAGTTGCACTCCATGACGCAAAGGAATTACGGAAGTAAATCTGGACTTCGAACAAGGCGTTTTTGGCCAGGTCCAGAGTAGTGTTCTCTGTTAGATGAGATAAATCCCTTTGGGGGAGACTATGCGCTTTGGACCTTTTCAGAGCTTTTACACGCACAAACAGATACATTAGACTCCAAAACAAAAGGAAAACATAAAAAAATCATGATATGACTCCCTTAAATGGTAAACACCATATATCAATACATCAAGGGAATGGTCAATGAAACAATGTATTATAAATGATATAAGGAATAATGAATGAAATGTAGCAAGGAGTAAGTTTAAGGTGACAGTGTGCGTGTAGGCAACGCAACTAGGCAACCTTCCATTACATGACATCAAGTCATCATGACATAAGTGTCCCAGCTCTTGCAAACTCTTTTTGCTACACACTTGAAAATATGTACATACTTCCACCAGTCGAATGTGACGCCACAAAATGTGATGGCCTTATGATTTTTAGATGCCCTCTTCTATCAACAGCCATCAGTGGTGTAATAATAATAATAATAATAATAATAATGAATAATAAAAGTTTAATCTAGGGCGCACTGTGGCTTAGTGGTTAGCACGTTCGCCTCACACCTCCGGGGTTCGATTCCCGCCGGGGCCCTGTGTGTGTGGAGTTTGCATGTTCTCCCTGTGCTGCGGGGGTTTCCTCCGGGTACTCCGGTTTCCTCCCCCAGTCCAAAGACATGCATGGTAGGTTGG
>CM022769.1:26069788-26482288 GCA_012411365.1 Ameiurus melas | reverse complement strand
TACATCACAAAATTGCCACAGCCATATCATATTCTGGCACAATATCGCTGCCATCACATCCTCCACGTGGATACTGCACACTAGTTGAGGAGATTCCCCCCACCCCCCACATGCTATTTAAAGCACCTTGAGTGCCTAGAAAAGCACCATATAATTCTAAGGAATTATTATTATTATTATTATTATTATTATTATTATTATTGTGAAGATGGGACACAAATTCTAGAAAACGTTCTCAAAATAGTTTTTACATATTATATCTATCTATCTATCTATCTATCTATCTATCTATCTATCTATCTATCTATATATATATATATATATATATATATATATATATATATATATATATATACTCGGTTCCCTCCACCAGTCCAAACACATGCATGGTAGGTTGATTGGCGTGTCTAAAGTGTCCGTAGTGTATGAATGGGTGTGTGTGTGTGTGTGTGTGTGTGTGTGATTGTGCCCTGATGGAGCTAATTAGCTAAAAATCCAAGTGGGCAGAGCTAAATGGTTTGAAGCTTTTTGTTTGGGAGGACCCAAGGAATAAGCAGCAAAAAATGTATTTTTTTTCTCTTACAGTCTTTTTTAGAATCAGTTTATCCTATGTCAAAGCTGAAGAAATAAACAGAATATTGGGCCTCATCTATCAATCTTTTAGTAAAGTTGTGCGTAAATGCTTTCGCCAAGATGAACCAAAAAGGTTTTAGTGTGCATGTCTTTGTAGTTTAGTGAATAGCCTATAGCTGAGCTTTAAAAAAAAAAAAAAAAAAAAAAAAAAATAGACTACATGTAATAAGTTGAAAATGTATTGTTTACATGAGATGTAGGCGATTTGGAATGATATTACTTAAGAATATCACAGCGTTACTGTTATTCCGGGTTTGCAGTCGACATTGTTTACATGCTACAGTACACGTGTATCTGTTATGGTTTAGGTCATGTCTTCCTCACGCGTCCTTATTAATCACAGCTGTTTTGTGTCACACCCGTTATTGTGTTTGGTATTTTAACCCCTCGTGTCTATGATTGTGGCAAAGTATTGAGTGTGTTTTTCTCCTTAAATAACTAAAACTAAATAAGTAAATAATGAATATTGATCCTCATTCGTGTCACATTAATGAATGTGGTCGTTGTTCCTCGAGCAGGATAGAGAGGTTTGTTTTGGAACAGATTTGTTAATGCAAAAGCAGGTTCGACTTCTATAAAGTATAAGTACGGATCATGTGTGTACAATTTACAGAGCCATTTCTGTTCCAAGATATATTACAAAGATTGGGAGAGGGAACGGAGGATTAGGGCGTGGATATCAAGCAGCATATTGCTGCAAACCCAGAAACATGAGAGAACCACTGTAAACTTGTTTCTCACAGACATAGAAGAAGAAAATGCATCTCTCTCATCCAACGTTTTGGGCTAGTTTCATGTTTAAGTGCATTTTCAGAAATGTAGGTGGGGGTGCAAACTTTTGAGACCTCAC
The DNA here is from genome assembly GCA_012411365.1 of Ameiurus melas. Lineage (NCBI taxonomy): Eukaryota > Metazoa > Chordata > Actinopteri > Siluriformes > Ictaluridae > Ameiurus > Ameiurus melas. The sequence continues at coordinate 26,480,805 of CM022769.1, read as the reverse complement.
AATCCTGCCCATGAGCTTCACATATCAAGATTGACATGAAAGTCAAAAGAGTGATACAAACTTAGTTAAAAAAAAAAAAAAGAGGAGCCTTAGGGCGTGTTCACACTTTGTTTAAATACTAAAGTCTGCACGCAGGACCAATTCTGGGTTTGTTTAGAGAAGGGGCTCAATGTGATCACTTACTTTATTTACACTCAAGTTTGCACTAACTTCCTGTATTTGCCACTTTGTATTATTTTTCGGTGGTACCAATACTCAGGAACAGGATTACCTGCAATCATGGAGCCTTTTATAGATTTTTTTTATCCATACAGGCTAATGGTTTAGTTAACAGGCCCATAATCTTATAATGCTCTTGTCCACTTTTGTTTGATCAGGAACTGTAAAAAAAAAATTAGGACAGTTAATGTTATCCAAGGTGCACACGGTGGCTTAGTGGTTAGCACGTTCGCTTCACACCTCCAGGGTCGGGGGTTCGATTCCCATTGTGCGCATGGAGTTTTGCATGGGTTTCCTCCCCCAGTCCAGAGACATGCACGGTAGGTTGATTGGCATGTCCAAAGTGTCCGTAGTGTATGAATGGGTGTGAATATGTATCTGATTGTGCCCTGCTATGGATTGGTACCCTGTCCAGGGTGTACCCCGCCTTGTCCCCTGCCTACCCCTAGGCTCGAGGTTTCCCCGTGACGGATAAGCGGTATAGAAGATGGACGTTATCCAAAGTATCACTTCCTTGGAGTAACGGTCAAGAATGACTGGATCACAGTCAAAAATATGGGGCGGCTGTGGTGCAGGTGGTAGAGCGGGTTGTCCACTAATCGTAGGGTGGGCGGTTCGATTCCCGGGTGACTCCACATGCCGAAGTGTCCTTGGGCAAGACACTGAACCCAAAGTTGCTGCCGATGGCAAGCTAGCGCCTTGCATGGCAGCTCCGCTACCATGCCATGGTGTGTGAGTGTGTGTGTGTATGGGTGAATGAGACACAGTGTAAAGCACTTTGGATAAAAGCGCTATATAAGTGCACATTTACCATTTACCACAAAAATACACAGGCATGACAGCGAGTTAAAAGAAAGGCACATACCTTTAATTGAACCTTTTCTGAAAAAATATTTACAGAAAATATACAGCAGAACTATTGAAAATCAGGCCAAGTATGAACCCAATGCAAAATAACTGAGTGGACACTGAATAATGGAAATAGGCAAATGGAAATCTAGAGATACACAAATGCATCAAACAAAAATAAAGTGGCACATCAGCCTAACAGAAGCAAGTTTAATTTTCATCTTAACCCCCCCACCCCCCCTTTCCCACCCTGGCCTTTTGACCCAATGCAGTGAAACAGTCAGGCTGTCCACAGTGCAACACAAAACAAGAAAAGGATTCTGGCCCCAGGTTGCACATGGTGGCTCAGCCAGAGCTTTAGGGTTGGACTAGTATATAGATGTTTTGAAGAACACTAATGCTGTTCATCCTCTGGGCATGAATGCCAGGTTAGCCTCTCCTCATAGAAAGCAATGACCACCTGTGGGCAGTGTGTATTAGCCTCTCGTGCTGGCACCAGGTCGGCCTCATCTGAATCCTTCCTACAAACAGAAAGGGAAAAAGTGAAAGAAAAAAAAAAAAAAAAAGAAAGGTTTTACATTCTACCATGTAATGCATTACAAATCAATCAATAATGATTGCTACATCAAACATTAAAAAAAAAAAATAATTAAAAAAACAAAATCACCCGATTATTACACCCCTAGTAAGGACTGCTCTACACTAAGAAGACAAAAGTTTTAAGTTGGGATTTAAACGCCAAGATAGTTATGATCCTGTGAAGAGACAGAGGGAGTGAACTCCAGATCTAGGGTGCTACTACACTGAAAGACCTGCCACCCATTGTAGAGAGACAAGATCTAGGGAAAGAGAGGAGACCGGACCCTGAGGACCTGAGCGGGTGTGTCGGGTTTTAGGGGAGAAGCAGTTCACCAAGATAGTGAGAATCACTTCAAACCGTGAAGTGATTTAAACATAAGCGGGATTATTTTATATTTAATGTGAGAGTGTTCAGACAGGATCGGAGTACTGTGAGCTGAGCGCTTGGTATGTGTAAGAAGTCTAGCAGCAGAGTTTTGAATATATTGCAACTTCGTAATATAAAACCATGGCAGCGAATAAGTTGACCCAAAGGCATTATGTACATAATGAATTGTAAAGGTCCAAGAACCAAACCCTGAGAGACACCTAATTTCAGAGGGACTGTAGTCAACTAATAATCCTACATTGAAATGTAAAACGGTCTGAAGTAAGCCATGAGAGCAGCACCCTTGACTCAGATCAGAGAGGTGGGTAAATTTACACAGTGTAAATTTACAGTCCCGTCAAAATAACTCAACACACAGATATTAATGTCTAAAAGGACTCCAGAGGCAACCTGTGAAGCTCTGGTGAACTCCATGCCCAAGAGGGTTAAGGCAGTGCTGGAAAATAATGGTGGCCAAACAAAATATTGACCCTTTGGACCCAATTTGGACATTTTCACTTAGGGGTGTACTCACTTTTGTTGCCAGCGGTTTAGACATTAATGTCTGTGTGTTGAGTTATTATGAGGGACAGTAAATGTACACTGTTACACAAGCTGTACACTCACTACTTTACATTGTAGCACAGTGTCATTTCTTCAGTGTTGTCGTCACATGAAAAGATATCATCACATATTTACACACATGTGAGGGGTGTACTTACTTTAGTGATGTACTGTACACACACACACACACACATACACATACACAGCAAATGCATCACCATTCTTTTCAATATCCTTCCAATCATTAAATGGAAGTTTCCTAATCTGTTCATGAATAATTTTAGCCGAGGCAGCCACCACAGCCTCCCAAATGCTGTTCGATGAGGTGAATGGTCTTCCCTCACTGTAAATTTCACACGACAATGGCCCAGAAGTTCTCAGTAGGATTTAAGTCAGGTGAGGAAGAGGACCAGCTCATCAAGTTACTTCCTTACGAAATGACACCATCAGCTGCATTTTATTGCCATATCCATGATTCATATGCACATGACTGATAACTCTATGATTGCCAATTGGTGATCAAGGAAATGACCCAACTGAGTTGTTTTGTAAGAGGAGGTTGACAAATTATTTCATTAAAACGGCTACTTAAATTATATATTTTTTTGAAAAAAAGTATTCGTTTAAGTCAACCAGGCACCTCATTCTGCTTTGTATACACATTTTACAAGAAAAATCAAATTCTCTCACCATTTCATAAGAAACATCAGTTCTCCACTGCTATCTGTTGCCCCTATGATCCGCTCCGGTTCCAGGTTCCTGGCAAACCCCCTTGGTTTTTCATTCTGGCAAAAAGGTATACAGCAGGTCCAATAAGGTCCATCAACAATTAGAGACTCGCATCAGTCTTACACTCACCAGCTCTTTCTTCTTCTTGGCTTTGCTCTCCTCAGTCTCTGGCTCATCTGTGGAAGACTTCCTCTTATTGGAGTCAGGCTTCTCAACCACACCTTTCTGTGACTCCAGAAAGGCAGCAATTAACTCAGGACAGTCGAGATTTTCTTCAGGCTCCCAAGTGTTATCAGAACTGAAGAAAACATTGAAATGCTTTGTGAGGGAAAAGCACAGAAGTGTACTGGCCACACCAGAAAAGCTACAGCTGTGCACCTGCTAAAACAATGTACAGCATTTCTACACAGCAGACATCTTTAGTTTTTTTGCCATGTGTTTACACAAACATTCATCTGATCATATTGCAAACAAGACTAAAAAAAAAGACTTGATAAATGAATAATAATAGAGAGATGATAGCACTTAAGGGAAGCACTTTTCATGGGGATTGCAAGAGGATCAAGTCGGTCACACCACTGACGAAGCCACAATCAGCATCAAAACACTGCAACTGAAGGAGATTACAGTGCTTTGACCCGTCTTCATTTAGCCATTGGCGAGTGTCTAATAACATTACTTTTACATCTTGTTAATAATAGAACCATGTTCCTGTTAACATCTTTATAAATCTTAACTAGAGATACATTTTTTTTTTAAATTCTAAATACGTACTACTTGCCTTGTAACGTGTGACTGTCAGCTATTGCTACAGAATGTTTTCACACACCCCTCTCCCCTTTCGGTGTATCTAAAGAGAGATGCATGAAAATGTCCCACACTGACCCAGCTCACCCAGAACACCAATGTGGGATTTCGTGTCCATTTGTATGAAAAATTTGGCTTCCCTCCTTGAGCTTCACTTTAAAACCACAACCACATACACTGCTCAAAAAAAATAAAGGGAACACTTAAAGAACACAATGTAACTCCAAGTCAGTCACACTCCTGTGAAATCAAACTGTCCTCTTAGGAAGCAACACTGCGTGACGATCAATTTCACATGCTGTTGTGCAAATAGAGACAAGAGGTGGAAATTATAGGCAATTAGCAAGACACCCCCAATAAAGGAGTGGTTCTGCAGGTGGTGACCACAGCTCATCCAGGATGGCACATCAATGGGCGGCTGTGGTGCAGTTGGTAGAGCGGGTTGGCAGTTCGATTCCCGGCCCGGGTGACCCCACATGCCGAAGTGTCCTTGGGCAAGACACTGAACCCCATGTTGCTCCCGATGGCAAGCTAGCACCTTGTATGGCAGGTCTGCTACCATTGGTGTGTGTGTGTGAATGGGTGAATAAGACACAGTGTAAAGCGCTTTGGATAAAAGTGCGAGGATAGCGCTTTGGATAAAAGTTACCAATGCGAGCTGTGGCAAGAAGTGTCTGTCTGTGTTTGCTGTGTCTGTCAGCCAAGTGTCCAGAGCATGGAGGTGCTACCAGGAGACAGGCCAGTACATCAGGAGACGTGGAGGAGGCCGTAGGAGGGCAACAACCCAGCAGCAGGACCGCTACCTCCGCCTTTGTGCAAGGAGGAGCAGGAGGAGCACTGCCAGAACCCTGCAAAATGTGCGTGTATCTGCTCAAACGGTCAGAAACAGACTTCATGAGGGTGGTATGAGGGCCCGACGTCCACAGGTGGGGGTTGTGCTTACAGCTCAACACCGTGCAGGACATTTGGCATTTGCCAGAGAACACCAAGATTGGCAGATTCGCCACTGGCGCCCTGTGCTCTTCACAGATGAAAGCAGGTTCACACTGAGCACATGTGACAGACGTGACAGAGTAGAGAAGCCGTGGAGAACGTTCTGCTGCCTGCAACATCCTCCAACATGACTGGTTTGGCGGTGGGTCAGTAATGGTGTGGGGTGGCATTTCTTTGGGGGGCCGCACAGCCCTCCATGTGCTCACCAGAGGTAGCCTTGGAGTCCATTAGGTACCGAGATGAGATCCTCAGACCCCTTGTGAGATCATATGCTGGTGCGGTTGGCCCTGGGTTCCTCCTAATGCAAGACAATGCTAGACCCCATGTGGCTGGAGTGTGTCAGCAGATCCTGCAAGAGGCGTTGATGCTATGGACTGGTCCGCCCGTTCCCCAGACCTGAATCCAATTGAGCACATCTGGGACATCATGTCTCGCTCCATCCACCAACGCCACGTTGCACCACAGACTGTCCAGGAGTCTGCGGATGCTTTAGTCCAGATCTGGGAGGAGATCCCTCAGGAGACCATCCGCCACCTCATCAGGAGCATGCCCAGGAGTTGTAGGGAGGTCATACAGGCACGTGGAGGCCACACACACACTACTGAGCCTCATTTTGACTTGTTTTAAGGACATTACATCAGTGTTAGATCGGCCTGTAGTGTGGTTTTCCACTTTGATTTTGAGTGTGACTCCAAATCCAGACCTCCATGGGTGGATCAATTTGATTTCCATTGATAATTTTTGTGTAATTTTGTTGTCCGCACATATGTAAAGAAAGGAGTATTTAATGAGATTCTCATTCATTCACATCTAGGATGTGTTATTTTAGTGTTCCCTTTATCTTTTTGAGCAGTGTACATAACTGCAGAGAAAGTCATGAAGGTCAAAGCTGCAGCAGAGATGGAGTCTCATGCAGCTGAACAAAAAGTCTGCAAAGGGAGTCTCAATACCACTAGCCAAAGCTGCTGAAGAGTCAGAACTTCTTGCTAAGAAGCAAAAGAAGAGCTTGGACAGCTTCTATAAAACTGCACCACACCATTGTCGATGCCACAATCAGACAGAAAGTCAAATGCAGTGGAGCTAAGCAGCTAATTACAGACACTTGAAGTTGATGGTGAGACCAACCCCCTGAAATGGTGGTGGTAGCACAAGACCAGCTTTTCCACGAGAGGCTAGTCTGGCCAAAAAAAAAAAAAACAAAACCCAAACAAACAATTGTGTGTGTATCCCTGCCCCAAGTGCCTTATCAGAGCAGGCTTTCAGCAATAATGGGAATATCTCAGGACGCAGACCAGCACCGACACTTGAGAGCTGACCAGCTTGTATTCCTTGCACGCAATTTGCAACTGTTTTGTTTGAGAGATGCTTATTTTGTTCTTAAAGAGATAGAGATTTTAACATATTTTAAGTGTTTCTATTCTACATCTGACGTTTTTCTGTGAAGAGTTTACTTTTCTATAAGTGTTAATTTGGTATGTTCCGCAAGTGTTTACATTTATGTTTTCTGCACAAACTTTATTTTCTTTATTGTTCGTTTCATACTTTACTGTATTGCTTTGAAAAGATGTTACTTGAGGAAAGTTCATAATAAAGTCTGTCCACATCAGACTGAAATCCTACAGTGAAATAAAATGTTTTAAAATTCTCTCTGGTGTTCAAACGCACGTCTGATTAAGTAAGCATCGAAACAATACATTTGATCTCCCAAGGCTTTGGTTGAAGGCCACAAAAAACCTAGTTCACACTGCACCGACAAACACCAACCGACTTTTAAAAGTTGGCCATTGGATTTAAAATGTTGGGAAGCAACGGTCATGTTCACACCAACAAACTCGTTAAAAAAAATAAATATATTTTTTTTACTATTAGTATCTTTACGCGTCGTTATTCGCCTGTAAAGACGCAGAGTGAAAGGAAAGAGGTTGTGGGTGAAGCCTTGGGTGTTGCGATGCGAGAGACAGGGCGCGTGCTCACATTCATACAGGAGATCTGCAGACAGAGGACGTTTTCCCGCCAAGCGGTTTCAACAACTCAGACATCTCAAGGCAGTCTATTTGATAAGGCCAAGAGCATTTTTATATCATATTTTATGAAAAATATTTAGAAACAAATGCAAGTTATAAACATTTATCGCAATTTTCTTACTTCATGAAACAGAATACAGAAGATGGTATATCGTTAGAGATTAAAACTGATTAAAACCAAAACACAGGTGTGGATAATCCTTACCAGGGGTCAAGCTTATTTAAACACCACACTATTTATCCGCTTCTTTCGGATTAGTCTAGAAATCTGCCACTTTACCCACAACGACAATTTCGCACGCTTTCTTCGCGACGGAGTTCTCAGGGAAGCCTGCCTCGTAGTCATGGCGACGTTCCTTGACCAAGTCAGATTAGTCAGGATTTGTCGAAGAATCGCGCACCACGCTGCTCGGACGGCCCGGGACCGACACGCGCTGACCGAACAGCGTCTGTTGGTGTCGGAGCTCACCGATCGAACGCGTTCACGGACGGACAGCGCCGATAAACGCGTCTGTCCGTACGGTGTGAACTAGACTCAACCTGCCGCTTGAGAGAAAAACACCCGAGTGTTTACGCCGGTCGTTTAATTGACGTCAAAGCTCTCGCGGCGGCGTCTCTGAGAAGATACTTACTCCGGGAAGCCTTTCCACTTGAGGAAAAACTCGACTTTTCCGTTCACCAACCGCTGGTCCATTACCTTCTCCACCACAAACTCTTCAGGCTCCTCCATCTCCTTCTTGGATTTGCTGGTCTGCTTCTTTCCCATAACAAGCTAAAAAAAAAAAAAAAAAAAAAGACATTAATACAGGATCAGCTTTACACACACACACACACACACACACATATATATATATATATATATAAAATAAAAACACCACTCATACATGCCCCATGAGCAGGCCGGGTTAATATCGGGCATCTGTAATAACACAACACGCTGTTCTAGCATGCTAAGCTAACGGACCAGATAACGGCTGCGCGCCTGGACCGCGCGTTTCGGTGAAAATAAGCCGGTACACCAACGCAATACCGCGCACAGACAGATGTTTATTACAAACATCAACACAGAGGCAGTAATGGAGTGAGTGAGGTACATTATGGACACAGTTCGCTAGTCGTGGATGAATTTCACTTCACTGAAGCCGCTCATATGCGGTACTAGCATCCTGCTAAGCTAACGGCCGAGAGGTTCAGAACAACAGGCCGCGTCCTCCCTCCCTCATTCATTCATTCACTCATTCCTCTTTTAACGGTGAAGGTCTGATCAGATTAGATTAAACAGCTCTGTCGGAACTGCAGCTATACATTGGTTGTGCCGCTTTCCCTGAGCCCGCGTGTAGGTCAGTGACTGGGCTACGAGTCAGCACGCACGGCTACGGAACCTGCTAACAGAACAGTCCGTACAGAACCACAAACACGAGCATCTGCAGCAGATCCTCCACGGAAACCTGCAAACGGAGCGGCACCCTGAAACACACACGGCGTGTCCGCGGAGCCGGTTCGGAGCCGCGGTTGAAGGGAACACGGAGCGGACCCGGCGATGCTGCCGCATGGGCGCGAAAACAAGCCAACAAAAGCGGAGAACCAGGACGAGAACCCGACTGAAACTAACGAGCTGTCCCGGAAACCAGGGCAGAACATCTGCTTACTGGAGCGCCCACGATTCACCACCACCTCTTACTTTCAGCGTGTCGAAAGCCCGAGTCTACAGAAACAGCGCGGTGAGGAACTTCTCTGCAGCGCGCATCGACGCCTCCACTGCTTATACACGCGACCCCGGGTAGGAACGCGCGCGCTGGACGTCCTGCGTCAACAATGGGTGCGTGAGGACCCCCTGCGTCATTACGCAACGTCCCCAGCCACATCCCGGCTGAACTAGTCGATACGCTTTTAAACCCCGAACTGCCGAGAGATTTAGACGAATCATTTACCCCATCTTCATGTCATTATTAGGTGATAACATATGGTGCATTGCCGGTGAAACGGTACGTGCTTATTGCGTGTATTAGGACTACAATCTCGGACATACTACATCCGCCATGTTACTTAGCATTGTCACGTGACCCTCGACGTCATCATAAACACAATAATCTTTAAACAAGTTAACTATTTATTCGGGTATTGTTAAACAAGTCCTCTTTAACCAATGTTCAGTACTTTAAAAGAACCGACGCTGTCTTCGGCTCTGCTTTTTCTTGAGCTCGTCCGAACCTGTTTCGTTGTATTAGGGGATTGTTTGACGCGCGTAGTGTCCATCGGTTCCATGCTTCAAAATCTCGCCGGAAACCGTGCACATCCGGGTATTTCTCGCCGGAAGCAGTACGCCATCTGGGTATTTCTCACCGGAAGCAGTACGCCATCCGGGTATTTCTCACCGGAAGCAGTACGCCATCCGGGTATTTCTCGTCGGACATATTACCCCTCTGACATACTGCTTTTCGCCCACTATACAGTAAGTAAGTGGGTTCGGACGCAGCCAGAGTGTTGCACACAGAGTGTTCCGTTCATCGGGCGGAAACAATACTCAGGAACAACTGTTCCGCCGTAGTGCAATCAAAGAGTAGATGGACAGAGTAAAATATGTCTAATTATAGTATATTTATGTGTAATATACGGGACCATGACCGTTATGCTAACCTTACACAGAGCAGATTTATCCAAAATCTTATGTTGGGGTTTAGGATTATCTGCGTTTGTGAAACCGACAGACAGCTCTTCCACCTGTCTCCTCAGATACTCCACGTCCTCTCGGGGATCTTCAGTCTGATCTAAAGCGAGATCACAGTAATCATGCTCCTGATGCGGGACGTCCACAGACACAGGATCTCCGTGTTGTGGAGTGTCAACTTCTCCTCCCTACCATACCCCGGTGCTGCCTGGAGCTGAAGTGGAATAGTTGTTCCACTGGAACAGAGTGGGCACAGCTATTCTCTTCAGTAATCGGCGTCCGGTGGGCATGGATGGCTTGATCAGATCTTCACACCTGAAGTGACGACTACACACTCGTGTATTAGGAGTGACTTTAAAACCGTCGCGCCGGATACATGTGGATCCAATTTTTGCGTGTTTCATCGTCCAAAGGGAAATGATGAAAACTAAGCACAGTGTTAAATCTTGAGGATGTCTTACATAACGGGACACAACGACATCGAGATGATGCACCTTCACACTCATTACTAAAACATTATGGCTTCAATTAGTAGAGTTTACTACTAATTCTACAGTGTGCTAACGAAGAGCTCTGCTACCATTGGTGTGTGTGAGAGTGTGTGTGAATGGGTGAATGAGACACAGTGTAAAGCGCTTTGGATAAAAGCGCTATATAAGTGCGCCATTTACCATTTACATCTCGTGTTCCTGTTTGTGTTTAGTATCCACGCAATCTCTCACGTGTATGAATTTCACACCAGATAATAACCATGTCGGTTACCGCCATCTTACCATCTCGTTTCATCCTCCAGCGCGTTGTTGCTTGTTAGTGATGTGTCCCTGCTCATGATTGAACGATTTAATCTGATGCCCTACGTCTGGGTGGAGCCCTCATCAACTGGAGGCTACAGCCTGGAGATTGCTGAGGATGGTACCGCTTGGACTGCAATCCCCACATGCACTCGGGTCTCCTTTAGTGAACAGTGGACTAGGTCAACAAACAGACTTCATGTTAAACCCATAATGAACTTTCTTTTACGTTCACACTATCCGTTGTTCCCCAGATGAGGACGGGTTCCCTTCTGAGTCTGGTTCCTCTCAAGGTTTCTTCCTCATATCATCTTAGGGAGTTTTTCCCTCACCACCATCTCCACCATCTCGCCCAATAGGGATAAACTCACACGCTCAAATTCTCCATCCTGTGTTTATATAATTCTGTAAAGCTGCTTTGAGACGATGTCCACTGTTAAAAGCGCTATTCAAATCAAATTGAAAAATTTAAATACTATACCGGAAGCTCAAGTAGTAACTGAAATTCTACCGGAAACACATGGCCTTTTGGGTGGGTGGGGAGGTGTTAGCATACAGTGACGCTTCACACTCGGGTCCTCTCGGTGGTCCCGTAATGCACTGAAAACTGGTTTACCAACTGCCCAGAAAAATAAAAAGTTAAAAGAAGAAGGTGTCTGTTTGTGTTTATTTATTGTGTGTGTGTGTGTGTGTGTGTGGAGTTTGCACCACAAACAAAGCGTAACGCTGCCTGATCGACACAGTACAGCTTCCTTAATAAAGGTTAAGCTGCAAAAACTAGCAAGGTCATCATAATCAATTATAGATAAAAAAAGAAGAGTTCTCGCCACTATTGTCTTTCTAGACTCATAAGGAAAGCTGTTTTTTTTAAACGATAAAAGAACCCCAATTTTGGTTTAAGCTTCTTCAGCAGATAATCGATGTGTACATTAAAAGCTAGTTTTCCGTCCAACCATATGCCTAAGTATTTATAAGAGCTAACTCTTTCAATGTTTGTTCCATCTAAAGTTGAAATGACCACATTTGATTTACTCTTACCTTAGAATGAGTATGACTAAAAATCATGTATTTTGTCTTTTAACAAAAAATCATTTAACAACGGTGACAAAGAATGTTGTATAATGCATTCTGTAAGTTCAGTAGATCTTGATTTAAAGAGGATGCTGCGGTATGAATGATCGTGTCGTCAGCATACAGATGTATATTAGCGGAATCCACTCCAAAGCCTAAGTCATTGATAAAAACAGAAAACAAAAGGGTAGCTAAAATGGATCCTTGAGGAACTCCTTTTTTTACTTGATGGAAAGGTAAACTATAATTTTCTAAACATGCATATTGAGTGCACTCAAAAAATTGTTTTCAAACCATTTGAAAGTTTCTAAGACTTGAGAAGCTTAGTTTGATAATCCCTCCAGGATTTTGTGATTTTGCGATTGCAGAAATGAACGCAAAATCAAGGAAACGCCGCAATATTTGGAGGAGTTTGCAGTTTTTCTAAATGACTGCAGATTTTCCGCAGGTTTGGTCCAAGATGTGTCACGTGACATCACGTCACCCATTCAGCCAAAACCCTCTTCAATTCATGTGTCGAACATGCGTACAGCTTGATGAGCGTAAAAGCTCTCATTGACCAACAATATCACTGCGAAAGACCGTTCAAGACAATTCTTGCAATTCCTCCAATTCCAGTAGTTTTCCACAAAATAAAGCACAAAAAAACTTTGCAAGTTGCATCGCAAATTAAAAAAGAAAGCTGCAGTTAAACTAAGCATTTTGGCCGCAACAATAAAAATAAAAAAAACCTCCACAAAATAAAAATAAAAAACTTTTAAGAATCTTAGATTGCAGAATGATAAAAAATGATGAATTGATCTGATCTGATAGATGTGCTATTATTAAGGGGTCACTGCTGCCTGTACACCCTTGTAACTGTGGAAATATAAAGATTTTTATGTTTCATTTATGTTGGTTAACTAAGTGTGTATGTTATTTTCAAACACGGATATTAATTTGATTCTTTATAGCTTACATATGCTTATTATTGTATTTCTGACATACAGCACTTTATTGGGAACACCTGTACAGCTACACATTCATTCCGTTATCATTCAATTCAATTCAATTCAATTTTATTTGTATAGCGCTTTTTACAATAGTCATTGTCTCAAAGCAGCTTTACAGAAATAAAAAAACAGATATAAACAGTCAGAAACAGAGAAACAGGAACAAACAGATCTAAAACAAATGTAATTTATCCCAACTGAGCAAGCCACTGAGTGGCGACGGTGGCAAGGAAAAACTCCCTAAGATGTTTTTTGAGGAAGAAACCTTGAGAGGAACCCGACTCAGAAGGGAAACCCATCCTCATCTGGATAACACAGAATGTGAAGGTAACACAGATAATGTGAAAATGAGAAGTATGTATGGCCTTAGGAGCAGCCGTAGTCCCAGTAGTCTGGAATTAGAGAAGATTTGAGCTCCATCCAGAGGCAGAAAGGATCTGGATCTCTAGTATCTCCATAAATTTGTGTGGGGCTCGGCAGAAAGAGAGAGGGAGAGAAAAGATTATTAGGACTGCGAAGTAGTAAAATAGAATCTAGTCAGGGTAAGCTTGAGTAAATAAATATGTTTTAACCCTAGACTTAAACACTGAGACTGTGTCTGAGTCCCGAACACTAATAGGAAGACTGTTCCATAACTGTGGGGCTCTATAAGAGAACGCTCTTCCCCCTGCTGTAGCCTTCACTATTTGAGGTACCGTCAAATAGCCTGCATCTTTTGATCTGAGTAGGCGTGGAGGATCATATAAAACCAGAAGGTCGCTTAGATATTGTGGTGCGAGACCGTTTAGTGCTTTATAGGTTAATAAAAGTATTTTATAGTTAATGCAAGATTTCACTGGGAGGTGAAAATCTGGAGTATTAAAAAACTGGGAGTATTATCAGTATTGATAATATTGGTGTGATATGGTCGTATTTTCTAGTTCTAGTTAGGACTCTAGCAGCTGCATTCTGGACTAACTGGAGTTTATTTATATTCCTACTGGAACATCCAGACAGTAAGGCATTACAATAATCTAATCTAGAGGTGACGAATGCATGAACCAGTATTTCTGCATCATATAGTGACAATATGTTTCTTATCTTAGAAATATTTCTGAGATGAAAGAAAGCTATCCTAGTAATATTATCTACATGAGCATCAAATGAAAGACTGGAGTCAATAATCTTCTCTTTAACTGCTGTACATGATGAAACAGAAAGACCATCCATGTCACGTTCATGATGGGATGAAGGTAGGACGGATGCAATCGCAGTTAGAACAGATGTTTATTTTAAAAGAGAGACAGGCAGACAAATCCAAATCATAATCCGTAAACGTAATCCAAAACAGGCGAAGGTCAGGCGATCGGCAAACAGGCATAAACAGGATAAGGCAGGAAACTAAGTCGTGGTCACGGGAAACGAGGTCGAAATATCAAACATGAAACATAAACATGAAACTCAAATAGGAGCGAGGGATTGGTAGCGGAGAACCAGTAAACTAGACTAACTAATCTAAACCTGAAACATGACATAAACCAGGACTATGGAAACTGACATCTAATCTAACTAAGTTTACAATACTCTACATTATACTCTAAACTATGCTACTTTAAGTTAATCTTCCGCCCTGTGTGCTGGGAGGCACGCGGTATATATGCCGGCATGAATCAGTCTCTAAACCGCTAGCAGCTGAGGGCAATACAGACACACGTGAACTCCCAGCCAATGACAGATCAGGGAGGAGACATGACAGAAACATAAACAAAACACATGTGTCCAGCTGTCACTGCTGTCAACCATGGAAAAGCAGGTGCTCGCACATTTGCGCTTTAGAGCACGCTGCCTCAAGAGGAAACCGTGACAATCCAGAGTAACCATGTGATCAGAATGATTATTTCTAGCTACACGTCATCCTAACAAAAGTATTTCTGTTTTATCAGAATTAAGTAAAAGGAAGTTAGTTAACATCCAATGTCTAATGTCCTTTACACAATCCTCCACTTTACTAAGCTTCTGTCTGTCCTCTGGCTTCGCTGACACATACAGCTGTGTATCATCAGCATAACAGTGGAAGCTAATTCCATGTTTACGAATAATTTGTCCTAGGGGTAACATATATAAAGTAAAAAGCAGTGGGCCTAAAACAGAACCTTGGGGAACTCCAAAAGTAACCTCAGTACGCATGAAGAAATCACCATTTATATCTACGAACTGATAACGATCGCTCAGATAAGACCTGATCCAGGAGAGGACTGTTCCCTTAATGCCAACAACATTTTCTAATCTATCAAGGAGAATAGTGTGATCTATAGTATCAAAAGCTGCACTAAGGTCGAGTAACACAAGCAGCGAGACACAACCCTGATCAGAGGTCAGTAGAAGGTCATTTACTACTTTAACTAATGCTGTCTCTGTGCTATGATAAGGTCTAAATCCTGACTGATACATTTCATAAATGTTGTACCAATCTAAGTACGAGCAGAACTGCTTTGCTACAACCTTTTCTAAAATCTTAGAGATGAAGGGGATATTTGATATAGGTCTATAGCTGGACAATTGGGACAGGTCAAGATCAGGTTTTTTAATCAAGGGTTTAATAACTGCTAATTTAAGTGATTTAGGGACATAGCCAGTGCTTAGGGAAGAATTTATTATAATTAAAAGTGGTTCAATTACTACTGGACAAATCTGTTTAAACAAACATGTAGGTACAGGATCTAGTATACAAGTTGATGAATTGACTGAAGAGATTAATGTAGCTAGTTCGGTCTATCTAAGCGGAGCAAAACACTCTAAACAATCGTCTGATATTTCTACTTTGTCATGTAATGGGTTTGTTACAGTACTGTCTGGTTTTAATTTAATGGCCTGTATTTCATGTCTAATATTTTCAACCTTATCAATGAAAAATTCCATGAAATCTTCACTGCTATGTAATGATTGAGTGTTTCTCTCTGTAGTGGTTTTATTCTTAGTTAATTTTGCTACAGTGTTGAAAAGGAATCTGGAATTGTTTTTGTTATTTCCTGTTAAGGTGGTATTATTATGATTATTATTATGATTATTATTATTAGTGGTGCTTTGCATAGCATATACACATATAATTGCAAAACTTATTTGCCTGAACTTATTTTTCTTAATTTTACTGTGGTGCTTGGAAGTTTGGGAACCCTTTAGAATTTTCTATATATCTGCATAAATATGACCTAACTCCTAAATATCTCCTAAAATTGTCCTAAAAGTAGATAAAGAGAACAAAATGAAACAAATTAAAACAAAATATTATACTTGGTCATTTATTTATTGAGAGAAATGATCCCAATATTACATATCTGTGAGTAAAAGTAAGTGAACCTCCAGGATTAGCAGTTAATTTGAAGGTGAAATTAGAGTCAGGTGTTTAAATCAATCGGATGACAATCAGGTGTGAATGAGTACTCTGTTTTATTTAAGGAACAGCTATCTATCAGAGTCTGATCTTCACAACGGGTTTGTGGAAATGTATAATGGCATGAACAAAGGAGATTTCTGAGGACCTCAGAAAGAGTTGCTGCTCATCAGGTTGGAAAAGGTTACAAAACCATCTCTAAAGAGTTTTGATTTCACCAATCCACAGTCAGACAGATTATGTACAAATGGAGGAATTTCAAGATCATTGTTATCATCCCAGAGTTGAAGCTGTTCTGTACTGAGGAACGGGCTAAATTCCTCCAAGCTGAAGTGCAAGGCTGATCAACATTTACCCCAAATGTTTAGCTGCAGGTACTGAAAGCAAAGGTGCACATACTTTAGCCACTCACAGATATGTAATATTGGATCATTTCCCTCAATAAAAAAATGATCAAGTACAATATCACTTTCTTATTCCATCTGTCTTTCAAACACTCTCTATCTATCTACAAGTATCAGTCTATCTCACCATTTATCTTTCTACTATTCTCTCCATCTATCTATCTATCTATCTATCTATCTATCTATCTATCTATCTATCTATCTATCTATCTATCTATCTATCTATCTATCTATCTATCTATCTATACATAAAAATATATGATGAATAAGCAGGAGTCGAAGCATGCAGTCGACTGAAGAAAGGTTTACTGAAGAATAGTTTGTAGCTTTGTCAAGCAGAAGTCAGCTTCACACTCAGCCTGCGTACACTCTGTCTTGTCAGATGATCAGTTCACCTCCGAACGTCCTGTGACAAAAGATTGCACACGCACACAGATACATGGCTCCTTCAAGGTTGGATTTGGTCAAGCTTAGCTATTCCCAAAACATACTGATTAGATATACTTTCTCTCAGTCAGAAGTTCAGACAATATTTGTCATTGTTCTCTAGTGGTTAAAGATGAAAAGTAAGGTAAATGTTTTAACTAAGAATAGTAAATCTCATAAGCTTGAAGAAGCAATTCAAATCAATTGATATTTTGAAAGATAAATATTGATTAATAACTAATTACAAATCACTCAACGTATATATATATATATATATATATATATATATATATATATATATATATATATATATATATATATATATATACACAGGTGCTGGTCATATAATTAGAATATCATCAAAAAGTTTATTTATTTTAGTAATTCCATTTAAAAAGTGAAACGAGTATAATGTATACATTCATTACACACAGACTGATATATTTCAAGTGTTCATTCCTTTTCATTTTGATGATTATAACTGACAACTAATAAAAAACCCCAAAATCAGTATCTCAGAATTTGAATATTGTGAAAAGGTTCAATATTGAAGACACCTGGTGCCACACTCTAATCAGCGAATTAACTCAAAACACCTGCAAAGGCCTTTAAATGGTCCCTCAGTCTAGTTCTGTAGGCTACACAATCATGGGGAAGACTGCTGACTTGACAGCTGTCCAAAAGACGACCGTTGGCACTTTACACAAGGAGGGCGAGACACAAAAGGTCATTGCTAAAGAGGCTGGCTGTTCACAGAGCTCTGTGTCCAAGCACATTAATAGAGAGGTGAAGGGAAGGAAAAGATGTGGTATAAAAAAGTGTACAAGCAGTAGGGATAACCGCACCCTGGAGAGGATTGTGAAACAAAACCCATTCAAAAATGTGGGGGAGATTCACAAAGAGTGGACTGCAGCTGGAGTCAGTGCTTCAAGAATCACCACGCACAGACGTATCAAGACATGGGTTTCAGCTGTCGCATTCCTTCTGTCAAGCCACTCTTGACTAGATCACTATTTTATTCATTTCTACAGAACATTTCTGCTAAACATTTTTGCTAAACATTTCTGCTGAACATTTCTACCTTACCTTTCTACTAAACATTTCTGTTGAACATTTCTGCTAAGCCTTTCTAAATCACCTTTTCTGTTATAATAATAATAATAATAATAATAAACTTTATTTTATAAAGCGCCTTTAAAGCAGCTTCTCAAAGCGCTGTACATAAAATCACAAATCACATAATGAATAAAAGTTAATTAAAACAAATACAACAACCGTAATAAAAAATAAATATAAAACAATCAAAAAGACATCAGGAATCAAATGCGAGTCTAAAAAAGTGTGTCTTTAAAAGAGCTTTAAAAATGCCAAAGGACTGAGCTTCCCTGAGTTCAGGGGGAAGAGAGTTCCAAAGTGATGGAGCGTAGACAGAAAAAGCCCTGTCACCCATAGACTTAAGGTGGGTAAGTGGAACCGTAAGTAGATGACCCTGTGAGGAGCGCAGTCTGCGATGTGGGGTGTACGGGATTAATAAGTCAGTTAAATATTGTGTAGCCAATCCATGTAATGCCTTGTATGTCAACATCATGATCTTAAAATCAACCCGGAATCTGACCGGGAGCCAGTGTAAGGACTTCACAACAGGAGTGATATGGTCATATCTCCTGCTTCCCGTCAGGATCCGGGCGGCAGAGTTCTGAACATACTGCAGTTTGTTAATTGCAGTTTTAGAAACTCCAGCTAAAACGGCGTTACAGTAATCCAACCGCGTGACAACGAATGAATTGATCAGCTTTTCAGCGACAGATAAGTTTAGCATTGGTCTTAATCTGGCTATATTTCTGAGTTGAAAAAAGGAAGCCTTCACAGTGCTCTGAACAAAAAAATCAAAAGTGAGGTTAGTGTCAAAAATTACACCAATTTTCCTCATCTTACTTTGGAACTCTAGAACAGAGCCATCAACGGATAGAGACAGTGGAGCCGCTGTTCTGTCCTCCCCACCCTTTCCCATATATAGAAACAGCAGTAAACATTCACAGGTTTTTTTTTTTTTGTACAAAGGAAAACAAAATGAAACCCACAACCTTCCCCTCCGGCTCATGATGGCTACCCATTAACTGCCGCTGGTTATAATGATATTGTAAAATTCAACAACATTCAACAACAGGCACTAACCTTTAAGTGGGAAATGTCTGTAACTCCATGCAATAAAGGGATGCCATTTATGAAAAAAAAACATTTATGAAAAAAAACTCCGTACAACCATTCAACGTATATCTTTTTTTCTCGAGTTTCAGAAAAAACATCACGTCCTTTATCCACTGGGAGATAGATGGGTATTTACCAGACTTCCAATGTAACAGTAGGGAACGTCTTGCTATAAGGGATGTGAAAGCAATAACATCCTTTTGTATCGAGCTCAAAGGAATTGAAGCTTGAGGAATCCCAAATACAGCAATCAATGGACAAGTCTTTAAATCTGCCCTGAGAATAGTGGACATGATGGTAAAAAAGCCAGACCAAAAACCATGGAAATCAGGGCAGAAGAAAAACATATGGCCAAGATGACAGGGAGAGCCATGGCATTTATCACATCTGTCCTCTACATTCGGAAACATCACAGACAATCTCGACTTGGACAGATGGACTCTATTTAAAACTTTGAACTGTATAAGTCCAAGACGAGCACAAGAAGTGGTAGTCTGTACTCTCTCTATAGCATGTTCCCAACACTCCTCACTTATCTGTACTCCTAACTCCGTTTCCCACGCATTCCTAATTTTAGTACTCGACCCACTACCTAGCGTCAAAATAAAATCATAAATCTTAGAAATCATTCCTCTCTGATGCAGGTTATTTGAAAACAGGTCTTCCCAGGCCTGTTCAGGAGGCGCAGAGGGGAAATCAGGAAAACATCTAGAAACAAAGTTCCGTATTTGAAAGTACCGAAAGAAATGCGTCAGGGGAAGATCATAAGTGGATGCCAAATTGGCAAAGCTATCAAACACACCATCAGAATACAAATTTCTAACTTGTTTAATACCCTTGTCATACCACACTGAAAATGTGGAGTCCAAACACGATGGGGGAAATAGATGGTTGTTGACTAAAGGACACAAAGAGGATGCACCTACAAATTTAAAGCACCGTCAAAATTGATACCAAGTCATAAGTGTGTTGAGGACAACAGGGTTATCAGTATATAGGGAAAGTTTTGTAGGTAGAGAGGAGTAAAGCAGAGCAGGTAAAGTGGATTCCCTACAAGAAGATAATTCCAATTTAGACCACCAAGATCCTGGAGATTGAACCCAGTAACAAAGTTTATGGATGTGCGCAGCCCAGTAATAGAATTGAAAATTGGGTAATGCAAGTCCTCCCCTAAGTTTACATTTCTACAATAAAGATTTACTAACCCTTGGTGGCTTCCCTCCCCAAATAAATGTACTAATTATCTAATCCAATGAATCAAAGAATGATTTTGGGAGAGAAAGAGGCACTTGTTGGAACAAGAAAAGAATCTTTGGTAATATATTCATTTTGACGACATTTATCTTGCCAGTTAGGGAAAGTGGTAAGGTACCCCAACTCTGAATGTTAGATTTAACCTTTGAGATAAGGGGAATGAAGTTAGCTGAACGAAGATTAGATAGAGAACGAGTCACGTTGATACCTAGGTATTTAAAACCTGACTGACTAAATCGAAACGGTAGATCTGACTGTTGGAGAGACAAAGCTGGAGTTTTGACAGGAAAACAGTCGCTTTTATCTAAATTTAGTTTATAACCAGAGACAACACCTAAAGACTCCAGAACATCCAAAACAGAAGGCATAGAGGAGATAGGATCAGTTACATACAATAACAAATCATCAGCATATAGCGACAATTTGTATTCTACACCGTATCAAACTATTCCTTTAAACAAAGAGGAAGATTTTAGTGCAATAGAGAGCGGCTCGATGGCAACAGCAAAAAGCAGAGGGGATAAAGGACAACCTTGGCGACACGATATCTCCACCGAAAATCAACAGGTGAGTATTTAAGAAAGGGAGATTGCTCAACAGTCTATTAGCAAATTCTACATCATCAAAGTTTGGAGCATATACATTAACCAACAATACCTGTCTTTGCATTAAAGTACTAGCAACTATAATATATCTATCGTTCACATCAGCAATAACATTAGTGGATGAAAACTGTAACCTTTTGTCAATTAAAATAGCGCCCCCTCTTGCTTTTGAATTAAAATTAGAGTGAAAGACTTGACTCAGCCAGGGGCAGTGTAACCTTTGATGATCTTTAATACGTAGATACGTTTCCTGCAAAAATACTATATTGGAGTTTAAATGTTTCAAATGTGTAAAAACCTTAGATCTATTAACAGGATTACCCATACCTCTGACATTCCAACTAATAAATATTAAAGGCATGCCTGTCCAAGCTATGCTGGGATCCATATTACTACTAACCATTTAAATAAAGTAAACCATAGGAATATAAATAGCCAATGAGAGCCAAAGTGGGACCTTCCACCCCCCACCACACACCCAAAGTCGTACTGGTAGTGGAATCTGCACACAATAGCTCATGGTCGTTCACCAGGCTTCGGCTTCGGCTTCGGCTGAAGGGTCCGGTGGGACCAGTCCAGAACCGGCTCCTTCTCCAGACCAAACGTAGTACAGGTGTCAGCGCCCTCTGGAACTCCGACTATCCTAACGTTATTGCACCATGACCTCGACTCCAAATCCTCACATTTATTCTCTGATTGAGTCACGGTCGCATTGAGAGACTTGATAGTAGTCTTCATGTGAGCTATGTCATCGATGCAACCGGAGAGAGTGTGCCCCATTTCCCCAACAGTACCTTTCAGTGTTGATATGGTGGCATCGGTAGCGACTTTATCACTAGCCTGCTGTGTTTTCATGACCTGCAGGTCATGCTGGATAGTAGACATCGCTTCCCTGAGAGTCTTCTGAAGATTCTCCTGATGATTCTCCTGGTGCTTCTGATGCTCCTGGAACTCCTTCTTAAAAATATCGGCAATGTCCTTCCTCAATAAAGCCAGCAGCTCAAGTCTGAGTGCAGCGAGGTCAGGGTCACCGCTCGGGGATGCAGATGCGACTGCAGATTCACGGGGGAAGGAAGCGTGGCTTCACGGGGAGAAGGAGGCACAGGTGCGGGTTCATGGTGAAAGGGAGGCGCCGCTGCAGATTCACGGTGAAAAGGAGACGCACTCGCGATGCGCACTCTAGACCACAGTTTTGTCTGAACCACTGGTTTTCAAGTTTTTCCCCAACATCTTAATAAACCACCGAGTTAAAAGTACAAATAAGGAAATGAAGTAGAATAAGTCAAAATATATTATATATATTATATATATTATATGACCAAAAAAGTGCTAATTAATTAAAATTTTTAATCGAAAATTTTTTTGAAAGTCTCAGCAGGAGACTCAAACGCTCATCTTACTCCATCAAACACCGAATTCGAACTCGTGTCAAGCCACTCTTGAACAAGACACCGCGTCAGAAGCGTCTCGCCTGGGCTAAAGACAAAAGGACTGGACTGCTGCTGAGTGGTCCAAAGTTATGTTCTCTGATGAAAGTACATTTTGCATTTCCTTTGGAAATCAAGGTCCCAGAGTCTGGAGGAAGAGAGGAGAGGCACAGAATCCACGCTGCTTGAAGTCCAGTGTAAAGTTTCCACAGTCAGTGATGGTTTGGGGTGCCATGTCATCTGCTGGTGTTGGTCCACTGTGTTTTCTGAGGTCCAAGGTCAACGCAGCCGTCTACCAGGAAGATTTAGAACACTTCATGCTTCCTGCTGCTGACCAACTTTATGGAGATGCAGATTTCATTTTCCAACAGGACTTGGCACCTGCACACAGTGCCAAAGCTACCAGTACCTGGTTTAAGGACCCTGGTATCCCTGTTCTTAATTGGCCAGCAAACTCGCCTGACCTTAACCCTATAGAACAGTGGTCCCCAACCTTTTTTCCGCCACGGACCGGTTTAATATCAGAAAATAGTTTCATGGACCGGCCTTTAAGGTGTGGTGGATAAATACAACAAAATAAAATGATACGCAGCTTTATTAGCAGCATCCTCGTAACATCACGCAATAACATAGCATGAGTAACTTCCGCTCTACCCCTTAACGTATCACGTGACCAAGTAATATATCACGTGACCGAGATAAGAGTCTTGACTTGCGTCAAAAGCGAGTCGTAGACAGATGTAACGGAGAGAATCCGGTCATTTTTCAAAATAAAATATAATTCAGACTCCGATAATAAATAAAACGGAAATAATGCAGGTTATTTATTCTTTTTGTACGGCCCGGTACCAAATGACCCACGGACCAGTACTGGTCTGCGGCCCAGGGGTTGGGGATCCCTGCTATAGAAAATCTATGGGGTACTCTGAAGAGGAAGATGCGATACGCCAGACCCAACAATGCAGAAGAGCTGAAGGCCACTATCAGAGCAACCTGGGCTGTCATAACACCTGAGCAGTGCCACAGACCGATCGACTCCATGCCACGCCGCATTGCTGCAGTAATTCAGGCAAAAGGAGCCCCAACTAAGTACTGAGTGCTGTACACGCTCATACTGTTCATGTGCATACTTTTCAGTCAGCCAACATTTCTAAAAATCCTTTTTTTGTATTGGTCTTAAGAAATATTCAAATTTTCTGAGATACTGATTTTGGGTTTTTTATTAGTTGTCAGTTATAATCATCAAAATGAAAAGGAATGAACACTTGAAATATATCAGTCTGTGTGTAATGAATGTTTACATTATACTAGTTTCACTTTTTGAATGGAATAACTGAAATAAATCAACTTTTTGATGGTATTCAAATTATATGACCAGCGCCTGTATATATAAATAAAACAGGCACCCATCAAAATATTTATATCTATCTATCTATCCGGTCGCTCAGTTTGGCCAGGCGGCCAGCTCTAGGAAGAGTACTACTGGTTGTGCTCATTGGGACCTTCAATGCTGCAGAAATGTCGCTGTACTCTTCCCCAAATCTGTACCTCAATACAATCCTGTCTTAGAAGTCTACAGACAATTCCTTGGATGGACCTCATGGCTTGGTTTGTGCTCTGACATGCATTGTTAACTGTGGGACCTTATACAGACAGGTGTGTGCCTTTCCAAATCATGTCCAATCAACTGAATGTACCACAGGTGGACTCCAATCGAGTTGTAGAAACATCTCAAGGATGATCAGTGGAAACAGGATGCACCTGAGCTCCATTTTGAGTGTCTTGGCAAAGGCTGTGAATATTTATGTATGTGGTTTTTTTTTTTTTTTTAAATAAAAAACACGACTGAGGCCTAGTGTGCACGCCGTGAGCGAGCCCCCTTCTCCCCCTTAATCCACGTGTCCCCGAGCGGTGACCCTGACTTCGCCGCACTCAGGCTTGAGTTGCTGGCTTTACTGAGGAAAGACATCACCAATATTTTAAAAAAGGAGCTCCGGGAGACTCTCGGGGAAGTGCTATCTACTATCCAGCTTGACCTGCAGGCCGTGAAAATACAGCTGGTTAGTGATAAAGTTGTTCCCAAGGCTACCACATCAACACTGACGGGTACTGTTGAGGAAATGGAGCACGCTCTCTCTGGTTGCACCGATGACATAGCACACATGAAGACTACTATCGAGTCTCTCAATGCGACCGTGGCTCAATTAGAGAATAAATGTGAGGATCTGGAGTCGAGGTCACGGCGCAATAACGTGAGGATAGTCGGAGTTCCAGAGGGCGCTGACACCTGTACAACCGCTGCTGTAGCGACCTTGTTAAAGGAGGCATTTGGTCTGGAGAAGGAGCCGGTTTTGGACCGGTCTCACCGGACGCTTCAGCCGAAGCCCAAGCCTGGTAAACGACCACAAGCTATTGTGTGCAGATTCCACTATCACAGTGACTGTGTTGACATTTTACACTGTGCGAGAGAGCTCCAGCGGATTAAAGTGAGGGATCTGACCATCTCTGTTTTTCCTGACTACACAGCTAAGATAGCCCGGGCCCGGGCCGCGTTTAACGAGGTTCGGCGTCAACTTCGTGTTATTGAGGGCGCTCGCTATGGAATACTTCATCCAGCTCGGCTTCGCATTAAATATAACGGTGTTCAGAAGGACGTTATTTCAGCGGAGGAAGCAGGAGATTACGTTAAACGCTTAATACCGGGATGAACTACATCCCCTACACAGTGGTCTCTTTTTCACTCTTCATTTACTTTTATTTTTTGCACTCAGCCTTCCAGCTCTACAGAATTTAGATTTTTATTGAAGATATCATCGTTGCGTTACTCCACCTAGATTTTGTGGACTCACTCCTCTTGAATCTACTTCTGTATTAATGTGCTTCTCTGTTTTGATGCTCTGACTGGGTTAGAGTTTCTGTTTATTTAATTTTATTAGTGTTATTTCCTCGGCTTTGTATTGTGTTACAAGTCTTTAAAAGGTATGGAGTTTATATTATTGTGTGCAGACTGTTTATCACTCTTGGTAATTTTGTTGCTTAGTTCAGTTTACTCTCCGAGTTGTTTTCACATTGTGGACAACGTTCGGTTTTTTGTAGGATACACTGCTGTCTCATTTGTTTATGGAGACTTTGGGTGTGTGGGTGTTTGGAGGATTGTTAGAGTAAGCAGAACATGCCAATGCTTTGAAGGATGTGAATTGGAACAGAGTAATGTTATTTAATTGCGAATGTGTTTTTAGAGGATTTAAACCTAACATCATGAACAAATTATATTATAGAATTCAGGCAATTTTACTGGGGTTATCTCATACAGTGTAGCAAGTAATAATCTGGAAAGACCTTTGTAATATCACAGTCTAAAACTGGATTTAAAGAGAAGCAAATTAGTAAATGAATCACTTGAATATGAATCACATGAAAATGAATCACATAAAAATGAATCAAATGAAAATGAATCATACGTAAATGAATCATGTAAATGTATCACTTGAATATGAATCACATGAAAATGAATCACATAAAAATGAATCACATGAAAATGAATCATACGTAAATGAATCATGTAAATGTATCACTTGAATATGAATCACATGTAAATGAAACACATGAAAATGAATCACATGTAAATGAATCATACATAAATGAATCACATGTAAATGAATCAAATGAATATGAATCACATGTAAATGAATCATACCAAAATGAATAAATCAATTAAAGACGAAAATAATGAATTTAATCTATTTTGGAATAAGGCTGTAACATAATAAAATGTGGAAAAAGTGAAGCGCTGTGAATACTTTCCTGATACACTGTATCTATCTATCTATCTATCTATCTATCTATCTAACTAACTAACTATAATCTATCTACTCTTCTGGGAAGGCTTTACACTTGATCTTGGAGCATGGCTCTGGTTTTGGGTGGAGGTCTGGGGTGTAGTCGTTATTCCAGTTCATCCCAAAGGTGTTCAGTGGGCTTGAGGTCAGGCCTCTGTGCAGGACACTTAAGATCTTCTACTCCAACCGTAACACACCATGCATTCATGGAGCTCACTTAGCATCCAAAGACATTCTATACTATTGTGTTCTTCAAACTTCATGCCAACCGTTTTGGGAAAGACCAAAGATGGGTGTGATGGTCAGATATATTGTCCAGAAATAGTGTGTTTTGGCTGAAGATGGTCAAAAACTACACTTTTGGTTTCCAACCAAAAGAGAAACAGGCTGAATTTTGGGGTAAAAAGGATTACATAGGCCTACAAATAATTCACAATGTTGTCTGGCCCTGCTCAGATTAATCAAGTGTGTTGGAACATTGGAGAGTAGACCGGTCATGAAGCGGGATCATCCTATCTGCAAGCCTCATGCCACAGCATAGAATATAAAAAATATAGTAACTAGTGGTGTCTAAACGGCATTCATGTGGAGCTACAGTAATGAATCTCTAAAATGATAGATTCAACTGATGATGGGGCTTTATAATTAGATATATTTAGATTCGGGTATTACTGAAGGAAGAACGCCAATTCCATCAGTTCTGTGCTCCCCTAGGAATGCATGCAGCAGATGCAATAAACCAACAGTAAGAATAAGTAAAATCATTTTCTCCTTTATTTATGTTTAGATTTATATTAGGTTAAACAAAACATATTTTGACTTGACTGATTCAATCTTATGTGAAACAATCAGCACACTTCTGCAAATAAACATAGAATAGAAATCGGGGGGGTGGGGGTGGGGAGTTGTGTCAGTACCAAGCGTGAGCTTTGGTGACTGTTTTATATACAGGTGATTATCAAAGTTAAATTTTTTCAAGTATTTTAAATTTTTTTTTTTTTTTTTTTTTTCTTTCTCAAAACAAAAATCCAAGTATTTCAAAACATTAGAGAATTTAGAATACAGAAATGTCGACCTTCTGGGGAAAAAAAAAGTGTTAATTTACACGCTCGATACTCAGTCCAGGTTTTAATACGTTTTCAGGAATTACTGCATCAATGCGGCATGGCATGGAGGCAATCAGCGTAATGCACTGCTGAGTTGTATTTCAAATAAATTCTTTATTTGAATATTTTGAGATACTGGATTTTTGATTTCCATGAGCTATAAGCATCAAGAATTAAAAAACAAACAAAAAAAAAACTTTAAATATTTCACTTTATGTAAGGAGTCTAGAATATATGAAAATTCCACTTTCTGAATTAAATTACAGAATTTGGTTAAAGTAACAGATCATGTAGACTGGGGTTGAATGAAAATATACCGAGATTAAAAAAAAAAATTATATATATATTATATATATACACACACACACACACACACACACACACACACACACAGCTCCAATAATTACTTTGATTTATTTAAAACATTCCATTTTGTCCATTGTGGCATAGTATTACATCTCAAATTTACATTATTTATAAAAGTAGTTCAAATGAGAAAATTCAATCAAGAGTGGACACTGTAAAATAAACATTACACAAACCAATTCGATCATTTTGCTCACTTTATGCCATTAATTCTGGAATTAAAAACTTTAATGATATTTTACTCTAGTTGTCAGTTCGGATAAATCTGTTCAAAATCTCACACTATGTATATACTTGTCCATATGCATAAAATAAACAAAAACATTAACATAAAAACCCCCGCAACTTTTTACAATGCAATAAAAAGCCAAATTAGGTCAATACAAATGTCTTGAGACCAAACAATTGGACTAATTAAGGCCATAGTGGAACAGTCAAGTGGTTGAAAACTGAAATAATTGCATAACCAGCATTACAATTGCATAACAAGATGTGGAGTCTGATCACCATAGTAGTTAAACACCCTTTAACACCAGAAACTCAACACAGAATGACCTGCTTTAACACCCTCATATTTCCACTAGTGTCATGTCTGTTAAAGTGTCATTTATGTATTAATGATGAATACCAACTGTACTAGACTTTCCAGGACTGGGAAGGGGGAACCCTGCTGCGTGTCCTTTTCTTTTAAAATACTTCTATACATGCCCAGTGCTTTCGCTACACCTTTTAGCAAATAATCCTTAATCCATTATATTGTAATTTTATCATCACTTCTTGTTTAAATAATTAAAAAAGGGGAACATTCAGTAGTCCTAGACCAAGTAGCCCTTTAGGACGGACCTATACAAACTCAAAACAGTCAAGGTTTTTTATCCTTCTTCCTCTTCGTTGTTTTGGCCCTTGTGGTGGTCATTCTCACAGTATTTGTTCGAGGTCGGACCACTACGCGTCCATTTGTGCCACAGCAGAGTGTGTATTGCGCGGGGCTTAGGGACTGTCCATGTTCATCCCTCAGCTGCCTCAGCACAACATGAGATAGTGTCTTGAAACACTCGGCTGTAGCGGACAGAGCCTTGGTGGTGCAGGTTCTCTCACGCAGAAGGGCATCGCGCTGAGCAACAAGTCCCTCCACCTCAGCCTGCAGGCCCAAGATGGCATGCATCTTCCTTTTTCTGCAGTTTTGTGCAGCTAATTTGTTTTTCCCACGTCTGCGCACGTCCCGCAGGAGTGTGACCGCTGATGTGGATAGGCTCCGTCCTTCAAGCAGCTCCAGGAAGTCTTCCACTGGCATGTTAACAATTTCAGGGGCAGAAAATGGAAGACCAAGAGCCTGCAGATGCCGTTCATCCCGGCTTGGCTCCCCCAGTCCAGTTTCATCCTCACTCATTACTTCCTGTTTTATATCATTAGGAGATCGGGTCCAGCTTTGTGGGTCATGGTCTTCGGGTGACTGGGCCGAATAGTTGTGGTCATGCCAAATGTGCTTGTTAAGGCTTATTTGTGGCCAGTCGTAGCATGATGATGCACAAGCTCCACCATTACTTGAAAGGGACTCTACTTCACTGCTGTACCCCATGGCTCCACCCTCACAAAATGAATTTGAAGATGATGTAGAGCCTGAGGCAGGGCTTCTGGAATTGGTCTCCAGTGACAGGCCAGAGTCAGAGTCCAAGCCCTCTAGCCATGAAGCATCTAAGCTTCCATCCATTCCACTTAGAACCGGTCCCTCCACACTAGTCAGGCCCTCCAGACCCAACAAATTTATCTGCTCAAACACAGCCTCATCCAAATAACCACCCACCCTGGAGTGGGAGGTTCCATGAGAGCTGTTCCCTAATGACGAGAAAGGAGGCAAAGCCAGAGTACCAAAATCTGTTCTAGGTGTGTCTCTGTTGGATGAGTTAATAGATTCTAAGTTGAAGAGAGGAGGCGTTGGACTTGGTGTGGCATGTGCTCCATCTCCAGGTGGGTGTGGTCTGTAATCCCCACCACTGCCAACCATGGCATCCTGAAGGCTGGCATTGTAGCTGATGGGGTCCATGTAAGGCACCTGCTGTGTGATCAACGTCTCAAAATCCTGGGGAAGGGAGGGGGGAAGATATCAGAACAATAGCCAGCATAATAAATTGAAATAAAAGTTAAATGACTTAACTTGGGTTTGCAGTATCATGTCAATCAAAATAGGGAACCCTGACTATGAAGACATATGGCTTATTAGATTAACGCGGACATCCGCTATATAAATTTGCTATACCCAAAAAAAAAAAAAAGCACCACTCAGGTTTTTTTTTTTTTACTATTTATTTTGGTCTCATCCAGCCACAAAACATTCTCAAATAGCCTTCTGCAATGCACACTATAGTTGTTCAATGTTCTCCTGACTCATGGTAAATGTAAATGTGCACTTATATAGCGCTTTTATCCAAAGCGCTTTACACTGTACATCATTCACCCATTCACACACAGAGCTGCCATGCAAGGTGCTAGCTTGCCATCGGGAGCAACTTGGGGTTCAGTGTCTTGCCCAGGGACACTTCGGCATGTGGAATCGAACCTCCAACCCTACGATTAGTGTACAACCCGCTCTACCAACTGTGCCACAACCGCCCCAACACTCATGAACCGACGAGAGGATGAGAGGGGCCTTTAGTTGCTTAGAAGCTACTTAGAAGTTAGTAACAATGGTCCATTTGTACGCAATTTGTCTGACTGTGGATTGGTAGAGTCCAACCTCATTAGAGATCTCTTTGTCTACAGTTAGGATGTTTTAGTTCATATTTTTGCAGATATTTAGAAAATCTAAAAAGGTTCTCAAACTCAAAGAAATTAAATCAAACACTAAAAATAAACTACCAAAGTGAACACACATTTGTTAATATGAAATTAGGTAATAACCTTATATATATATATATATATATATATATAAAAATATAAATAAAAGAAGTGCACTGATGTGCATCTTGTTTTTGAATACCCCAGGCATATGAGCTACAAACAACACCAGGCCAAAGCAAAATCTTAAACTTTTTAAAGGCTAATGGGTTAGTAAAGCCCCTTCACTGCAAGTTCCTTTTGAATATACAATCTGATCTGAAAGTATTGGAAAGCAAAGGCAATACTTTGTGTGCTATACACTGAAGATATCTGGGTTTCAGATCAAAAGATGAATATAAGATGATAGATCAGAATTCCAGTTTCCATTCCCTGATATTTACATTAAGATGTGTTAAACTTAGAACATGGCACCTTTTGTTTGAACCTATCCATTTTGATAAAAAAATAAATCAATAAATAAAAACATGGAACATGAGACTGACAGGTATGTGTTTCCCAAGGTGTGCCCTGTTAAATTGATCGTTTAAACAATTGATAGCTCTGAATGTCTATTCCTGGTTTGAACTATGGGTTTCATCTGTGAAGACTACATTTGTTGTTGAAAAAGGATAAACGAACATGAAGAGCAGAGAGTTGTCTATTGGAGAAAAACAAGCCATTTTTAAAGGGCCTTTAACATGGAGCGCGATTAAGCAACGCAAATGTATGACTCTTGAATCTAAACAAGAGGAGATCCACATGGAGCTATTTACACCGGGCATGATCAATCACGGCACGACAAAGCGAGTTTACTTCTTTTTACTTTTCTGTGCATGTGCATACATATCTTTACACCTACAAAAGGTTTCACCAATAGCAAAAAAACTCTTTAAACCCCGCCCCCTCAAAAAAACCCCACCACCACTGAAAATCAAATCAATGATTAAAATGCACACTTCTTTCTACAGACCATATGAAGAGAGCCATCTGTTAAAATATGAGGTTTCAGAGATTAATTTGCTTTTTTTTTTTTTTTCTTCCTAACATTCTATCAGAAACGGCTTTGTATGCTGCATGGGCATGAAATTACCTAGCATTGGTTTTCTGACCTACCGTGGATCGACATACATGCATGTGAACTGTTGGATTCATTTGGATGAGAACATGTCATACTTCACATGATTTTGTGAATCCAAATGCATGTTTCTAAAATACAACTGCACTTCTAGTTTTGCACCGTCATTGTTTGCATGCAATGGGTGAACAATTTCAAATATTAAAAATCTATCTGATAACTTTTGTGCAACTTTATCTGAAGATGACCCGAGCCAAAAGTGGTGAAGATTGAACAAACATTTTCAGGAAATTCCAAATGGTGCATAATACACAATAGTGGGTATAAAATCAAGTGACCTTAGCTTCCAAGTACTCTGCACAAACAAAAAAAAATGTAATAAAATATTTAGAAAAATGCTGATTGACATGACACTAAACTAGACACTATTTATTTAAAAATAAATAAATAAATAAAATAAATAATACCAAAAACAGTTTTCCTGATTATAGGATAATCTAATGGTGAAATTAGACAAAACATAAAAGAATCTCTCAAGACCTCATTCTTGAGGTGTCTGCCAAGTTTGATGCAAAAGTGTTTGTTGCAATGGCAGAATGTTAGATGGAAATTTCTCATTGAAGTGACTCTGCATCATATCAAATATCAGATCATATATATTCAGATTAAAATCTTTTTTTTTTTTTTAGTCTATCATGTTCAAATAGGATGAAAATGACCATGATCAAAGGCTTCCGCAAGTACATATTGACTCTGTGCTGTCCTTATAAGTACTTATATAAAGTTTGGCAGCTTCTCTTCCAACATGCAAAGCCATATTTGTAGAATTCTGATTATCAAAAACTTTTGGTAATTTTGTAGATTATGGAAAAAGGTGGGGGCAAATTTGGTGAATACAAAATTGTGGGATATGAAAATTTTAATTGTTTAAATACAAATAAATAAAATATTACACATTTAGCTGGAATTGCATTCCTATTTCTCTTCTACTGTGTTGTGAACCAAACATGGGATACTAATACACCTTTGTAGAATTTGGGTACACAGCATATTTAAAAAAAAATAAATAAATAAAATAAAAAAATGGGAGTTTTAACGGAGTGAGCCTAGGCCCAACAACTACAGTGGTGTGAAAAAGTGTTTGCCCCCTTCCTCATTTCCTGTTCCTTTGCATGTTTGTCACACTTAAGTGTTTCGGAACATCAAACCAATTTAAACAATAGTCAAGGACAACACAAGTAAACACAAAATGCAATTTGTAAATGAAGGTGTTTATTATTAAAGGTGAAAAAAATCCAAACCATCATGGCCCTGTGTGAAAAGTGATTGCCCCCTAAACCTAATAACTGGTTGGGCCACCCTTAGCAGCAACAACTGCAACCGGGGTTGCGTATAACGTGCAATGAGGCTTTACAGCGTCCTGGAGGAATTTTGGCCCACTCATCTTTGCAGAATTGTCCTAATTCAGTTACATTAGAGGGTTTTCGAGCATGAACGGCCTTTTTAAGGTCATACCACAACATCTCAATAGGATTCAGGTCAGGACTTTGGGAAGCCACTCCAAAGTCTTCATTTTGTTTTTCTTCAGCCATTCGGTGGTGGACTTGCTGGTGTGTTTAGGATCATTGTCCTGCTGCAGAACCCAAGTTCGTTTCAGCTGAGTAATACCGAACAGATGGTCGGACATTCTCCTTCAGGATCTCTTGGTAGACAGCAGAATTCATAGTTCCTTTTATCACGGCAAGTCTTCCAGGTCCTGAAGCAGCAAAACAGCCCCAGACCATCACACTACCACCACCACCATATTTTACTGTTGGTATAATGTTCTTTTTATGAAATGCAGTGTTCCTTCTACGCCAGATATACTTGGACACACACCTTCCAAAGAGTTCCACTTTTGTCTCATCGGTCCACAGAATGCTGTCCCAAAAGTCTTGGGGATCATCAAGATGTGTTGTGGAGAAATTGAGACGAGCTTTGATGTTCTTTTTGCTCAGCAGTGGTTTTCTCCTTGGAACTCTGCCATGCAGGCCATTTTTGCCCAGTCTTTTCCTGATGGTGGAGGCATGAACGCTGACCTTAACTGAGGCAAGTGAGGCCTGCAGTTCTTTGGACGTTGTTGTGGGGTCTTTTGTGACCTCTTGGATGAGCCGTCGCTGCGCTCTTGGGGTAATTTTGGGCGGCCGGCCAGTCCTGGGAAGGTTCACCACTGTTCCATGTCGTCGCCATTTGTGGATAATGGCTCTCACTGTGGTTCGCTGGATTCCCAAAGCTTTGGAAATGGCTTTATAACCCTTTCCAGACTGATAGATCTCAATTACTTTCTTTCTCAATTGTTCCTGAATTTCTTTGGGTCTCGGCATGATGTGTAGCTTTTAAGGATCTTCTGGTGGACCTTACTGTGTCAAGCGCTGCCTATTTAAGTGATGCCTTGATTGTGAACAGGTGTGTGCAATAATCAGGCCTGGGTGTGGCTAGAGAAATTGAACTCAGGTGTGGACAACCACAGTTATAGTATGTTTTAACAAGGGGGGCAATCACTTTTTCACACAGGGCCATTATGGTTTGGATTTTTTTTCACCTTTAATAATAAACACCTTCATTTACAAATTGCATTTTGTGTTTACTTGTGTTGTCCTTGACTATTGTTTAAATTGGTTTGATGTTCCGAAACACTTAAGTGTGACAAACATGCAAACGAACAGGAAATGAGGAAGGGGGCAAACACTTTTTCACACCACTGTAAATGATTAATGATTCAATATCCCATGTGCTGGACTGAGCTAATGAACTGTTTTAGTATTGTGTCTGCTCACTTACATTTATAGTAAAAAAAATAAAAGAAACTTTTCATACTATTACCTTCTACCTTGTACCTAGACTATTCTTTCCATCATTCAAAGGACAAAATACTCACATTTAAATCTGACAAGAAGTCTGGCCATTGAGAGTGGACTTCAACACCAGAACGAGGGGGAAGTAGACCAATGCTACTTAACAGAACCTGTCAAACAATATTACACCATTATATCATACCATTATTATAATAGGTCATAGGCTGACCACACAGACAGGAAACATAAAACAAACATAACAGGATAATAATAATAATAATGATAATAATAATAATAATAATAATAATATAATAATAATAATGATAATTAATAATAGTTAGCCTGCCTCTTGTTCCTGTGGTGAGCTTTGAATGAGTGGAGTTGGTGAATCAAGATCGACTCCTTCCTCACGGTCTTTCACAATTTCCTGTTCTGCTTGTGTTAAAATGGCCTCCTGGAAATTGGCAGAGATAGAGAAAGAATTTATATAACTATTAAAATCCAAGCAGCATTAATAAAACAAATACAGCGATCACGTGGGACACAAGAAAAGCTAAGTACATTATGCGCCATACATATTAGTTAGAAAGTGAGCACGTGCAACACCACCATAGGAAATCCCTGTAGAGGAGAGGCTGCACAGGAGGACCACTTTATCCTTACATTAAAAATAATAAATGGCTATTGTTATTGTCCGCTCAGTTCCATGCAGTGTGAAGGAATAAAGGAGAAAACTGGCTTGTAGAACAATTTATCTGGCAAAGCAATATGATATTCTTGAATGCATGACATCAAAAAAAAAAAAACCCAAGTCATCAACCAGTGTCTGGCTCTTGAAATAGCTGTTCCAGCTTTTTCAGAAAAATGCAACACACTGGACATAACCTTGGATCTGTGTGTTTATCACCTTTACAGTCCATCAGTAACTTTGTGTGTGTTGGAGCTGCAACAACTAATCGATAGACTTAATAATCGATTATGTAAATCGTTGTCGACGAATCCGATTATGGATTAGTTGGTCTGCGTGTGGCACGGGGGAGATTTATACTCACTACGTTACTTCTGTTCCGAAAATACGCTTCGGAAAATAAATACTAAAGCTTTGTCCCAAATGAAGTACTGTACATTTACACTACGCACTACGGTCTAGTGTGTGGATTTTAGAAATCTAATATCTCAAACGCTAGTTTTTTTTATTTTTTTTTTAAAACTAACCGGAAGTATAAGCCACGATG
Organism: Ameiurus melas; assembly: GCA_012411365.1. NCBI lineage: Eukaryota > Metazoa > Chordata > Actinopteri > Siluriformes > Ictaluridae > Ameiurus > Ameiurus melas. The sequence goes on along the minus strand of CM022769.1, from coordinate 26,445,186 downwards.
GCGCATGATGTCATACACACGCCTGCATTAGCAGACACCCAGAATCACCTACAATGACCACCTTCAGTTTACTTTTTGTCAGCGTTACCTTTTATTCCCAACATGACCCCAGTCTCCATCAGACGGAGGCGAAAGGGTCACGTGACTGTGAAAGAAAGTGTGTAACCTCCAAGTCCTCGAAGACAGTGAGCATTTTTAAACACCGCGGAAATCGAACTGACGCACGAGGACAAAGTTATGTTTATATCCGAAATACTCCAACTGTGTGTAAGGGGCGGGGGAAACTGGTGCGAGCTGCTTAAAAGGTGGAGTTCAATTGAAGTTTATTGTGATTATATGCTGTATCTACGCGCTTGCGGTGTAAATTCCGTCGTTTATTATAACGGAGGTGATGTGTTAGTAACGAGGCCGCGCAGTCACATTGATACGGAGTGAGAGTGCCGAGTAAGATCTGTAATGTCTAATTAAAACACTATGATCAAAAGTAAACACGTAAAATAATAAGATAATAATATTAATAATAAAAACGTCTAAAGACCGTGAGTAACAAACCACAAGGTGCAGTGAAAGTTTTTATTATTAATGTAGGACTGTAGTTTAATTCAATGCTTTTTGTGCATCCATGAACATAATGCATAAATACTATCAAATAAATGTTTTATACAAATATATAATATTTATTTGATGGTATTTATGCATTATATTTATGGATGCACAAAAAGCACCCAATTAAACTACAGTCCTACATTAATAATATATATTCTGGTGTGTGTTTGAGAGTGTGTGTATTGGGTTCTTTTCTGATTTGGACAAAAAGTTGTGTAAAGTTTTAGTCTGAATTTATATTTGTAACACTCACTTTGTGAATTTTATTAAAAAAAAAAAAAAAAAAAAGGATAAAAATGTCAAGTTCTGCAAAATTAAACCATCTAGTATTTTATCATTAACGAGCGTGCAGTTGTACAGCTGTGATCTGGACAACATTAGAAGTTGTTCAGGCCTCCAAGCCACTAAAGTGAAAGTGATACGCCCAATAACACCAGTTAGGACATTTTGGCTTCATCAATCAAGAATAAACTACTAAAAATCAGTGACTGAGCTCAGTCTAGCCTCGACCTAACCAAAGCATGCACTCTAATCCCCCCCATCCTACACGGTCCCCCAATGTCCTACACGTCCCCACCCGAGTGTCCTACACATCCTCCCCCCACAGTATCCCATAGTCCCCCAGTGTCCTACAAGCCTCCCCCTCCGTGTCCTACACGTCCTTCCCCCCACAGTGTCCTACACAGTCCCCAGTGTCCTACACGTCCCCCTTTCCCAGTGTCCTACACATCCTCCCTCCCCAGAGTCCTACACAGTCCCCCAGTATCCTACACGTCCCCCCTTTCCACAGTGTCCGTCACGTCCTCCCTCCCCAGTGTCCTACACGTCCTGCACCCCCACCAGAGTCCTACACGCCCGACCCCCCAGAGTCCTACACAGTCCCCCAGTATCCTACACGTCCCCCTTTCCACAGTGTCTGTCACTCCTCCCCCCAGTGTCCCACGCCCGCACTCCCAGTCCTACACAGTCCCCAGTATCCTACACGCCCCCTTTCACAGTGTTGCCCCCCAGTGTCTAAGTCCGACCCCCAGAGTCCACACGCCCGACCCCAAGTCTACACATCCCCCAGTATCCTACACCCCCCTTTCCACAGTGTCTGTCACGCCCCTCCCCAGTGTCCTACACGTCCCGTCCCCAGAGTCCTACACAGTCCCCCAGTATCCTACACGTCCCCCCTTTCCACAGTGTCTGTCACGTCCTCCCTCCCCAGTGTCCTACACGTCCCACCCCACTACACGCCCCCTTTCACAGTGTCTGTACGTCTCCTCCCAGTGTCCTACACGTCCGACCCCCAGAGTCCTACACGTCCGCACCCCAGTGTCCTACAGTCGCCCCCCAGTGTCCACAGTCCCCCCCAGTGTCCTACACGTCCGCACCCCCAGTGTCCACACGTCGACCCCCCAAGTCTAAGCCACCAGAGTCTACACGTACCCAGTGTCTACAGTCCGTACCCCAGAGTCTACACATCCCCCAGTATCCTACACTCCCCTTTCCACAGTGTTGTACGTCCTCCCCCCAGTGTCCTACACGTACCCCCCATCCAACGTCCCGTACCCCCCAGAGTCCTACACGTCCTCCCTAGTGTGCCCTACACCCCCCAGACTCCTACACAGTCCCCAGTGTCCTACACATGCTCCCTCCCCAGTATCCTACAGTCCCCCAGTGTCCTACACGTCCTCCCTAGAGTCCCCTCTACACCCCCCAGCATCCTATACGTTCCAGAGATGATCCGTTTCGTCACCATTACAAGTTTGATTACAGGAGACCTCGCTGTGCTGCTATCTTGCCTTACATTTAACCTCAAGTTGTTCGGCAAGGTTTGTCTAATTCGCTCTTTGGGAAGTCCAGAGGCGAACAACTCACGGGATGGTTGTCGGATTCATTCCCACGGGCTTCATCACTCGTGTCCTCATCGCCCGCATACCCGCTATTGTCCTGCGCCTCCTCCGGTTCCACGCCGTTGGGCACCAGGTGCACGAGCCACGTACTGAGTCGCGTGGGGAAACGAACCGGCGAGCCGAGCGCGCGCACCTCATTCAGCAGCCTCCGACTCGTAAAGGGATCCAATTCGGGGCATTTGGTGTGCGCGTGATGACCGGCCGCGATTTCCCGGTAACGGTTAAACGGGGTCTGTACGAAAGCGGAGCTCGGCCCTCCTTCTATCTCTATTAACGGCGAGTCGAACGGGCTGTTCAAATACGAGTCGACGTCCAGCCGAACCCCGATCAAGCTGAACAGGACCGCGAGTTGAATCAGACCGTCCGTGAGACATTTCTTCGTGCGCTGCATGTTTCCACAGCCTCCCCGAAACACCGCTCTTCAAACAAAAGAACACGCGCTACCACCTCTCTGCTCAGACAAAGGGAACAGCCCAGACCGGCCAAACGGTTTCCTAGCTAGCGAGCACATTATCCCCGGCTTCTGCTAACTTCCTGATCGGACTCATCTCCCCGGCGAGGGACCTGAACGCAACACACCGAGCGAGGCCCAACACTTTTACACCGCATGCTCATATAACGCGCCTACCACTTCCCCTAGAACCTCAAACGAAACGCGACAGAAACTACAACGAGGAGAAACATTTCTTTGTATAACGACCACGAGCTCGCCTACAAATGCTATAGCAACAAGCTCTGATTGGACGATTTACCCTCAGCTGTCATTTTCTACAGCCAATCATATGAGTTTCTACTGTAGCGCTTCCTGGTTTATTTTATTTATTATTATCATCATCATCATTTTTTTTTTTACTAATAACTGAATATAATTTTCTAGAATATATTCAGAAGCATAGAGCTTGGAGACGGTTTTTAGAGATCTTTATGAAAATCCGAAACAATCGACGCAGCTGCTTAGAACCATTTAACAAACGCGACGGAATTACACTTGTGAACAACTCTGATGTCACTTCCGGACACCCCCTCAGCAGTGGTTAACGTGGTTCGGTTATATTGTATTCAGGCATCAGGTGACACAGCTTTAACTGGTGTAATCAGTTAACGAGGACCTGTTTGTGACTATTGATTAGACCAGGGGTGTCCAATCTTATCCAGAAATGGCCGGTGTGGGTGCAGGTTTTCATTCCAACCAAGCCGGAGCCACACCTGATTCCACCTGTTTAATCAGTTGATCTTGGCTGTCATTAAATTCAGGCGTGGCTTCTGCTTGGTTGGAATGAAAACCTGCACCCACACCGGCCCTTTCCGGATAAGATTGCCCACCCCTGGTCTACACACTGATGCCAAGGGCAGATCAATGGTGTGTTCATATATATTTCAAGATTTATAGAAAATATTGGTGAAGCGTAATCAGTATGTGTAACTAACATTTGGATATGTTAATGAAGTGTACTGCGATGGAGTGGCACCCTGTCCAGGGTGTACCCCACCTTGTGCCCAATGCTCCCTGGGATAGGCTCCGGTTTCCCCAGCGACCCTGAAAAGGACCAAGCAGTATAGGAGATGGATGGATGGATGGATAATGACGTGTATTCAATATGTATAACCAACATTTAGAATTTGTACTTAAACATAATCGAATAATCAATATTAGTTAAAAAGCATAATCTATATATATGTATAATCAATATTTAGAATATTTTTTTGATCGTTATATTCTGCGTATGTAATGAATCATATGAATTTTGTGTCTTAGTGCACAATAATACTATACGTTCTGTATCAGCGTGGATCTTCCTCCACAGAAGCAGATCATTTGAGGCCCGATACCAATTAACGAGTAAGGTCTGAAAGGGAGTGTGGATCAAGGTCAGGACACACAAGCCTGTGTGAAACCTTTTTTTAAAAAAAGACAAAAAAGAAAAGAAGAAACCTTGACCTTATGAAATTGTTTTGAGGAAAAAAGAAGAAGAAAAAAACAACTAACTGCGCATGCTCCACGGATAGAAGATAACATATAGACACGAATATTTAATTGTGGAAAAGAAGATTGGTCTGTTTTTAATGAGGAAAGGTAAAACCCCACCTAAGATGGACACACTGTGGAGGAAGTTTATTTACTTTTGACGTCTACTAAACTCTCTGTCGCTGAAGTTTTTTTTTTTATCTTTATCCACAACATAATTTAATGCAAACTATAGCCTAAATCTAATCATAAGCAAATCCTACATCTAACTGAACATTAAAAACATATATATACAAATACCTAAACCTACACAAGTGAATGACAAAAAGAAGCACTTCATCATGACATCATCATCATCATTATAAAGAAAGTATAATGTATTACAAAGCTATACGAGAGGATACTACACTTAATCAGAAAGCTATAACTTGTTTTCTGTTTTCAGCTGCAAAATTTCTGGAGAACAATAATGTTTTATAATAGAAAAAAAAAAGACATCACAAGGACCAGAGTGATGTACATGGCTAGTAAAAGTGCATGATGTAACCCCAGCCTCTTCAAAGAATTCCAAATAATTTTTAACAGGAAAACTGTGGCTATGTCTATAGGTAAATGGGAACTGATAATCTGGCTGAGGCTAAGTTGATTTGGAAGTCTTCTTTTGTGATCATGTGAAGTGTAGGTGCGAGGTTGTGTTGTGTGTGTGTGTGTGTGTGTGTGTGTGCACCTTTACCATGTATATAAATAAATAATATATATGTATATATATATAAAAATATAAAATATATATATACATACAATATGTATAATAAAGAGTAATATATATACTGCTCAAAAAAATAAGTCAATCACACTCCTGTGAAATCAGACTATCCTCTTAGGAAGCAACACTGATTGACAATCAATTTCACATGCTGATCTGCAAATGGAAGAGACAACAGGTGGAAATTATAGGCAATTAGCAAGACACCACCAATAAAGGAGTGGTTCTGCAGGTGGTGACCACAGACCACTTCTCAGTTCCTATGCTTCCTGGCTGATGTTTTGGTCACTTTTGAATGCTGGTGGTGCTTTCACTCTAGTGGTAGCATGAGACGGAGTCTCCAACCCACACAAGTGGCTCAGGTAGTGCAGCTCATCCAGGATGGCACATCAATGCGAGCTGTGGCAAGAAGGTTTGCTGTGTCTGTCAGCGTAGTGTCCAGAGCATGGAGGCGCTACCAGGAGACAGGCCAGTACATCAGGAGACGTGGAGGAGGCCGTAGGAGGGCAACAACCCAGCAGCAGGACCGCGACCTCCGCCTTTGTGCAAGGAGGAGCAGGAGGAGCACTGCCAGAGCCCTGCAAAATGACCTCCAGCAGGCCACAAATGTGCGTGTATCTGCTCAAACGGTCAGAAACAGACTCCATGAGGGTGGTATGAGGGCCCGACGTCCACAGGTGGGGATTGTGCTTACAGCCCAACACCGTGCAGGACGTTTGGCATTTGCCATAGAACACCAAGATTAGCAAATTCGCCACTGGTGCCCTGTGCTCTTCACAGATGAAAGCAGGTTCACACTGAGCACATGTGACAGAGTGGAGACGCCGTGGAGAACGTTCTGCTGCCTGCAACATCCTCCAACATGACTGGTTTGGCGGTGGGTCAGTAATGGTGTGGGGTGGCATTTCTTTGGGGGGCCGCACAGCCCTCCATGTGCTCGCCAGAGGTAGCCTGACTGCCATTAGGTACCGAGATGAGATCCTCAGACCCCTTGTGAGACCATATGCTGGTGCGTTGGCCCTGGGTTCCTCCTAATGCAAGACAATGCTAGACCTCATGTGGCTGGAGTGTGTCAGCAGATCCTGCAAGAGGAAGGCGTTGATGCTATGGACTGGTCCGCCCGTTCCCCAGACCTGAATCCAATTGAGCACATCTGGGACATCATGTCTCGCTCCATCCACCAACGCCACGTTGCACCACAGACTGTCCAGGAGTTTGCGGATGCTTTAGTCCAGATCTGGGAGGAGATCCCTCAGGAGACCATCCGCCACCTCATCAGGAGCATGCCCAGGATTTGTAGGGAGGTCATACAGGCACGTGGAGGCCACACACACACTATTGAGCCTCATTTTGACTTGTTTTAAGGACATTACATCAGAGTTGGATCGGCCTGTAGTGTGGTTTTCCACTTTGATTTTGAGTGTGACTCCAAATCCAGACCTCCATGGGTGGATAAATTAGATTTACATTGATAATTTTTGTGTGATTTTGTTGTCCGCACATTCAACTATGTAAAGAAAGGACTATTTAATGAGATTATTTCATTCATTCAGATCTAGGATGTGTTATTTTAGTGTTCCCTTTATTTTTTTGAGCAGCATATATTAATAGGTTTCAAATATGATATGCTAATACAGTCACAGTAAACAGAAAACACATATTAAATCAACTATATATAAAGGTATATCCATAATTGTGACAATAATAACAACAGTGATGACAATGCTGGCAATAATATTGATAGTAATGAAATAGTATTAATAATGACAATGTCATGATCTTGCCGCCAGATGGCACTGCGGGGTCGACGTGCACAGACGTCTGCAGAGCGTGCACGTGCACGAAATCAGGGAATGAACTCATTTCCAGGTGTTTGTTTTAGATTAAATAAATTTAAAATGTGTTCCAGATGTTATTAAATGTAAATATATTGTTTTTGTGGCCGAATGTTATTTTTTCTAATGTGATGTATGGTCACGTGACCATACATCACATTTTTTCTAATGTGATGTATGGTCACGTCTGCTATTGTCAATTCTGAAACAATAGCAGATCAGCAAACCATAAGACAAGCCTGCTAACTAAAGTTCATTAGATGGAAATGTGTAACACTTGCTCCACTTATTATATAGTGTCCTGGAATATTCTTCCGCAAAAAGCACTCTAGGTCTCTGGGTCTTGATGTCTAAAGATAGACTTTATTATTCAAACAACAAAGCCAAGCTGGTCTGCAGATCAACTCCCTTCCTTGATACATGCTTTTATACAATAAAACCCGATTCTCATAAGGCTGAGTTTTTCCATATTCAGACCTTGGCTGTGCACCACCATTAATTCTAAGATTTGGGCCTCCCTCCTTACATTGTTTTTAATGGTGGCGTGGTACAGCCAGTTCTTGTTTTAAAAAAGATTACATTCTAAAAAGATTACATACTTTCCCAGCACGAGCCGGTAACAGTATACTGATTAACATTTGGTAATACTCTTTAAGCATTAGTTATTATAACTTGTTGATTCCCTTTCACACCTTATACTTTGGTTATACATGAGTAAATTATACTTTGATAGTTTTATAATATTCTATAATAGATGTGTGTGAAATAGGGGTTTTCTAAGAGTTTTATTCAGAAGACTTTGTTTGTTTGGGTGGAACGGAAGATTTATGAACATGTTCAAAACTGGTGTTTATAGTTTTGTAGCAATTCCCAAAAATATACACTATCGTTCAAAAGTTTGGCATCACTGTTGTTTCAGATACATTTATAAAACGAGTGTCATACAATTCTAGTATCATAGACTAAGGTTTCTGAATATTAATCCATGACAGTGTGGGGTGATATGATAACATTTTCACTATGTTGAGCAGAAGTTTGTAATCTGTTCTCTGAAATCTCCAGAGCCAGAGTGCTGTATGTGTTCTTCCACTTTTGAGTAATAGCCATAATTTTAGTTCTTTTCCCTTCATAAATATGAGCCAGAAAAGAGTGCTGCTTAATGGGCGCCATTTATTCCAGTTCATTTTACCTCTTTATTACCTTTAATAATGTGTGAGCCAGCAGATTAAAAAGCGGGAAGAAAGCAAAAGTTTTTATCCAAGCCTGTAAAGTGTTTTAAATGAACAGCTTTTGCCTTTGGCTTGAAGGCAAGTTGCAGTTCTGCAGGCACTGACGGCTCTAGCATTAGAACAGCGACAAAGAACAGTGAGGCTGGGAAAGGCAGCAGGGTTCATTCTCTCTCTCTCTCTCTCACTCTCTCTCTCTCTCATATACACACAGACATGCGGTTTCAAATATACCTTTTCTCATCGACACACACACACACACACACACACACACACACACACACACACACACACACACACATATTCTCATATGTATACACCCCTCTTCTTCTCCTCCTTATTCACTCTTAAAGCTTTGCTGACCTGCTTCCAATGAAACCCTGAGCTCTGCAGACATGAAAATAGGTGAGTTTAACGTCACATGATGATAGTGTGCCATCCAGATGTGGATTCATTTTCAGTGCTACTTCAAATGAACATGTGTAAATATTACCACAATTGAGAAAAAATAATATTTTATTAAGTTGTCGGTAAACCTGGTAAACCTTTTCTAAGGTAGACAGAACCCATGGAGACACTTTTGACAGTAGATTCCAAGCTTCCAGATGGTCTTTTAGTGACGTTAACTATTACATATTCTATTGGAGGAAAAGCATCAGATTTTCATTGTCCAGTGACAGTTTGCTGATCAGAGAACACTGAAAACTTGGGACAGCCTTGGCTAGGGGAGGCCCAACAGTAGTACTGGGGGATAACTGCCCTAACAACCTCATATCTTCTGAAATGTCCCTCTGCCTCCACTCAGGACCACTCCTTCTTTGTCTGCTTGCCCTTTATGATCATTCTCAGATCAGGCTTTTAGCAGGCTGTGACTGTGGCTGCTCAGTTCCCCTGGCTCTCTGCAAAGGGAGGCAGGCCACAACTCTCCCATCCTGTGCCTCCCTCTCACTAGTGCTGGCCCGGGCTCCATTCATGGATGCTCACTCAGCAGGTCTGCAACACTACCATTGTATGCAGTGACTCACAAGCAAGACCCACTGCCACATAGGCCTTGCTTACCAGCACCAAGGTGGCCTTACATGGCCACCATGGATTACCTGAAGTCGATGGAGAGAGGTCGCTCACAAGTGCCTTGTCCACCTTAAGCATAGCTAAAATGGGAATAATCAGACAATTATATGCTTGAAAGCTGCTCTCAGTTTTTGGCACACCCTTCTGACTCCTCGGAGTCAGAGTGGAATTATTTTTTGGCTTTCCATAGCAGAAGGAGGGGTCGCGACACGAGCTCCAAAATCCAGCGGAGAGCCAGACCCGGAAGACAGAGCAAGAGCAGTGCTTGTCTCCGGCTCCTCTTCCAGATCCATACAAGATCCCCAGGACCTAAGCCGGCTGGCTGAATCGGCAGCGGCTGGTCCAGATCCGCGAGGCTCGGACACCCAACTCCTTTCGGCCGAGAAGAGTGCGATACAAGATTGGGGCTGCCTAACGTGTTCACAACGTGCACAGTCAGACATCTCGAGGGCTGCCCTGGCGTGCTCCAAACCTAGACACTTCATACAGAAAGTGTGTCCATACCTCCATGATGAAATGGGAGAAAGGCATAACACACTTCCTGAATTCTCTCTCACTAATACTTTTCTCTTTTTTTTAAAAAGCCAGGAAAGAAAAGAGATTTTTCTTTATTTTTTCTGGAAAAGATAGAAAGGAAAGGACGAGTCTCTTGTGAGCGTTACACAAACGACCGACATGCAGTCTCGCTGAAGATAATAAAGCTGATGGCATAGTTCACAGGTGCCATTTTTTATCACGCTTAATTGCCATGTCGTCTGATCACAGCAGGCCTATAAATGGGAATGATGTGTTTCCCTCATGCACCCGTTCCCAGAGCATTCGAACATAGGTGTCCTTTTTGTCCAAGTGGGTGAGGGCCAGATGTAGGGTGGTAGTGATGGCATCATCCGTTGAGCGGTTGAGGCAATACGTGAATTGCAGCAGGTCCAGTGAGTGGGGCTGCAGGGTCTTGATGTGCCTCATGACTAGCCTCTCGAAGCACTTCCTGATGGTGGATGTGAGTGCAACAGGATGGTAGTCATTGAGGCAGGACAATGAAGATGTCCATGAATAATAATCAATGGGACTTGTGTTAAGCAGGAAGGGCTGTGTTGAGCAATTTTGCTGATTTTAACGGGAGTACTTTGTTCGCTTACCTGTGCTTTCCTCCAAGCACAGACCCAGGGCGCACCCCACGCAGGACGCCCTGGGGCAAGGGCCAGGGCAAAACTCACCCAATGCCTGGGCCACAACCAGAGTCTCAGGGTTAGGTCCAGGTCTAAGTATTGTATTAAAAATTGTTTAATTCTATTTTATTTATTTTTGAATATAGTTAAGTGTTATGGTTTGGGGATATGGTTAGGTTAGGGTTCAGTAATAATAATAGAGGTCCCCCTCCCACCTCAGTACCCACCAATATGCTTTCTCATCCTTCTCTATTCCATACTCCCCTACTCATATTATCACTTACCACTGGGAGCATCCATGGGGCACATAGGGTTTTCACTTGCATGATGTGTGGGTTTAATAAAGCAATATCACTTATTTAGACTGTGGAAGTATCGCTTTTTGTCACCGTTACTTTATTTTTCATAGCATTTACATAGCCAGTTTCACGATTTCCCCTCGAGCAGTGCTGCAGTATTGCAGCGTGCTCGGAAACCCGAAGCGCGAGCTCATAGTGTGAGGCTGATGCGCAAGCTCTTATTGAACACAGGCTTTTGGGTCTTCAGTGACAATGACTTTGTTTACTTTGGATACGTGCTTTTGTTGTGGTTTAAATCCTGCCTCCGCCCCTGTACTGTTATTGGTTATATGATTGAAAGCACATTTCACTAAGGCTATTGCTACCATGTTTAGTCCCAGTACCTCCATTTTAAATAAAATCAAAATTCTTGTCATAAATCTGTGTATGATCACTTTTTTCAACATAAAACCTGAATACATTCCACTTGTTTTTTTCTATAAAACCTTTTATCTTACCTAACTCTTAACCCTAACTACTTACACTAACCCCTAACCTAAAACTTTACTTTAACCCAAAGCTCTAAGTGTTTGCCCTCACCTCAATACCAACAAACAAACCTGAACCCTGCTCCCAAAACTTGAACCTAAAACTACTCCAAAACCTAATTCCTGATCTCCAAGCTCAATCCACAATTAAGCATTTATTTATATTGCTGACCATGGCTTGGTCAGACTCTCATTTTTATTTGTTGTGGTTTTATGAGAATGAATAAGCTTTTGAGTAACTTTTTCTTAGACTTTTATTTTCTTTGTGTCACGATTTTTCCATTTTTGAAGCTAAATTCTTATGGCAGTTTCTCTGAAACCACCATCTAAGTGAGCCTTTTGTTATTTCTCAGTTTGTACCCCAAATTGTTTTTTTTACAGAATTTATTTAAACTGATGCATTTCTCATCCATAGGAAAGACAGTAGTGAGGAAAATTGAAACAAGACATTTTTTTTTCTTTAAACAATAACCTGGTTGAATAAGTATGTACACTTCTAAACTAATACTTAGTTGAAGCACCTTTAGATTTTATCACAACATTCAGTCGTTTTTGGGTAAGAATCAATCAGTTTGGCAAATCCTGACTTATTTTGCCAATCTTCCTTGCAAAAACATTCTAACTCTGTAAGATTGGTCTAACTCCATACAGATCATTGATTGGATTTAGGTCTGGGCCATTCCCAAACCTTGAACTTGTTTTGGTGAAGCCTTTCCTTTGTCATCGTCATGCTGAAAGGTGAAATTCCTCTTCTTCTCAAGTGTTTCAGAAGAAGCCTTAAGATTTTGTGCCAAAATTGACTGGTACTCATTAATTCAATTCAATTTTATTTGTATAGCTCTTTTTACAATAGACATTGTCTCAAAGCAGCTTTACAGAAACATATAAACACGGTATACAGATTTTAGGTTAGTCCCTCCACCCTGATTAAAGTTCCAGCCCCAGTTCCAGCTCAAGAAAAACAGCCCCAAAGCATGATGTTGCCACCATTCTTCCCCATGGGGATGGTGTTATTTTGGTGATGTGCTGTATTTTTTGTGCCAAATATAGTTTTTGGTATTATGGCCAAAAAGTTTGGTCTCATCAGACCACAACACATTATTCAACATGGTTTTTGGGGATTGGATGTATTATTAATTTATTTATTTTTGGTTAGAAAAGGCTTCTGTCTTGCCACCCTACCTCATAGCCCAGAGATATGAAGAATGTTAAAAAGATTCATGCATGCACTATGCATTGATTTGTTTTAGGAATATTTGCAATCATGTCTTTAGGATGTTCCATAATTCAATTTTTTTTTGTTTTCTTTAGAACTTTTTTAGAATTCTTTTTATTTAATCTTTTATCTCTAAAATGACATCTTTGTTTTTAAGCTATTGTCTATTTAATTTCCAAAACCATCTTATGTCATTTATTCCCAAGTTTAGTTTAACATTTACAAGATCTGAGTCTACTAAATATTCAGTATTGCAAGCTATTGTTTTTAAATACATATATTCTGTCAATTCTAGTGAAACCACATTTGTTAGGATATCATTCTCTAAAAGTAGCTTTCAGTTCACTCATTCCACATATTCTCTTTATGTTATCTTAGCCAAAAATTATGATTTCAAAACCAACATTTAGCAATTCTTTAAATTATAAAAACATTTTCATTTCCCCAGCTCTTTCATGGGGTGTATATATATATTAATAATTCATACTTTGTGTCTTCTAAAGAAAATATCAACCATTGATATTCTATATCTAACAGCATTGATTTATCTTGTTTTCAATATTTCGACATGTTCTTTAAAAATATACCCGTTCCATCTGCTCTGTCTTCTCTTATGGATAGTGTGCAATTCTTCTGACAGTGATGTGCACACTCTGCTGTAAGTCATAGGAATTAAGGCCATTTGATAATAATGAATGAGTCTCTTCTCTGAGTTACATAAAGAGCAGCATTATAAAATGGATTATATGCAGTTTAAAATAGGTAATAAGAAAATATAACATGTATTTACTTATTACTTTCCACAGCACTAGTTGACAAGCTGCTTCATGACATATTTCACAGATTAAGGATTCTTCCAGCATATTAAAGCTCCTGGACCAGATGGCTTCCTGGTTAAATTTTATAAAGGAAATTTCTAAATAAACTGGCTCCATTACTTTTGGGTGTGTACAATGAGTCATTACAATGTGGGTCTTTACCCAGAGACCTTCACCCAGGCCTGTGTTGTGTTGCTGCTAAAGAAGGACATGGTTCGAATGCTTTGTAGTTATTATAGACCCCTACCACTACAAAATGTGGATGTGAAGATATTGACCAAAGCACTAGCCTGTCGAATTGAAAAAGAGCTAACAAACATTACATCTATGGAGCAAACAGGGCTGTTTCCACTATTCACACACTTTTAAACATAATATACACCTGACAGTCTATTATAACCCCTGAAGTGGTGGTTTCACTTGAGGGATTTGATCAGGTATGGTGGGGCTATCTTTGGGTTTATTTCTTGGATCCAGCTTTTATATGTATCTCACCAGGCCAGTATCCATAGTAATAATATTCAACCAAATTATTTTAACTTGCAGTGTGGTACTTGCCAAGAGTGCCCTCTCTCTCCTCTATTATTTGCTCTCGCAACTGAGCCGCTGTTAATTGCAATAAAATCCCTCCCTCTTTTGCAGGGTGTTTCATGTACAGATTCTATTTTCAAAGTGTCATTCTATGCAGATTCTTATACATATCAGATTGGTTATGGTTCAGATGTTATGGTTATGGTGTCCATGTGATTATCTCAATGTTGGAACAGTTTTGTAGTCTGAGTTAATATTCTAAAAAGCAAGTGTTATCCTAGAAATAAACTTGCATTATGGCTTAAATAACAGAATATTCCACTTATACTCAGTAAATCTGGATTTAAATATCTAAAATGTGGTCTATTATTGAGCAGTGTGATGCTAGTTAACATGTGATTGCATGGACAGAGTGCGTCATGATTAATGCAGGAGCTGGAGAAATTTTTTTTAATTTTATAGAACATTTTACAGTAGAGATTGTTTCAGAGCAACTTTACAATCATCATCAGAGCTTTAGAGCCCAGAGAGTGAAACAAGGAACACAGAGGAACTCCTGCAGATGGAGCTCAGGAAGAAGCAGGATATACTCCGAACATATCCTGAACATTATTCACTTATTCTCACATCACATAGTATATGGATTCTACTTCATCAGGAATAGAATAGTTAGTTAAAGCTTCTGATAAGAAAAGCAATACGAGCTTCTATATATTGTATGACTCATACACTTTTATGGATCTTAGAAAATGTATAGATGTATATTTACACAGAATGTTTTCCATAAGATTGCATTTCATTACATTAGCAACATTAGCACATTATGTACCTAATGCTGTACACCGTACACCCAATAACATCAGCTGATTGACTACATTTGGTATATAGGGACACCATAGACACTAAAATGAAAATTATGTTAGACATGAACTGAAAGAGAAATTGTGTAAATTAGTCCCTTCACCCTCTCTTTAATTGTGAACTACATCTCATTATGTTTCCCAGAGTGAACACATGACTCATTCTATAAATGGCAATAGCACTACAGAATTACATGATTTTTATTCAGCTAAAGACTTAGAATTCTTCTTTCTCTTTCTGCTTGTGAAACACCTTTCCATCTGGTTGTTCTCTCCATTTCACAGTGATGGTCTCTGCCATCCCATGACCCTCCAGTTTCTGTTTAATCTGAAGACCAGAAAAATACTTTTATTACTAGATAATACAGGATAGAGACACGAATTGCCTGTGCGCACTGTACAATTTCTACATAAACTATAAGACTGTTATTACAACAACAATTTATGTGTCAGAGCTTGATGAAGACTCGGGTTATGGCTGCAATGTAAGGGGAGTCTTGTGGAGGATGAGACCCACCTTCTCCAAGATGGCCGCCTTTACTGCAGGATCGTTCATATCCTGATTGGACTGGACCGTCACCCTCATGATTTGTCTTTGTTTTTTTACTAAATGTAGACATGTAAAGACACGTACCAATACAAGCACTCAATGTAAAGGACATTCTCAAAGCAGTTCAAATTAATCTAAATATGTGACTGAATGAAACGCTAACTCACCTGCCTTCACTGTCGGATTGGTCACAACCTGAGTGGACTGGACAGTCGGTGCAGTGGTTTGTTGTGTTGGGATTACTAAAACTATACATGTAAAGACACTTATCGACACAAGCACACAACGAAAAGGACATTCTCAAAGTAGTTTAAATTGATCTAAATATGTGACTGAATGAAGCATTAACTCACCTGCCTTCACTGTCGGATTGGTCACAACCTGAGTGGACTGGACAGTCGGTGCAGTGGTTTGTTGTGTTGTGATTACTAAATCTATACATGTAAGGACACTTATCAACACAAGCACACAATGAAAAGGACATTCTCAAAGTAGTCTAAATTGATCTAAATATGTGACTGAATGACACTTTAACTCACCTGTGTAACAGAAGAAAGGCAATATGTCTGAGCACTGTGCATCAGCAGCCTCGCCATTATCTATATAACCACAATTTTCATCCCCCAGGTAATTATCAGGTTCTGCAGACACCCAGCTGATGGTAGAGAAGTTAGTTTGGTCTGTCCACTTCCAGGAGTCTCTGAACAGACCAAACCAAGTGTAGTCGGAGGTCAGTCCTTGTATAATTGAGTTTTCTGTTGCGTCTCTTGCACTGGCCAGATCTGTATAAGTTGCTCTGCAGTAACTCTGAGCGTCAGACCATGTCATTACAGTAGAGATGTAAATGTACCTGTCCGTGCCAGTTTTACTCTCTGTGAGAATAAAATAAACACAATTGAAGAGAAAGTTAAGCAGCTAAGAAGAAAGTTAACGTTAAGAACTCTACTACACGATTTGCTAAGTGCACTAAATGTCAGAGTTCATAAAGTTCAGGTGTTTTTGTCTGTTTTTACCTTTTTAAGATTCAGTTTTTAGCATTTTTCTTCTTTAGAGCACAGTTAAGGTTAATGGAAACACTGAGAGCACACAATCTATATTATTTTAAGGAGAGAACAACCTTCTTTACTGACAAAATGTTAATCACTGCTGTTCCTTACCATCAAAGCACACAAAGGGCCATTGGTCTGTACAGTCTCTATCATTCCAACCGTACATATCTATTATAGCACAATCCTGATGTCCGCCATTGTTGTTAGGCTCATGTGAAGCCCACTGTGTAATACTTCCCAGTGTCTCATCTCCAAATGACCAGCGCCAGCTGTTGATGTCATTGTACAGTCCAACCCAAGCAGTGGAACTGAAATGTTGTGTCTGTGCTTCATTCTGAAACTGAATCATGTCCTCGGTACTTTTAATGATAGCCAGGTCAGTGTATGTGGCTCGGCAGTAAGCCTGAGCATCACTCCATGTTTTCCCCTGCTGGATCAGATAGTATGTACGAGACAGGACAAGATGCAGGACTCCTGTGGAGGAGAGGTTTAAAGTTGTATGCATTGTTCAGACTGTGTCAGAAATATTTATTTTAATTTGAAATAACTTTTCAGTATGAACGATATTTTTCTCATTTTGTTGGATGCACGCTTGAAACGCTGAATTTGATTTGTTTATAAAACATCTATCTAAGCTCAATATTTCTGGAAATATCTCTAGTGCTGCATGGTCTAAAGATTGGAGGTGTTCTGTATCAGTACAGATCTACCGGTTTAGGATGATGATGGCTATCAATTGTCTTCCTACTGTAAATCCATTATTTTAAACTGTGCTAGACTTTTGAGTTAAGATCGAGTGAAGACTTTTATTATGACTCATTTATTTTGACACTCCTCTAACCATGCCTTTGAAATGCAATGTCTGTAAGGGAATTTGTTTAATAATGTTTTGTAACTAACACGAACACTATATTTTTGTTTTTCGTATTTTGTGTGATTATTGATTAAGTTAGCAAGTCTGTGCTAATGTTGCAGTCAATTAACTCATGTCCCAGCATATGTTGTCATTTTATCATCAATCTATTCATTATATTTCCTGCCGTGTCATTTATATTTGAAATTCAAATCCGTATATATTTTTTTTTCTTTGTAGTTTCACACTTTGCATGATAAACTTCATAAACTGCATCTTAGTAAGTGAGTAAGTGCAAAACAAACACACACACACACACACACACACACACACACACACACACACACACACACACACATCTCTCACCTGTGAAAAACAGGAGTAGGAACAGATGCTGCTCCATCACTGATGAGGTGTTGGTAAACTCACTAAGAAATAAGAAATGTGATTAAAGGTTAAAAAGTGACTCCAGTAAACACTGATAACTGAAACATGAAAACAAATCAGCAGCATGAACACACAAATAAAAACAGGAACACCAACAGTACGACACAGTACCCGCATCAAACCACAACTCTTGTTACATCTCAAGACATAACACTCTCATTGCTGGTAGCAACTGTAAAAGGACATTCATTTTTGTAAGCGAAAATCGTGGAATAAAGGCTCGAGTAGAAAGAACAAGTCACATTTAGATCACAAATTGTCTCAGGATATGGTTTATGGTGTTTTTTAAATATACATTTATTTTAAAGAGAAAAAAAGTACATTATAATTAGCTATCACTGAAATGATAATGAACATGGCTGACATCTCAAACTGCCTGCAGCAGGTGTGTCACGTTTGGCGAATGGAGGCCGAGCAATTGCAGATTTTTACATATTTATTTTAAAACACAAATTAGACAACTAGATACACTGTGAAAAAAAAACGACAAAAGTGACTGGTTATAACAACGAAAGACAAAGAACTATATAAAATGGTTAATTAACAAAAAGTGAGTAGTATGTGGTCAGGTGGTGTATGAGTGTGATGGTTGGTCGTGGATAGTGACATCCCCTCAACTACCCCAAAAACCCCCCCCCCCCCCAAAGTAGATTAATAAAGTGAGTTGTGACTCATGTACCGAGGTAAGAGCAGAGGTTGTACAGTACGAAGTAGTACGGGAAGGTTCCGAGGTAAGGTTCTGAGGTAGGAGAGGTAGCTCCACAGAGATTCTCCGCCAGGCCAAGAAGCCGGATGGAATGAGAAGCCCAGACGTCTTCAGGGAAGTGAGAGAGAGCAGAGCACAAGCGGACCGTCCACAGCCAAAGCAGTCCACAGCAGAGCCAAACGCCCACTCCACAGGCAGGAGGCCGCCACAGGAGAGCGAGCCACAGAAGGCACAGGAGCCAGAAGAGTCCACAGGAGAGCCATCCACAGATCCACAGAGAGCGACGTCCAAGCCGAGCAGAGGCGAGTCCACAGCCGAGCAGAAGCGATCCACAGCGGCACCCGACGTCCACAGAAGTCCACAGCGAAAACCCACAGGAACCGCTCACAGAGCACCCCACAGTCCCCACAGCCATGGTCCACAGTGACAGTAGTCAGGCCAGGTGTAGCTCCACAATAGTCTTCACAGGCTACCGCTGCTTGAGGTAGTAGGATTTGGGATGATGGTGTGAAATACCCACCCTTGTAATTTGATAATATATAGGAAAAAAAAAAACTGCAGCAATTAGATGATTAATATTTATTTTAAACACGAAATAAGAACAAAACCTAGGCACTAGGCTACACTGTGAAAACACGGCCGAAGTGGGTGGTCTATAACACGAGACCCGAAAGTGCAGATATAACACAATGGTGCTAATTAACAAAAACGTGGTCAGGTGTGTGGTAGGTGGTGTACTGCGGGCTGGGCTTGAGCCGGACGGGTGTAATCTGTAAATATTGTAAATAAACTAAGTATAAAGTTCTGTTTGATTATTCATGGTCATTTCTGATGTTTGTTGTTAATAACACTAGCTAGCTAGCTGTCACTTCCTTATTGAGCTAGGAGCTTAGCTGCATTCCGATATAAAATGGGCGACACTGCTAATGTTGCCGCGATAGCAGAAAAGTATTTTGATGCTCATACTTCTGAAGAGAAACTGTAAATTAAACAAGAGGGCAGACGAATGCGAAATATTTTAATTCAAAAGTCAGGGAGCAAAAAGTCAAAAGGACCGTTTAGCCTGTATTGTTAAAAATCGATTAGCTGTGTTTATTATTTGTCTTAGGTTATGTGGAGCATTCCCTGCACAAGATCCTGAAAATTGTTGTAGAAATAATAACGTGTTAGGATGAGTGCATTAATAGAACCCTCTGTTTCATAGGTAATGTATGTACAGTGTGTCTGTAGTGTGTGAATGGGTGTGTGTGTGTGCGATTGTGTCCCCGTCTAGGGTGTTCCCCGCTTTGTGCCCTGAGTCCCCTGGGATAGGCTCCAAGCTCCACACAACCCTGTTTAGGATAAGCGGTACAGAAAATGGATGGATGGATAAAATACTACTATTGACCAATAAAGCACTGAATGGTCTTGTGCTGCAGTACCTGAGTAAATGTTTGGTTTTTTATGACCTGCTACACCTACTTTGATAAAAAAATTTTTTTTGTTTTTTTTGGAACCCCAAATAGTGAAGGCTACAGTAGGGGGTAGACTGCTCTCTTATAAAGCCCCACAGCTTTGGAACAGCCTTCCAATTAGTGTTCAGAACTCCAACGCAGTCTTAGTGCTTAAGACCAGACTGAAAACATATTTGTTTAATCAAGCTTTTTGTGAATAGTTTTTTCTAATGTAAAAGACCAGATCTTGAGGGTATTGTGTGTTGTGAAGAATGAAAAAATATAAATATTATATATTTTTTTTAAATAACATTAAACAAAAAAATAAAAATCACTCTCTTTTTTTTTCTTAAAATTAAAAAAAAAAAACAACAATAGAAAAAATTTTTATATAAAAAAAAAAAAAAAAATATAAAAAAAAAAATAAAAAAAAAAAAAACAAAAAAAAAAATAAAAATTATAAGGATGATACAACTTACGTATGTTCCCCTTGAAGCGAGTGCCCTCTCGCGCATTGCGCATGCGTGTTGTGACATTTGAACATGTGCTCTTTGTTTTTGTTTCTGTCATTGGCTGGGAGGGCACGTGTGTTTTGTTTATGTTCGTCATGACCCCGCCCCGTGTCTGTCATAGGTTGTATCCCCACGTGTGTCTGTATTACTCCCAGCTGAAATCTGTTTAAGTTGAATCATGCCGGTTTATATACTACGTGTCGTACTACACACGGCGCGGTTAATTAAACATAATAAACATAGTTCCTTGTTAGTTATAGTTCACGCTGGGTTATCCGCTCCCAGATCATAGTCATAGTTCACGTTCATGTTTATGCTTATGTTTGTTTCTCGACCCTGTTCTCCGTGCCACGTTGTTGATATCTGCCTTGCCCCAAGTTTATGCCTGTTTGCCGTTCGCCTGACCTTCGCTTGTTTTCTGACTACGCCTTTGGATTACGTTTTGGATTTGTCTGCCTGCCTCCTTGTAAATAAACTACACTCGTTCTTAAGTGCGCTTACCTCCTTCCTTCATCCGCTCCGTCACGAGTTGTGACACTTACACACCATGAAAATGACTTTGGACCTCAATTACTTAGGACTACAATTGCTATGATAGCTTTAGGACTGCAATTACCATGAACAATTTTGCACTCCATCAAGTCTCCATCAGTGAACTTCTGCATATGAGGTTAATGGCTGGGCATTAGTAAAGCCTGCAGATTTTAAGGCTCCCCAAGGTTACAAACTCGTTCTACATTAATGCTGTAATACAATGTGTCATTTGTAATACTTGATATGCCAGGAAACGTGAGAACAATGATTTCCTGAAGCTTCCATGGAGGAAAGACAAAAATGAAAGGTACAACTCTGTGGTGTTGCTTGTAATGAACTCCAGGTTAAAATACTGTGTGACCAAATCTTTGGTAATATTCAAAATTCACAACCTGGATCAGTCAGTAAAACTATGAACGAATGGAGACAGTTTTACCACCACTGTTGCTACCATGGATTGACCCTGCTTTGGAAAATCCAGGAAAACATAAGTTCAACAAAACTTGCCTAGGAACAGCTGTATTGCTTGCTTGTTTTGTTCCCAAGATCACGCACTGGAGCAATGTACACAGCTAGAAAGGAAACGTGACTTGCAAAGTGAGACCAAAGACATGTTCTTTGTATAAATTTCAAAGGCAAAGTAGAGAAGGATGTCAATACATGCAGTGAATGTTCCAGGTATATACTGCACTTGTTTCAACACAAACATCTGTTCATACAGGGGTCAGGAATAATCGTTTTATCCATTCTAGAGTGCAAGTAAAATCACAAAAAGGAAACCAATTCAAGTGAAATTTGAATGGAAGAAACAGAAAGATTAGTTTGCTAAGTATGAGCCTAGAGGGATCAGTCTCCAGATATATTGCGAATGGTTTTGTGATCACATCTAAATGGCAAACTGTAGTCAGGAAAGAAGGGAATCTGGCTTGGTAACAGCTTCCACAATTTTCCTTGATTCTAACATGTATATGAGTCAGGACACACATGGCATTGGTCTGAACAAAGAAATTTGTGTTTTATATGAAAATAAGCTTAAGCTTAACCTGGGAAAATCTGAGCTTCTCGTCATCCCAGCCTATCCCTCAATCAACCAGAACTTCACTGTACAGCTCAGTTCACTTACACTCATGCCAACCAGGACGGCCAGGAACCTTGGGGTGATTCTTGATGACGGCTTGACCTTTAGAGACCATATCTCAGCAACTGCAAGGTCCTGTAGGTTCATCCTGTACAACATCAAGAAAATCCGACCATTCCTCACCAAACAGGCTACACAGATACTAGTCCAGGCTCTTGTTATCTCTAAACTGGACTACTGCAACTCACTGCTTTCAGGCCTCCCAGCCAGCTCCATCAAACTCCTTCAGATGATTCAGAATGCTATAGCGCGCCTTGTCTTCAACCAGCCCAAGACAACCCATGTCACACACCTCTTCATCTCCCTCCACTGGCTTCCTGTAGCTGCCTGCATCAAGTTCAAGGCCTTGATGCTCACCTACAAGACCTTGTCAGGAACACCACCCTCCTACCTCAACTCTCTCCTGAAGGCCGACATTCCCTCTCGCAATCTGCGATCGACTAGCGACCGACGTTTAGTAGTTCCCACTCAGCGAGCCGTAAGGTCCCATTCCAGAACTTTCACGCTTACCGTTCCCCAGTGGTGGAATGCTCTTCCGATCTCAATCCGGACTGCAGAATCTCTCACTATCTTCAAAAAACAGCTAAAGACCCACCTCTTCCGTGAACACCTAACCAACTCCTAGAGAAAAAAAAACAACAAAAAACCCCACACACAACGCACTTACACCTCTACTCTGTACACTTTGCTTC
This sequence comes from Ameiurus melas, assembly GCA_012411365.1. Classification (NCBI taxonomy): domain Eukaryota; kingdom Metazoa; phylum Chordata; class Actinopteri; order Siluriformes; family Ictaluridae; genus Ameiurus; species Ameiurus melas. The sequence goes on along the minus strand of CM022769.1, from coordinate 26,422,490 downwards.
CTCTGGTATTCAATTAATGTATCTTGTATAGTAGCACTACTTGTATTGTTCCCTGCTTGATATATCGCTTTGCTTATTTGTAAGTCGCTTTGGATAAAAGCGTTTGCCAAGTGAATAAATGTAAATGTAAATGTAAATGTAAAAGTAAATGTAAATGTAAATGTAAATGTAAATGTAAATAGTGGTGTGTTAGCAGGTCGTGCACATGTACGCCGCAGAGCTTCAACTTGAAGTATGATCATGGAATATATATATTTTGCTAGTATTTTTCTCATTTGTAAGTCGCTTTGGATAAAAGCGTCTGCTAATTGAATAAATGTAAATCTGCTGGTGCTAGTCATTATTAAAAACCGGGAGCAAAAAAATAAAGAAGGCTGTGGTTAGTCCTTGCCTCACCCATCCACTAATTCTTTGGATAAATTGATCAGAGATTCAGGCATTAGTGAGAAGAAATGTTTTCCAATAGTACTGAGGCTATCCTACCTGTATTTTTCAATTATTGACGACAGGTTATTTCGAATGATGCAGGACACTCAAACTGAAGAACAGAGGACCCAGTTAATGATTAAAAAAGCCATAGGAAAAATCTGTTCCATGCTGCTCATCACAATCCCATGGTTGGGCACTTGGGCCAGGATTAAAAAACCTAATGGTTCACTTCTATTGGCCAGGCATTTGCAAGGATGTTTGCAGGTGGTATGCAGCATGTCACGATTGTCAGCTAGCGAGTCTTCCGGCCACCCCAGAAGCGCCATGGTGCCCATTACCCTTAATTGAGGTCCAATTGGAAAGAATAGGCATGGACCTTGTTGGGAAGGTGCATGGGAGGTATCACTTTGTATTAGTCCTGGTGGATTATGCAATGTCTGGAAACCATGCCTCTGCACAAAATCTCAGCATGCAGTGTTGAGGAGACATTCTTCTGTGTTATCTCCTGAGTCAGGATTCCCCCCAAAAGTGCCTAACTGACCAGGGCAATACATTCATCTCACAAACACAGGCAAGGACCTTGTGAGGTCACACACCGAGTCACACATAGTCGACCATGCAGTCAGGTAAATGGATAATGGATTCACTGGACTTGCTAAAAAGTCAATAAATCTAGAAAAATGGGGTTGTTACTAAAAAATTTTTTCACTTCAAATTGTTTTATAACAATTAATTAAAATAATTTAAATGAATTATATTAAATTAAAATCTTTTTAATTAATTAAAATTAATTAAAACTTATTTCTCCACTTCAAATACACCACCTCAGTCTTCTGAAACTGTGGAGAGAGGCGGTTCCTGTGCCTAGACTAATGGGTCAGGCTGTGTTAATTAGTTAGTGGACAAGGGGGCCCCTGTGTGTTTTTTTTTTCCTTATATACATTACTTATATTGTTGTGCTGTTCCTTCGGTTGGGGGGGGCTTGCTTTTATTTGACACTGGTTAACCCAGGGGAGATTCCCTTGACTCCAATATCTTACAAAAAAATGGCCTTTTCCACTCTGTTTGGGTTACACCAATTTGTTACCCTTCAGTTTTGGTTGTCTGGAGCCCCAGCGATGTTTCAACATCTCAACCTATCTCAGCTGATCGCACCACCCTCTGTAGTCCTGCACCACATCTCACGGACAGAATGCTCCACCCCCACAATGCATATGCTTCTGCTTTTTTAGACGACATACTCATTTCTAGTAATAATTGACAGTGGGTTAGGGCTCGGGTTCAGGTTAGAATTCCCTAGAATAAATGGCACTCTTTACTTTGGCAAGTTAAACTTTTACCGATTTTAATTAATTGTTATAAAACAAACAAGTTGTGCACAATATTATGTGCCATTTCTGAAAAACATTACAGCTGGTTTAAATGGTTTAAATATGTCAGTATTGGTTCCTGTTTTCATATGAAAAATAGTTACAAGTGACTATTGCACAATAAAAACATATTGCTTTAAACCAATCACAGTGTGTTGAATTGCGCAATATGTCCAAATGTATGTGAACATCTCACAATCTTTCACCCATGTGTATCTGTTGAACATGCCATTCCATATTTATTCCCCCTTTTTCTGTTGTAATAAGCCCCACCCTTCTGGGAAGGCTTTCAACTAGATTTTGGAGCATGGCTGTGGGGATTTGTGTTCATTCAGCTACAAGAGCACTAGTGAGGTAGGTCTGGGGTGCAATCAGTGTTGCAGTTCATCTCAAAGGTGTTCAGTGGGGTCGAGGTCAGAGTTCTGTGCAGGACACTCGAGTTCCTACACCTTTTACCAAACTTAATTTATCATGTCTTCGTAGAGCTCACTTTGTGCACAGGGGCATTGTCATGCTGGAACAGGTTTGGGCCTCTTAGTTCCAGTGAAGGGAAACTGTAATACTACAGCATACAGAGACATTCTACTCGATTGTGTGCGTCTAACCTTTTGATAACATTTTGGAGAAGAACCTCATATGGGTGAGACAGTCAAAGGTCCATGTACTTTTGTGTCATATACAGTAGTGTATTTTTTTTTTAATGAAAATGTAATTAGAGTTCAGTTATATCTACATTTGCCAACCAAATACGTAATGCATCAAGGTGATATCTTGCTGACAAGATATAATAGCAACCACTGTCTTATCTCTCTAATTGCTAATACAATTTTATTATTATATTTTATTTTTAAGTTTCTCTTAGTGTCAATTATTAATAATTGTTATTATGTAAAAATAATATAAAATAAAAGAATTATAATTCATAGCTTCCATGCAGTAGGATGTCCCACTTTTCCCACTTTTCTATTTTGCAGACGGTCCCTAAATGCATGAGATCAGACCTCAGTATATTTAAAGAAAATTTTCTAGTTTCAGAACTTTCTCGCCTAGATGAAATTGTATTTGGCTCTCCTGTTTTTAAAGTTTACATTTGAATTGAAATTTGTATTTGTCAAATCATCACTGATGTTCAGGATTGGATACAAGTTTTGCTAATAGTCACATAAATAGTAGAACAACATAAAACTGTTTTTAACATGAGGTGTACAACAGATAAATATTAAAGGAAGATCGGAAGATAAAGATTTTCGAATTAAAGCACATTTCCCTTGATTTAAGCACACAGTAGGTACATAAAATACATTAAATACTAGACACCTACAACTTTCTGAGACCAAATACAGCTATAAGTACCTGTGCTAAATTAAATGCTACACTAATATTGAACTACTTATTAAACAAATCACTGGAGGTGAAGGCAAGACCAACACGAAATAAACACCACACATGGACGAGTCCATGTCAAGACTGAGACTAGATGCTCAGATGTGTTACTTTGCTGATTGTAGTATAAAATTTTTACAGAATTAACTGAAATAACCCTTTTTTTTTTTTTTTTGGTATTATCGTTTTGTAGAAATAAATACACAGGACATACATAGGACATGTTAAGCATAGCCCATTGTTCTACAGCAAGTGTTATATTATCATCAGTATAATCAGTATAATCATATTTTATATCAGTGCTATGGGTGTGTATGTGAAGTGGGGGGTGTTGAATGGGTGTTAGGGATGCTAGTTATACAAAATATTCTTTTTTTTTTTTTTTTTTTTTTTTTTTTTTTTAGAAATGCAACAGGAAGCAGCACAGCACATGTAAAGATTTTCGAATTAAAGCACATTTCCCTTGATTTAAGCACACAGTGGGTACATAAAATACATGAAATACTAGACACAACTTTCTGAGACCAAAATACAGCTATAAGTACTTGTGCTAAATTATTTTGAACATAAGAAGATTAAGTATTTTGGAATACTCGTGTACCATAACACTAGTTCACAGCAGATAATGTATTATTATTAAGATTATTTAAAACTCACAGCTCAGCTGGTGGACAATATATTACATACATTGTCCCACATCTCAAGCTCTATAAAACATTACCACTTATTAAGTGTTAAGAAATAATTAAAGCATTTCAGTTCTACTAGTAATAGTATTTCAGTAAAGTACTGAAATGTGAGAATACTGAAAACCATACCTGAAATGTGAAGGAGGTAAAGTATCAGTGTTGTAGCTTTTACAAATCACAGTGTCTTTCAGAAGCATTCTGTAGTATCTGACTAAGTTACTATTTATCTTCTTTTTGACCTGATGACTTAATGCAAACCACCACCTCCTTCTTTTTCTACTTTACAAAACAGATTGGATGGAAATGTTAGATGGGAGGGGCACAGTCACTGGAGATGTAAAAGTGGTAAATGTGCACTTATATAGCGCTTTTATCCAAAGCACTTTACACTGTGTCTCATTCACCCATTCACACACACACACACCAATGGTAGCAGAGCTGCCATACAAGGCGCTAACTTGCAATCGGGAGCAACTTGGAGTTCAGTGTCTTGCCCAAGGACACTTTGGCATGTGGAGTCACCCGGGCCGGGAATCGAACCGCCAACCCTACGATTAGTGGACAACCCGCTCTACCATCGAGGTGTCTCCAGAGTGTTATTTAATAAATAAATAGGACTGACAAAAATCTAATACAGTGTAGGGTTAAAGGCTTTATGACATGACTCTACAATAATTATCAGATTATATTTAAGCAGGGAGAAAAATCAATACAGTTTGCAAACAAAAAAGCATAAAAATTGCGATTGCATTAGTATTCACCCCACTGGTGAGAAACCTGTAAATTAGTTCAGAAGAGGTGATGAAGTTCTCCTTATTACCTTATTAAGTGTGAGGTATTTGAATAAATATAATGTAAACTTTGAGTGTTGTACCTTTTACCGATCTCAGAATTTCATTCTCTCACATTCTGACACACACATTGTCACATTCAGATTCCTGACAACCAAGAACAGGAATCTGAGGCTATAATTCCCAATACCCCCAGTGACAATTCCATCGTTGGCCAGTTCCAATGCTTACTTCTTCTTCAGGGTCGCGGGGGAACCTGGAGCCTATCCCAGGGAACATCAGGCACAAGGCGGGGAACACCCTGGACAAGGTGAACACCCAGTCTAACGCAGGGCACAATCATATACACACTCACACACCCATTCATACACTATGGACAATTTAGACATGCCAATCAGCCTACCATGCATGTCTTTGGACTGGAGTTCCTGGAGGAAACCCCCTGCAGCACTGGGAGAACATACAAACACCGCACACACATGGCCCGGCAGGAATCGAACCCCAGACCCTGGAGGTGTGAGGTGAACGTGCTAACCACTGAGCCACTGATTGCTGATTGATTAGTGATTCTTCTTCTTTGATGGAGCATTGCATCAAGTAAGGCTATGCACCTAACTTTGGGTTAGGAGTGCTCACTTTGTTATTGTTCAGTTTATGCACGATTTGTTTTTATTTAGTGTTTTCTTAAGGTTTCTTTCCTAGTTTTACTAAGTGTCGGATAGTCTGGTATCTTGTGTGTTTATTCCTCGTGTTTATTTTCCTGAGCCTGTTTTCCAAGTCTGTTCCGTGTGTTCTGTTTTCAGTACAAAGTTCTGTCTTTTGTAACTCCCTCATGACAACGGGCACAGGCTCATCGAAACTGAACAGTTTAAGACTGGAAAAAGACCAGGCGAATATTTTTTTATTTATATTTTATTCACTCCTGCAACCCCCCAAACACGTTGACTGGTCCACTTTAGGTGGCAGGAGCAAGGAAGTACAGGGTCCAATTACAGAAGGGTTGCTGATGCCAAGGTCGGTATAAGCTTGGAGATCAGCTTGGAATTGTTAAAGGATAGTGTTAAAGATTGAGCTTAAGTTGATAACATCCTTATGTAGGAGTTTCTTGGTGATGGCATCCTCTGTTGGAGTGATTGGCAAACTGTTCCACAGTTGAGGGGAGGCAGGTAGTTTTAAACTGTCTGTGGTGAGTGAGTGTTTAGATGTCATGCTGCATGTGTAGACTGTCAGAGTTGTTGAAGTCGTCTTCCATCTGCAGTTTGTGTATACAGGTTTGCTCCGGATGAGCTGTAGGCTTCTGGGGCTTCAGACCAGAAAGCAGCATCTCGTGCCTTCAATAGGAGGTGGATTGCCTTGTTTATCCATGGCTTTTCATTAGAGAAAGCTTTAATTCACTTACAGGAAGTGGCTGTCAACACACCTGTTGATGTGATCCAGAACATAGTTTGTGTATATATTAATACCTATGTGGGAGTGGCCTTGGAAGCAAACATGTTCCAGTCTCTGTGTTGGAATTGTTTCTATAGTGAAGACTCTAGCTACTTTTTTTTTTTAAAACAGTTTTCATAGTTTTCATAATGGAGGTGAATTTGGGGAGTAAAAGCAGGGCCAGGTGATCAGATTGCCAAATATGGTGGAGGGGAACATCTCTGTAGGCCTCAGTAATATTGGTATGGATGTGATCCAGGGTGTTGTTTCCTCTTGTGTGATAGGAGACATTCTGCTGTAATTTAGGGAGGACAGTCCTGAATTTGGCATGATTCAAATCCCCAGCAACAATAAATGGTCTATCCAGGTGTGTAGTTTGTAGCTTGCCAATATCAGCACCAAGTTCTTTCATGGGTGGTTTGGTATTAGAATCCAGAGGGAAATAGACAGCAACAATTATGGTACATGTGAATTCACAAGACTGGTAGAAGGGTCTACAGGTGCTTACTCTTGAGTGCTCAATTGAGCAAAAGAACAGTTCATGGCTAAATCACTGACAGATAAGTGTAGAAATTAGACTTAGTTAATACTTACAGAATTCCATGCGTTGCAGGCTGATTGGCATCTCTAAATTGTCCGTGGTGCGTCAGTGTGTGTGTGATTGTGCCCTGCAATGGGTTGGAACCCTGTCCGGGGTGTCCCCCACCTCCACCACCAGGGAGTCCCTTTGGGTAGGCTCCCATGACCCTGGGTAGGATAAATAATACAGAAAATGGATGGATGGATGGATACTTTGACAGTAGAAAATATCCTTCAGATGTTTTTGTCCTGTATCTGACACATTGAGCCGCTGATTTTTGAACAGAAATGATTCAACTGGCTTTACTGTGGGTCAATTCATTAAATGAAATAGAGGTGTTATGGTTTGAAATGTTCCATCCATCCATCTTCTATACCGCTTATCCTTTTCAGGGTCATGGGGAACCTGGAGCCTATCCCAGGAAGCATCGGTCACAAGGAGGGGTACACCCTGGACAGGGTGCCAATCCAGGTTTGAAATGTTTGCATTATAATAATCTAGTTCTTGGTTAGTATAAAAGTTCATGGGTATCACAGTATCAATTGACTATCTTTGTATTGTGCAAAAAATTAAACCAAGATTAAAATGGTAAAATTTATATTCTTTTCCCACCTTGAATGCGACATAGCAACCTACAAAATTTAAAAGCAAAAACACATTAGACATTGTATACACCAACAATCATGGTGCTTACAAGACTGCACACTGCCCCCACCTTGTCTGCTGGGACCATATCTCTGTTTTCCCAGCATACAGACCAGTCCTGAAACATGCCCAACTGGTTCTGAAACAGTCGTGAATCTGGTCTGAGGGAGCTATCTGCAGCACTTCAGGGATGCTTTGAGCAAATATTTGGAATATGTTCAGAGAGGCTGCTACATACCACAACAACACATAATTGGAGGAATACAGAGCATCAGTGACTGGGTACATAAGCAAGTGCATGGATGATGTGACTTACTTCAAGACCATCACCACATGCACAAACCAGAAACTGTAGATGACTGCTGAAGTGTGCTTACTGCTGAAAACCCAAGAAACTGTTTTCAGGTCTGGTGACAAGGCAGCCCTCGACAAGGGCCAATCTGTCCCGGGCTATCAGAGAGGCAAAGCACAACTACACAATAAGGATCCACAGTCACTTCCTAACCACTAAGGACACAAGGCATATGTGGCAAGGCATTCAGGCCGTCACAGACTACAAAGCTACACCACTTGTCTGTGAAGGTGAGTGCTGTAATGAGCAATAGTTCATACAGAAGCTAACTCACAGACAGAGAAGTAGTGAAGATAAGTTAGTAAGGTATGTCCAGGTGGTCTGACAAGATGAAGTGAATAAAAGGAGCAGAGAGACATGATGAGAAGGTATTTATAACAAATACTGCATCAATTTAACGCTGGTGACTTTGACATTAACAATTCTAATGTGAAATATAAATATTTTATTGTCTAAACTGTAGCTTTTACCGGAAATTTTCTCCTTAGTGAGTGTTAATAGCTCGAGTATTTGGAGTAGTGTATTAGAAGAGAACTTAAATCTGGAGGTAAACAATCAATGTTAGGTTTTTATTTTGTCTCTGTGACCTTCAGAGACCTTTTTCCTTTTGGTGACGATCTCAGCTGCTTATTTGTCGTCTTTCAGGTAAAAAGGCTTATGCAAAAAACTCTGTCCCTTTTGTCCTACTTTACATAAACTTTGAATAAACTAAATCACAGTGACCAACAGACAGACTGGTCTAAATGCAAAAATTTGCACACCCTTGTGGCATGACATTTAATGTGTTTTGATTATATAGGTGTTTCTTCATTATACTGTCATCTCCGTTAGAATTCAGCAGATGACTAGTGAACTAAATTAGATGAAGGTTGAACTATATAACAGAACTAAATTTTCTCTTTTCACTCAGAGTACAGGGAGATGCAGACAGACACATGGACTGTGTGAAAGTCTATGTGAACCTTTCTGTTGCGTCATCTGCAAATAACACAAATTCATCACAAATAAAATTAAATCTACAAATAAATATAAAACAGAGTTCCAATGGCTCCAAAAGTATAAGAGTTCGCCAATCACATGATCAAGTTTGCTGATGACATTACAGCTGTGGGCCTCATCAGCAACAATGATGGGTCAGCATACAGGGATGAACCAAGCTCGCAAAAAGGTCTCTGAAAGTTACAGAGACAAAATAAAAACATTGATGGTTTACCTCCAGAGTTAAGCTCTCTTCTAATACAGTACTCCAATACTCGAGCTATTAACACTCACTAAGGAGAAATTTTCCTGTAAAAGCTGCAGTTTAGACAATAAAAGATTTATAATATTTCACACTAGGTTTGTTAATGTCAAAGTCACCAAAGTTAAAGTGATGCAGTATTTGTTATAAATACTTCCGCATCATGTCTCTCTGCTCCTATTTTTCACTTCATCTGGTCAGACCACCTGGACCTACCTTACTAACTTATCATCACAACTTCTCTGTCTGTGAGTTAGCTACTGTATGAACTGTTGCTCATTACAGCACTCACCTTCACAGACAAGTGGTGTAGCTTTGTAGTCTGTGACGGCCTGAATGCCTTGCCACATATGCCTTGTGTCCTTAGTGGTTAGGAAGTGACTGTGGATCCTTATTGTGTAGTTGTGCTTTGCCTCTCTGATAGCCTGGGACAGATGGCCCTTGTGGAGGGCTGCCTTGTCACCAGACCTGAAAGCGTTTTCTTGGGTTTTCAGCAGTAAGCACACTTCAGCAGTCATCTACAGTTTCTGCTTTGTGTGTGTGTGGTGATGGTCTTGAAGTAAGTCACATCTATGCACATGCTTACGTACCCAGTCACTGACGCTCTGTACAAGGTGAACCAGCTCGCAAAATGGTGTAGAGACAATAATCTCTTAATGTTGATAAGACTAAAGAGATGATTGTCAACTTCAAGAGGATCCAAGTAGAATACTCACCACTGCACACCAATGGAATAACTGTGGAGAGAGTCACAAGCTCCAAGTATCTTGGTGTGTCTCTCTTAGACACTCAACACCACCTGCCAAGATAAGTAAGCCCAGCAGCACCTCCACTTCCTGTGGAGGCTGAAGAGAGCCAACCTTTAAAACTTTGCTGAGCATTTGTAAAAGTGGTCTGGATAGGGGGTGGGAGATGTTATTTCTTTGAGGATTAATCAACAGTTACCAGAAATGTTTAGTTGCAGTTATTGCTGCACGAGGCGGTCACATCAAGTACAATATTTTTGTCTCATATGTTTAATTGAGTTCTTCATATCTACTTTTAGGACTTGTGTGAATGTCTGATGCTGTTTAGGTCATGGTGGGGGTATGGTGAAGAGAACAATAGACCATGATAACTGCACATGTTCATAGGTCTGTAGGTCACCAGATGGTGGGAGAATCCACACGTTAACAGACTGAGGGGTGAGTGCTGTACTGAGCAACAGTTCGTACAGTAGCTAACTCAAAGACAGAGAAGTAGTGAAGATAAGTTAGTAAGGTAGGTCCGAGTGGTCTGACAAGATGAAATGGGTAAAAGGAGCAGAGACACATGATGAGAAGGTATTTATAACAAATACTGCATCAATTTAACACTGGTCACTTTGACATTAACAACCCTAATGTGAAATATAAATATTTTATTGTCTAAACTGCAGCTTTTACAGGAAAATTTCTCCTTAGTGAGTGTTAATAGCTCGAGTATTTGGAGTAGTGTATTAGAAGAGAACTTAAATCTGGAGGTAAACAATCAATTTTAGGTTTTTATTTTGTCTCTGTGACCTTCAGAGACCTTTTTCCTTTTGGTGACGATCTCAGCTGCTTATTTGTCGTCTTTCAGGCAAAAAGGCTTATGCAAAAAACTCTGTCCCTTTTGTCCTACTTTACATAAACTTTGAATAAACTAAATCACAGTGACCAACAGACAGACTGGTCTAAATGCACAAATTTGCACATCCTTTGGGCATGACATTTAATGTGTTTTGATTATATAGGTGTTTCTTCATTATACTGTCATCTCCGTTAGAATTCAGCAGATGACTAGTGAACTAAATTAGAAGGAGGTTGAACTATATAACACGACTAAATTTTCCCTTTTCACTCAGAGTACAGGGAGATGCAGACAGACACCTGGACTGTGTGAAAGGTCTATGTGAGGTTCAACATGGTACAAGTTGAGTCGAGTAAAAGGGTCAGAGAGTCATGATGAGGTATTAATAACAAATTCTGTGTCACGGTCACTGTGACATTGTTGAAGGTTTCAGCACACGTTACACACACACACGTTAATGAATGCTACTACTATTACTACTACTACTACTACTACTACTACTAATAATAATAACAACTTTATTTATATAGCACCTTTTCATATATAAAATGCAGCTCAAAGTGCTTAAAAACAGAAAAGATTGAATAAAATTATACTGTAAATCCAAAACAATAATAATGCAACACAACATTAAAGATACAAATATTATATTAAAATGTAAAAAGTAATTAAGGAATAAATATAAGTATTCAATTGAAAAGTACATATTAATTAGATCATTAAGCCTAAAATCAAGAGGACTAATTGAAAGCCAAGGAAAATAAAGGTGTTGAAGCTGCCTTTTAAATATATTTAGTGAATGTTAGGAGTTCCCCTCGTGCAGAGCGCGAGAGCATGCATCACGCTGTGAAGCCCGAAGTGCGACCGCACACTTCCGGGTTTGCATTTGACATTGACAATGACAGCGTCCGAAATTGCGTACTATGACAGTACATACTAATCAGCATGGGCGTGTATTATGACTACAATCCCGGACATACTTCATCCGCCATGTTAGCACTGTCATGTGACCTTCAAAGTCATCATAAACACAAAAATCTTAGTTAATCTAAGTTAACAATTCATTCGGGTATTGTTAAACAAGTCCTGTTTAATCAAATTTTAACATTTACAAAGCGCCGACGCTGTCTTCCGCATTGTTTTTTCTGAGCTTGTCCAAACCAGTCCTATTGCATTATTCCTATTGTTTCTCGCCTACATAGAATTGGGACATATTACCCCTCTTGCGTACTGCTTTTCACCTACTATATAGGTAAGTATGTGGGTTCAGATGTAGCCTTTGTTTACCTGACACACGTGTAATTGTTATAGTTTATGTCCTGTCTCCACCCCTGTGATATTATTGGATGTCTCCCTCACATGTTATCATTGTCCTCAGCTGTTCAGAGTTTTCCCTTTGATTATATTTGGTATTTAAACCCCTTCTGTGTCATTGTCCAGAGACGGAGTATTGAGTGTTTTCACCATACCAAGCCTTTGTCCTGTGTTCTCGGTTCCGGGTTTTGCCCTTGCCCTTTTTCCTTTTTATCCTTGTCCTTGCCTGCTTTATGCCCCTTTGACTGCCTGACCTTTGCCTGTCTTTGTTTATATTTTTTGCCTTGCCCTCTGAATTACATAGTCTTAACCCTCTTACCTCGTATGGATGTAAAACCATCTTGCCCGTCTTTGACCTATTCCCGTAAGGACGATATACCGGCTTGGTCGTCTATGCCAAATCCCCGTAAGGCCGATATAGCGTTTTTACAGTGTAAACATTATCCCCGTAAGGCCGGTATACCGGCATTACTTTGCTATGATTCCTTACTTATTTAATTATTATTTTTTGACCCGGAAGGTTGATGACGTCATGACTTCATGATGTGATTACGTTATTACGCCGTCATTACGATGAAGCTGATCCAAGCGTGAATATTGGTGTAATAGTAGAAGTGAACTAAAAATGCCAAAGCGAAAAGTTAATCGTGTTCCAGCTAAAGTTCCACCTCCAGTGAACATATGTACATCTAAAACAGTGAAAAAAAGAAAACATACACAGTTCCACAGGCGAGAGCGAGGATTCTAGATAGTGACCGCAGTGAGAGTTCAGGTGATGTTGAAACTGAAACTGATAGTGACGCAAACTCTCCTGATTCAGACCCTGATCCGTCTTCATCTTCAGCATCAACCAGTGCGACTGACACTGCAGGGGTTTGGAGTCATCACCTGACCGTCTCTGTGCACTCGTGAAAACACGACCTGCTGCTCTGATTATCACCAGAAACTTGACTTTTGGCGCTAAAATGCATTTATTATTTACTTGAATTTATTCAAAGGCATTGACCACGCTGATGCTCGTATGGTACTTCTCAATGAGTAGAAGGATTTTAGCGAGGACATGAGTTTCATGAGTTTGTTATATAAGCTTCTTATTAAAATTAATCTACAGTAATCAAGTATTTGTTGATGTTATCAATAATTTGGGGTGTAATCCACCAGACATTATGCTAAATACACAGGCACAATGCACATAATAGTTTTAAAAACAAATAAGGGCACTTTGAAAGCAATTCTAAATGGTATAGGAATAATATGGTCTCTTTGAGTTAGAAGCCAAGCAGCTGCATTTTGGATTAAGTGTACTGGATATTTTTTTTTGGGGGTTCCATTAAAGAGATCATTACAGCAAACTAATCTACTTGGAATAACTGCATGGATGAGTTTTTCTTCTTCGGATAAAAATCGATGATTTTTGATGCAAAAATGTGACCTTAGAGATATTATTGATGTGAGGAACAAAACTGAGATCAGAGTCGACTATTACACCAAGATTTCTAACCTGTAACCTAGCTCATTTTTTAATAACTATTAAAAAAAAATTTGATTATCTCGTACAAATAATCTCAATTTTATCTTGGTTTAACTATAGAAAGCTCTGTAACATCCAGTCAGATATTTCATTCAAGCATGCACTCAGTTTATTAATTGGCTCTTGATTACCCGGTGACACTGATTATATAAAGCTGTGTGTCTAACTATGAAAAACGTAAGGGTTGCTCATGTAACCCTGTTTCCTGAGAAGGGAATGAGCGCAGACGCAATTCACAGGCCTACCCCAGTATGACAAGTATGCGCAATCCAGACGTTCCCTTTCAAAGGGAACTCAACGCTGTGTGAGCTTCACACTGTGGGAATGAGTACACTCAGCTCGTCATACAGAGGGTATGGCCTGTCCCAGAGGCTCCATCAATCGGGGTGTGGCTGACCACAATGGTGGCTATGTAGATCCTAATTGTTGAAAGAGCCAACCTGAGTAACATTCCTGTAAGTACTCCAGGACTGTAGCCATTGTGTAGTTTACTGGGTCTCAGTGAAGTTCCTAGCATTTAACATGGTCTCTACAACCTCGGTTGAAAGACCTGAATCTATGAGCTGGTGCCCCTCAGGGGCCAGACTCACAGTTTCCAAAGTTCCGGCCAAGGGTCATAAATCAGCTCTTTGGCTTCAGACAATAGATCCCTATGAACGGGAATCTCCCAGGGAGTGCCATCTAGCAGAGATATTATCTCCGAGAAACATTTGAGCTGGGCAATCTGCTGTTACTAGTAGCAGATGTAGCACAATCTTGGCGAACCCTCACTAGAGCCTGTGGGAGCAGAGAAACAAGTGGCTCGTTTGTAATGACTACGCCACCTAAAGGGAACGGGGAAAACAACCCAAACACAGGCACACAGCTATGATCCACTTAGAACAGGCAAGAGGCATGGGTTTCCATATAAAAATTTTATTTGAAGTTAAAAAGACTGGCCAATAATTATATAAAAAAAAAAAAAGCAACCAATGCAATCAGGCATTGGTCAAATAAAACACAAGAAGAAATTAACAATAATCATGGGAGGACTGAGGCTTCCTGTATGAAGGGCAGGCTTGTACGACAGCACCAGCTGTACAAAAGGGAAAAAAAATCCCACCAATCAGACTCATACCCACAAAATTAACTGCAAATAAACACAGCAATGATAACGACCCTTAGTGAAGTAAAGCCTACGGTGCAGCAAAGAACCCCCCCAGCCTCAGGAAGCACTCAGAAAACAAAATAAACAAAACACATTAAAAAAAGAACACGATCAAAGAAGCACTAAACAAAGAAAAACTTAAATTATAAAAAAAAACACACACATTCCAGATCAATTTAATAAAACAAAACCAAACCCAAGAAAGATTAATTACAATATGCTAAAAAAAACAGGCAAACAAAAGAATAAAAACAAGACAAAACAAAAACAAACTTACTGTCATAAAAACACAGAGGAGCTATACCGAAACGACCGCACTAACTCAGTCTACCTTAACGCATGCTAAATCAAGGACCCCAAGAATAACAAACAGGTGTTACAACCTCAATTTGGAAAGCATGCAAGATCATTTAGCTCGGATAATAGAACTAAACGATTTACCTACCATGATCCGATGACATAATACTCATGATGGCATATACAAAAATCATATGATAGCTTCTTTAATAGTTGTGACAGCAACAGCTGGTGCTCCGACCGGGGCTACGTTAAACTGCCATGCTACACAGATGGGAGCCCTGTGAGCACTGAGAGTAAGCAGCACACCACATATGCACACAGTCTCGGTAGCCCAACGTCACACTAAACAAGTAAATCACATGGTAAGTGGACAACGAGAGCATCAAACAGCTAAGCGACAAAGCTAAAAACGCATACCTCTGTAGTCCGTAGCAACGAAATGAAGGGTTGGGTTTTCTACCATGATGCTTTCCCTGAGGCATAAACAACCTCTTATATACTGTGGTAGGAAGATAGCTCATTGGCCACGTAGTTAATAAGGGTGATGTTTTAATCATGGCACACACCTCACTACACTGTCCTAATTTGGCCATGATCGAACAAACTTCCTATCTGCCATTTTGACATGTTTTCAAAATCTACTTTTTTCAAAAAGTTGTGGAATGCAAGTTGAGGAGTCAAACTGTTCTCAAATAACGTGGAAACAAATTTGATCGAGAGCACGCCAAAATGGAAATAAGGGTATATCTCTGAAGGCTTTAATGGATTTAGAACAAACTTAGTATGTCATAGCCATCATGACTTCAGTGTAATTACATGGTTTCAGAACAGCACCAACTAGAGTTCACAAGATATAAAAAAGCAAATATTTGCTTATAACTTTTGATTGCTTTGTCATACAGTCTTGATTCTGGTTTCATTAGATTCTCTGTGGAATACTGAGTCGGATGATTAGACTTCAAAGATCAAGATTATAATGCAATATCAATAAATGCTAATAGCTTTTGATTACTTTTGCCTATTTTAATGCTACTTGTCTTGACAGAATCCTTGGGTAATGCCAACAACAATGATACCAATAATGCTATGGTCAGCCAAAATTACCACCCACAGTTTTGAAATATCTTTAAAAAAAAACAAAAAAAAAAACATTCTTTTTCCAACTGCTTCTGGATAATTTTTCCAATTTTCAGAAACATCAAATTAGATCACCGTCAGTTTATCCCAACCAAAACTTATGGAAATTAAGTTGATTGGTCAAACCGTTCTCGAATAATGCAGAAACGAATTAGATGGCAAGCATGCCAAAATGGACAGGAGGCTATATCTCTGCAATGCTTGGGAGTATTGAAAAAAAACATGGTTCTTGACATCAAAATCATGACCTGAGGGTACTTGCACATTTACAGGTACTAGGCACCACCTACTGGTCAAGAAATTTCAACTTCTGACTAGCTTAGCCAAAAATCACGAGACTGGTCTTATTTGATTCAGTACTGTATACTAAGTCAACTGATACCCAGTCGGCTATTTTGGGTGTCAAGCATTTTTAATTTTGTCATAAAATACTGTATTTTTTGACTGCATTGGCATAACATGTTATTAGCACCATATTCTGAGAGAACCGTAAAAGTTTGGGGCCAGTGCCACCTAATGTTCAAAAGATAACAAAATGTTCATATATGCTTATAGTTTTTGGCAAGTTTTTCCGGTGGCCATGAATCTTACCTCTATTCCTTGTGTCCTAGAGCAGGGGTCCCCAACCCCTGGGCTGCGGACCAGTACCGGTCCGTGGGTCATTTGGTAATATTAAGTATTTCCGTTTTATTTATTATCTGAGTCTGAACGATATTTTATTTTGAAAAATGACCGGATTCTCTCTGTTACATCTGTTTATGACTCACTCTTGATGCATGTCAAGACGCTTGTCTCAGTCACATGACACGTTACTGCTAAAAAATAAATCCACAGACTAGCAAAATGAGTATAAAAAATAAGTCTCTGGAAAGTTTCTTCGCGAAGGGGAAAAGGCCCAGTATTTTGAAAGAAAACAGTGTGAAAACGCATTACCATAGCGACCAGAGAGCGTTAAGGGGCAGAGAAAATGTTAGTCATGTTATGTTGTTGGCATGTTACGAGGACGCTGCTAATAAAGTTGCAATTTCACATTGGGTTCACATTTATTATTATACTTTAAAAATACCCCAGTTTTTATGCCGGTCGTATCATTTTATTTTGTTGTATTTATCCGCCACACCTTAAAGGCCGGTCCATGAAAATATTGTCTGATATTAAATTGGTCCGTGGCGCAAAAAAGGTTGGGGACCGCTGTTCTACAGAATACAATGATTTACACTTTTCCACAGTCAGCGATTTATTCTGTTTACCATTTTTAGTCATGTTAAAAACCTATTTTTTTCCAAACTCTTGCTAGACCATTCATCTGATTTTATGGAAGTATAATAGTGCCAAAAGTCCTTGAAACTTGAATTACATAACCTGAAAAAAACTTGTCGCAATAACATTACTTGAATTTTTTCTGCCCACCAATTTGACACAAATCGAAAAATAAACACCGCAATATCAGTGCTTGAATTAATTTCCTCACAAATTCAGTCTGCAAAAATTCAGGTCTTAAATTCAAGTCTTCAAATTCAGGTCTAAAAATTCAGGTCTTCACATCCGGGTCTCACAGGAAGAGCAGTGGATTGCCGATAGTATTATTACTCGCTGCTCAGAACCGGCTCAACGCCCTGGTGGTTGTGGTGTGAATTGCACTTCCGTACCGATAGTGAATCAGAAGATGAACCAAGGGGTAAGTTAAACTATTCTTTATTTATCAACAGCACAGCGGGATATTTTACTACACTGTCGAATTACTTTTCATTTATCCTTAAGGAAAAATGGTAGTATTCATTGTAGCGAAGTTATGTTCACTTTTTGTGAGCTAGCTAGCTAACGTTGCTACGTTTGTTTTCCTCACAGCACTTGCTCTTGGACTCTGTTTTAGAGCGATTCCGCTCGCGCCTGAACCATGCTGTTGGACATATTCCTTTAGACATGGATTACATGGAGTTTATTTGCTCACAGGAGTTGGTTTTTTTGAGTTCAATTTCTGAGGCAGTGAACATCCCACCGAACATTTTAGCAGGAATAGTAGAACTTCTCACTGTAATTATGCAAAATGTGCCCAGGAGGAAGACCCGCATGGTGATCATTCAACAGGAACAAGGGCCAATAAGATGTCCACATCTCAAAGTCTCACCAAATCATATCACAAACCTGCTGGATCTGAATTGGTCTGTTCCCACTATTGCCAACCTGTTAGGGATAAATAGACGAACCTTATTCAGATGAATGGCAGAATGTAATCTCTCAGTTCGAGCTCTATATACCAGACTGACGGATGAGGAGTTGGATGCTTCTATAAGCGCTCTGAAGCAAAGTATACCTCACTGTGGATATAGAATGATGAGAGCAGCACTTAAAACACAAGGACACCGGGTGCAGTTTGACCGAGTAAGAGCTTCAATGCACTGGGTCGACACCGTGGGGGTCATATCTTGTTTGACACAGCTCGACTGTGTAGTTCGAAGGACTTACTCAGTCTCCAGTCCAAGGTCAATTATGCACATTGAGACCAATCATAAGCTGATTCCGTAAGTAATAGAAAAAAAAAGTTAATATTGAATTTATGTTAGTTTTAATTTAAGCAATGTGTTCACAAAACCATGTAATTTCAGCTACAACATAGTTATTTTTGGAGGTGTAGATGGCTTTTCACGGAAGGTAAGGGTTACCCTTTGTCAAGTAGATTCACCATATTTTAGAGAACTATTGAGCTGATCATGTGTCTACATGCACTTTCATAGATAATGTACCTTGGTGCTGCATCTAACAACCTTGCGTCAACTACGCTGGCTTTTTTTCAAGAAGCCTATTCTAAAATTCTAAATATAAAAAGCTGTTTGATGCAGCTATATTTCTTACTATTTTATAAATGACATTAATTAAAGACAATAAAAGTCAAACAGGCAGTTTCATGCACCAATCTTTTTACACTATCGGGGTACGAAGTGACCAGGGCATTGAAAATGTGGATGTTGCTCACCTAATGTTCACAGTCCGTGGGGCAGGCAGGGGAAGCTTTATTTCAGGAAAGAGTGTCCGTAATCAGCGGTGTGTTGATTTAAAACCATGTATAATTATCATTATATGTACTAAGGTTACAGTTTATAAAATCATTTGACACTGAATTTTACTTTTGTATGATTCATTTATTACAGAATTGAGAGGCTGTGGCGAGATGTCTGGACATCGGTGACAAATGTGTATTATGATGTTCTGCACTAACTAGAGGAATGCGGTTACCTTGACATTTCAGACCCAACTCACCTCTTTTGTTGCCACTATGTTTTTCTTCCGCGGCTTCAAAATTACCTCAACTTGTTCTGCAGAACCTGGGACAATCACCCGATTCGCACAGAGGGTAGTATGACTCCTAACCAGTTGTGGGCAATGGGAAGTGTCAACCATCCTGTCCCTAAACCCAACATTGAGGCATGTGGTCTACTTTTCATATGTGATACTGTCTGTCTATATTTTTTTTAACTAAGAACAATAAATAAGAATGCTGCCATGAATGGAATGCTCATTTTGTTGAAAGCTTCAGAAAGTACTTCACGTGTTATGATTAATGGTCCAAGATTTGTCTTTTAGGGACCGCACATTGACTGGGAGAGTAGCGGACTCATTGCTGATGCACACGCCAGCATGATTGTTCCTACGACTGAATGCCCCCTGAGTGATGAACAAATGGCAGGCCTAAAGGAAGCTGTAGACCCCAAAACAACTTCAGACATTTGGCTGGGACATCTATTTAGTGGCACTTTAGTTTTGCCAGTCAGTTCTTATGGAGTAATTGTCTATAGTAACAGCAGACCACATGTTTGTTACTTGATAATAAATGTTTCAGCATATGGAAATAATCTGTTACCAAGAACATTGGTTTTCTTTTATTATGTTTTGAAACTATGAGTTTAACTGAGTTAATTTAGCCTTAGTTGACATTCGTACAGCAGGTTAATAGATAGAGCCAAATATATTGTTAAAGAAGACACGACTATTGCTCACAATTGAAAAAGTACAAAATGTACATATTTTGAAATAATAAAACAGTAACACAAGGCATGGAAAACAGTTTCATTTTCACCAAAAACATTCAGTAGCCACTGCATCTAAAACAGTACAGTAGAAACTTACATGCCATCTTGTCAAATATTGCATGTGCCTTGCATGTTAAAACAGAACAGACTTAAACATTACAAACGGTAAGAGTACTTTCATGCACATGCTAAAGTAGAAATGAAACATTTACGCTGCATGAATAAGGCAACAGTGAAAGGGTAGATTGCTGATACCATTACCCATCTCAATGAACTGCCTCAAGTACCCAGTTGGTTTGTTTCAGCTGGGTATTCATCATCATCCGCAGCAGCAGGCCACAATATTCGAGAAAGCAGCATCTACATCATGACTAGTAGACTATTGGTTAAACACTGACATTGAATATGTTTGGACAAATACTGAGGGAATAAAAATCAAATATTAACAATAATGTATAAAAGTACTCATTACCTCAGAGGAGCAAGAGTCTTTACATTGGAAGAAAAGCCACATCCTTCGTCTCAGTCAGAAGCGACCAAACCATTGTATCAACATATAATTGGAAAGATGCATGCAAACTTTTATGGAGATTGGACAATGAGTGGTGTTATAGCTGTTAAAAAGCTTCTTTTTTTTTAATTCCTTACTAAATTGCCTGTATTGGCTGTAAATTGTCTTTTCCATCTCTGACTTAGGTGGCTACAGGCTAGTTTAAAGAATATATAATACCTTTTTACACATGTGCTTAAAGGCCTTAAAATGTGGCTTGAGCAAGTGGTCACAAAAGCCCATAACTCACCAAGGAATGCTTACATCTTCATATATGATTTCAAAAGAATAATCTCTGGAAATTAACTGTTATTGAGCAGAATGAGCCAAAGAGTGGTCATCCGCTGCCATAAACTCATTATAATAACATTACCAATCACATTTTGTCCATTTTTATCACCTCATTTGTTCATTTGAGGTATCAAGGTTGCAATTATATTATCACATTATGATTACAGTGAGATCGTGAAATGATGTTATAAAAATTTCAAGCATCTAGATCAACAACAAAATGTGTGTGAAACCAGAAAATGGTATTATAAAAGGGAGGCCTGGTCTAAACATTTTGTTTCTTGTCATTCCTTATAGGATTGCACAATTTTAAATAATATATTTTAACATTTTTAAGGGTCCTAAACGGCTTGAACCCCAATAATTGCTGCTTGCAGATATATTTTATGTTTATTTTCCTTGTCCAATTAGATGTTTTTTAGACATATTATTTATCATTTACAATTTTATAATAATGTTAGGCTACATTTAACTACATGTAGGAGAATACGTCAATCACTGCCATAGTTAGTAGCCAACCTTAATGAATTTGGGCTATTGAACTCCATAACCAGCCTGGGAACTGGGGCTTCAATGTACTTTTAAAGTAGTGTGATACCTGGACATTTCCACACATGGAATCTACAGACTCCGCATGTCCCTGATGACTACCAGTACAGATAGCTAGTAAGGATGTAGCTAGCCAAGCCATGACTTCGTGCAGACGTTCAACATATAATGTCGTTAGCTAACGTTAGCTAGCTAGCTCACAAAAAGCGAACATAACTTCGCTACAATGAATGACTAACATTGAATTACATTTGTTGAATTACTTTTCATTTATCCTTTCGGAAAAATGAAAAGTAATTCAACAGTGTAGTAAAATATCCCACTGTGCTGTTGATAAATAAAGAATAGTTTAACTTACCCCTTGGTTCATCTTCTGATTCACTATCGGTATGGAAGTGCAATTCACACCACAACCACCAGGGCGTTGAGCCGGTTCTGAGCAGAGAGTAATAATACTATCGGCAACCCACTGTTCTTCCTGTGAGACCCGGATGTGAAGACTTGAATTTTTAGACCTGAATTTGAAGACCTGAATTTGAAGACCTGAATTTTTGCAGCCTGAATTTGTGAGGAAACTAATTCAAGCACTGATATATACTGGTGTTTTTTTTCTTCGATTTGTGTCAAATTGCTAGGCAGAAAAAAATTTGAGTATTGTTATTGCGACAAGTTTTTTTCAGGTTATGTAATTCAAGTTTCAAGGACTTGTGGCACTATTATACTTCCATAGACCATATGGTGATCTGAAAAACCACTAGGGTATATAAAACTCTTTAAAATTTTGTTCCTATCAATTTTTGTGATGTAAAATCTATCTGGTCTTGCCGCACTTATTCTTGTATCAGCTGTTTTTAGCCATGTGTACTGCTTTACACACAAGTTCTTTTCCCTCCAAGGATCTACTGTATAAGTCCACATGCTTTAATAACATCATCTAATACCACAGAGGACTGTATATGAGGCTCTTCTGCATTTCTGTCTATTTTAAAAATCTGTAGTACAGTTCCAATCTCCACCCTTTACTATAGTGAGGTTACCGTTATATTGTGACAAAACATTTCTTAATTTATAAAACATTTTCACTCACTCACTGCCTATATTTGAGGCATAAACATTTACAAAAAGAAACCCTTTTCCTTTGATATCTGCCTGCACCATTAAAAGTAGACCCTGCTCTAACTCAGTATGCTGTGTAATAGTTGCTTTTAACCTTTTTGAAAATAAAATTGCTACTCCGGAACTAAAATTAGTCCCATGACTAAGAAAGAGTTCATCTTCCCACCACATCCCCCATTCTGTCTCGTTTTCTTTGTCACTATGGGTCTCTTGTACAAAGACCATGTCAGTGTTTTTATATTGAATATATTCTCTGACTACAGCTTGTTTGTTCCTGTCCCTACCCCAATTAATATTAAGAGTACTCTCAGCTTCTCCATAAAAAGTAATAAGAGGAGGAAACAACAGCAAGTAAGGACAGTTACACAGAAACCAAAGCGACCCATGTGATGCGAAGTATCATTATTTATTGATCTTTTAAAATATCTTCTTTTTTTAAATTCTGTATCTGAAAAAAAGTCTGTCAAGTTACCCACACTCCTTACCCACATCTGTAATCTCTGGAGTATTTTCATCATCCTCCATATCCACATCATCAATTCCCATAGCAGTTCTACTGACCACAGCAGCATTCTCCATGACACTTTCAGTGTCCTCCCCAGTTATTTCACAGCTCTCCTCATTTCCTGCACTTAAACCAGTGTTCTCCATCACCACACCAATATTCTCAATTAATGCAGCACCTACTCCATTTTCCACCACCACGTTACCACTCTGTGTACCCTCTCCACCACCTTCAACTACACTGTCCTCCAGCTGCAAAGCCTGGAACTCAGCAGAGTCTGCTTCACACACAGGTTCAGGTTTATTGTTTTTCCCTGCATGTTCAACCTCAGTACTCCTCATAGCAGTATCAGGGGCAGTATCAGCAGCAGCTGGTTGAACATTAGACACGCAACCTGCACTGACCCCGGTCTGCCCAGAGTTCTCCCTCCAGGCTACCTTGCTCCTTCACCCTCACACCGCTCGGCCCCGCTTCCTCACTAGCTGGTGCTGTGTGTGGGCAGCTAAGCCTTTTGTGCCCGATGTCTCCACATTCTAAGCATTTCATGTTCCCAGTGCATACAACATGTAGTATTTACCTTCGAGGGAGAGAGAGTGAACCCTTAGAGGGAGAGAGAGAGAACCCTTGGAGAGACAGAGAGAACGAACCCTTGGAGGGAGACAGAGAGAGAACCCTTAGAGGGAAAAAGAGAGCGAGCAAACTCTTGGAGGGATAGAGAGAGAGTGAACATTTGAAGGGAGAGAGAGAGAGATTTTGACTTTTAAATCATACTTTTATTTAATCATTTAGATTCCTCCAAAACTAGCGAGACATAGTAGATAATGACAAACAAACAAACAAATAAATAAATAAATAAATAAATTTAAAATATAAAATAATATGTAAAAAATTTAAAAAGTAAAAAAAAAAAAATACAAATAAAAAACCTGTGTATGAAAACAAAAACAAGGTAAAAAAGAAAACCTATTTACATCCCACTCTTTAAAAAAAAACCCAATCCTTAAAACTCCTGCATCTACAGAGCATAAAACCTCCCCAGCTGCCAATACTTCACAAAATTATCTAACCTTCGAGTCATTTAAAAAAAAGCATATTCAACTTTAAGTCTAGCTTTAACTAGTTCAGTTAGCAGTTTTTCCGCCTCCTGAGTGTCTCACCACTGCATTTAGTTTTTTCTTGTAAGCCAGATAGCGAGCTTGGCTTGACCTATTATAAAATTTTGTAGAACCACAGCTTTATTTTTTGGTATGTATATTTTGGCCCATATATGTAAAGGCGTTCTGCCCATGTAATGCCCAAACCCCTGCACCAGGCTCTAAGTAGAGAGAACAACTTTTGTAGTCTTTGACAATGCAAAAACAAGTGTTCTACTGTTTCATCCTCGCCACAGAAGAGACACTCCCTGCCCCTAGTGGGGTCGATGTGTGCCACATGTCTGTTTGTGGCTATGGCCCCATGTATCCGCTACTGAAGATCAGCCGTGCGCTTATCTATGGGCGGTTTGTACAGGGACCTCCAGCATCCTCGTGGGGAAGAGACCGGTGCCAACAGCCCTGACCAGTGTGACTCCTTCAATCCAGCCAGAACATCTAAGTGCACAACCTTGATGCATGTTTCGTACAGCGCTTGGTGCTGAGACCACCTCTCCCAACAGTCTCTGCATGAGGTGGCCTGACAGTACCCCCGTCTCAGTGCACAGATCGCTAGCCGTCTTCCATCTGTGGCCAGACCTTAAGTTCTTAATTTTTGTGATTCCTGCTCTCCATAAGCATTGTAGAAAGTATGTGGATGCTAACATTTTGGACTGTATCAATGAGTTGTTGAACAACGGCTCTTCTTCTATGTTTGGAAAAAGTTGTGCACCAGTCCTGCTGATGTTCAGCACTGAAGACCAGGCTCTCAGGACAGACTGGTAGAATGTTGTTGTTGCTGATAAGTCCATTTCCTTCAGATTCAGTACAAACAGATGTTTATGGTACATCAGATCTTCAGTGCACTGAAGTAAGACACAGGCTATACCGGCCCATGCTATCCCTTCCCCATAAAGTAGCCTCTGTGCCGTCTGCAGTCGGAAAGTTCTGACCCGACATGACAAGTTAAATAAAGCCCTGCCTCCCCTCCTGCAGCGGCAAGTAGAGAACAGCGGCCCGAGTCCAGTACTGTCCAGCCCAGAAGAAATTCACAATCCTCTTCTAGACTTCCTTGATCAAAGTCCCTGGAGGTTCGAGAGCAGTGAACCGATGCCACAAAAAGGAGGCAATCAGGTTGTTGACAACAGTACTTTCCCCCTATAGGACAACTGGGGCTGAACCTAAGTCCATTAAGACAACTTGGCACTCACCTTCTCCACTACCCCCTCCCAGTTCCTGTTTTGAAAGTTGGTGTTTCTAAAAAAAAAAAAATCCCAGATATTTCAACCCAACTTTTCCCCATTGGAGATTGCCCGGTAGCATGGGAGGGCCTTGTTCCTGCCACTGCCCTATTAAAAGACTCTCGCATTTACCCCAATTAATACATGCTGAAGAAGCTCCTGTGTACATTTCTAGGCTGTGAGTCAGTGTTTGGATGTCACACTGGTTTTTTATAAAAACTGTCACATCATTTGCATATGCTGACAAGACCAGCTTTTCCTGCACTCCTCTCACTGACCGTCCCTATAGTTCTGTTCTGAGGTGGCATAGTAGTGGTTCTTTTGCCGGACTGTAAAGTTGTCCAGATAACGGGCACCCCTGTCTGATTCCTCTTCCCATTCTGACTGGACAGTTAAGACCACCTCCAAGCTTGAGTGTAAAAACGGCTTCAGAATAAAACATTTTCAACCACGATAAAAAATTTCTACCCACACCGAAGGCTTCAAGTGCCTGAAATAAATATTCATGATCAACCCTGTTGAAAGCTTTTTCTTGGTCTAGTGATAGAAGACCTAAATCACATGAATTCAGTTTGCATAGATCTATTGCATCTCTAACAACAAAAATGTTGTCCATTATTGTGCAGTATGACTGGCTTCTGTGCACTATTGTGTGCATGCACTGTTTTAGTCTGTTTGCCAGGCATTTTGACAAGATTTTATAGTCACTGCAAAGAAGTACCACAGGTCTCCAGTTCTTCAAGAGTCCCAAGTCTCCTTTTTTTTGGAAGCAATGTCAAGGCCGCTCTTATGCAGCTCACTGGTAACCTTCCCATGCTGAAAGAACACTTGGAGACCTCCAGTAGATCTGCACCAAGAGTCCCCAAAAATGCTTTCTCATTTGGTAGTCCATCTATTCCAGGTGCTTGTCCCTGTGTGAGCTGCTGAACAGCAGTGGTCACTTTTTGCAATTCAAGGCCTGCATCCAGCATACTGCTCGATTCCAGAGTCAGTTTGGGCAGCTCCCTGAAAAGCTCCTCCATGCAGGATGGATTGCAGGTCTCAGCATTGTAGAGGTCCGTATAAAAATCTGTGGCTTCTCTCCTAATTTCAGCTGCCTCTGTTGTTATAGTACCATCCACCCGTCTGAGGCACAGCATCTGGTTCTGTGGTTTTGCCTTTCTGGATAGGTTGGGAAAAAAAGCACTGGGATCATCCATGTCCTTGGAGGGAAGGAGATGTGGGACCTTATTATTGTTCTTTTGGCCTGTTCATGAAGGGAGGAACTTAAAAACTTTCTCCTTCCCTCCAGTAAACTCATGTTTGGGTCATTCCTACAAATCATTTTACTTTCTGTTAAATTTATTTCTGCCTCAAGTTCTTGTATTTTACCTTTTGTTGTCTGTGCTGAGTGTGCTGTGTATTTCTGACAGAACACTTTGATGTCCAAAGGCTTCTTCCTCATAAAGTTAAACATGTACAAGGCTTTTTTGTCGTTGTCACCTTTGGCTTGCTCATTGGTGTTTGTAAGCATCATTATTTGGAAATAAAATATTTTATGAAAATGGCTAGGTGTGTATTACAATTTTAACGCATGCCATCAAAATACCACCTGACTCAAAGCCATGGATTACCCCATATACAGGTGCTGGTCTTATAATTAGAATATCATCAAAAAGTTGATTTATTTCAGTAATTCCATTCAAAAAGTGAAACTAGTATAATGTAAACATTCATTACACACAGACTGATATATTTCAAGTGTTCATTCCTTTTCATTTTGATGATTATAACTGACAACTAATGAAAACCCCAAAATCAGTATCTCAGAAAATTAGAATATTACTTAAGACCAATAGAAAAAAAGGATTTTTAGAAATGTTGGCCAACTGAAAAGTATGAAGATGAAAAGTATGAACATGTACAGTATGAGCTTGTACAGCACTCAGTACTTAGTTGGGGCTCCTTTTGCCTGAATTACTGCAGCAATGCGGCGTGGCATGGAGTCGATCGGTCTGTGGCACTGCTCAGGTGTTCTGACAGCCCAGGTAACTCTGATAGTGGCCTTCAGCTCTTCTGCATTGTTGGGTCTGGCGTATCGCATCTTCCTCTTCACAATACCCCACAGATTTTCTATAGGGTTAAGGTCAGGCGAGTTTGCTGGCCAATTAAGAACAGGGATCCCGAGTCCCCTTTTGATGTATTTTATTATCCTGCACAAAGCAAAAATGCAATTTAAGTGTAGATGCCACCTCGTAAATATTAATATAGTAAAACCGAATGAACAAGTGAAACTAATCGATATAAAACCTCTAAAGAAGGGCATGACGGTACTGCTTTTATTTTTACACACGTGGAATAAATGATAATAAACAGAATATGTTTTTTATTCAGTACTTGCCAAATAGTTAAACGCAGATGAAATGGGAACAAATGAGCCACAAATGTATCCTCATTTTATATAATATCATTTTTAAGTGGATTTTTAAATGACATTAAAACCCCGAGTTTTCTGCTGATCTGCTTGCTCTGAGCCACCGGTGATGCAGAGCAGCACCAACAAACATGATGAGATTTCCAATGTTGAAGATTCATCATATGGACGTCGTTTAGAGGTGAGGAAGATGCTCATTTAAAAACTCACAAAGTTGCATTCATAAAAAATGCAATGTGATTATTAGATTATTGTGTTATTAGATGCTCTGCTCTTTCACAGACGTCTGCGTGACGTACGTGTGCTATCTGGGTTGAATTTATCACAAAGTATAATTCTGTGTTAGAATTGAGTTAGAGTAACCTGTTAGTTCAGTTTATTTTAAATGTTCACATTTTCTCTACTTAAAGTTCAAAGTACATCCATCCATCCATTTTCTATAGCGCTTATCCTACAGGGCCGTGGGGAACCTGGAGCCTATCTCAGGGACCATCGGGCACAGAAGCGGGGTTCACCATGGACAGGGTGCCAATAGATCAAACTACATAGAAGTTGAATATAACATATATTAGCCCAACGTCTCCCAAAGTGCAGTCCGTGTAAAAAAAAAAAAAAAGTGGTTTAAAAAGAAAAGTGGGCGGCTGTGGCGCAGTTGGTAGAGCAGGTTGTCCACTAATCGTAGGGTTGGTGGTTCGATTCCTGGCCCAGGTGACTCCACATGCCGAAGTGTCCTTGGGCAAGACACTGAACCCCAAGTTGCTCCCGATGGCAAGTTAGCGCCTTGCATGGCAGCTCTGCTACCACTGGTGTGTGTGTGTGTGTGTGAACAGGTGAATTTTATCCACGCTTTGGATAAAAGTGCTATATAAGTGCACATTTACCATTTACCAAAAGTAGTTTCCCCATATAAAAGACTGGGTCACACCAGATCAGATAGGCTGCATTGGAGGGTCTATTTTAAACTTCACATCACTGTTCCACCTAGTGCCTATTACTGCAGTTATACTCTGATGGTTTCACCTGGAATATGCTGTGTTCAAAAGTTTAAGGTTGAGAATTACACATTAAAATGACTTTTTTTTAACTACATAAAAACTAATGTAATTAATCTGATTGTAACAACCACACTGTTACAGGGCTGGACTACACTGTAGTCATCAAATGAACATCATAATGAACAGAGAGTGAGATGTAACAATATTAAAGATAAAAATAAATAATTAAGTCATTTAACTCATTTAGAAATAGATGTATTTTCTTCCAGCTTGTGGAAATGTGGGTTGGACATTTAAAATGTCCATATTATTGTTCCAAACTCTTCAGTGTAAAAAATAAAATAAAATCTATATCTAGCTACTTAAGACAGAAATGAAAAATGAAGCCGCCAGTAGATTATCACGTATTAGACACTTATACTACAGGGTTCGTGGGGAACCTGGAGCCTATACCAGGGACCATCCGGCACAAGTTGGGGTACACCCTGGACAGAGTGCCAATAGTTCAAACTACATAAAAATAAAAGTGGTTTCCCTGTATAAAAGACTGGGTCACACCAGATCAGCCAGGCTGTGTTACAGGTTCTATTTTAAACTTCACATCACTGTTCCACCTAGTGTCTATTAATGCTGTTAAACTCTGATGGTTTCACCTGGAATATGCTGTGTTCATTCATTCCATACAAAGTCAAATATGACAAATTCCTCTTAAGTATTTAAGTATTATGATTTATATGGTCGAGAGAAAAAAAAAATTCAAACATTTAGCAAAGTTTTAAATGAAAAGTTTAAGGTTGTGAATTACACATTAAAATTACTCCTTTTTAAACTAAATGAACTATAATCTAATTAATCTGATTGCAGAAACCACACTGCTACACAATTAGACTACATTCTAGTCAACAAATGAACATCTGTTTGTAACAAACAGAGGGAAGAGAGAGAGAGAGAGAGAGAGAGAGAGAGATGTAACAATATTAAAGCTGATATAAAGTCCTATAACGCATTTAGAAATATATGTATTTTCTTCCAGCTTGTGGAAATGTGGGTTGGATAATTAAAAATGTCCATATTATTGTTCCAAACTCTACAGTGTAAAACAAGTCTATATCTAGCTAGTTACTTAAGATGAAAATTAAAAATGAAGAGTCCTATAGATTATTAAATGTAATTGTGGATTCTGCTCTGGGATTTCACTATTGTTCACCAGGTTTTGCTGGTGTTCAACCCCTCAATTTGGAAAACTGTTTAACAAAGTGTTGCAAAAATATATGTTTGAATTCAATTATATTAAATGTGCAATGTTCTTGTTGAGAGCTCACTCTCATTGTTTGTTTGTTTGTTTATTTATTTATGAACTTCATATATGAACATGTTCTCCATTTGAATTTACTCCATGCAGATAGCGGTGTAACTGTGGGGGTTTAGAACCAATGACGACAACAGAACTGCAGAATTGTTTGTGGTTACTGCATCATAATGCTGAGACTATTACACACTCTCTGTAAGAAGATTCAAGAGAAAATATTCTCAGTTTGTACTTCACACCTCGGAGCTATATCGCTGAGACTTGCACAGAGAAATCGACAAACTGATCTCTAAGAAGTAAAAAAAAAAGAAGTTATATGTCCTCTGCGGTATGTATTATAAGCTTGTTGTATATGGAAATATAGTGTGTGATTGCGGCTATCTACTGTATATTGATCTATTTCCTGAAGTCTAAAACTTTCAGGAAAATGACTAAAAACCAAACTTACATTAGTCCTACATTATTTATTATCTCTTTGATTATTTATTAGTGAGTTTGACTTTATTTCTTCAGTGGAACATAAAAGATAATGCTAGGCAGAATGTTAGGAGCTTACAGTCTCAGTCACCATACTTTTTTCCATACCTACTCTTGATGTTCGTGTTATGGTTGTTTACTGTTTATTCGGTTAAACACTCTAAAAGGTCCACCAAAATTACACTAAAGGCATGGATCTTCGTGGAACAATTACTCTAACTTTACAAAGTAAGGAAATGGCTAACATTACATAAACATAGCATATGTATGTTGTATTAACTTACCTGTGACAAAATGGTCACTGCACACACGAATATTATCCGACTAGGCTTCCCCGACAAGCCACTTTTTCACTCAATTTCTTGTACTTACTTGAACAAGTGTACTTACTTGAACTTCCTTTTTTTCCACTTTACTGCTTTAAGAAGTTCTTTCTTAGGTTTCAGCTATCTTAATTCTAATTTCATGGTAAAGTTCAGTTTTATTGTTCTTCTGTATCTAAATTTAATTCATTAAACTGTGTGTACAGCAAAGAAAGTTATTGAAAATTGTTTTGGAAATAAATCTGTCTGAATTTCAGTTTCATTTTTAAAAATAATTTTGTTCAAATTATTGTGTATTACACCCCTAATAATGACCCATCTATTTATTAACATGACTGCAATGTCTTTCACATCTAGCCTGGGCATTTCTCTTCTACACCTCCAGAGGTCACCCACTCTTGAATTTTAAAACCTCTGCTTCATTTACCCTGATTGTTTCCTTTTCCCATGCTATATAAACCATGTGAACTTGATCTTTGATCTGAAGTGTGTAGTTAGTGTAGTTTAGTTGGTGTTTTTTTTTTGCAGATTGTCTTTGCTTTTTGCATAGTGCTCCTGTTTTGGTGTGACTTCTGATGATTTGGTATTTTGTCCCTTCCTTACCTTGTGATTGTGGAATGAGCAACTTATTTGGAGACACTGTTTGATTTATTGGGAATATTAAAAAGTGTTGGGTGGATTTTAACTATTGTAGAGTGGTTGTGTACACACACTGACAGATTTATGTTCAAATACGTAAAAGTGAATTTTGCATAATGGGAACCCTTTAATACTGATGCGATAGTTGAGCAGCAACATATAAAACAGTATGGCAAAAGTAGTGTTACACTTATTACATTTTTTTTACACATCAAACATGTCCTGCACTTTATTCTCATTCATGCATCGCTCTAAAGTCAATAACTTTTATGTAGTCTTGTGCAGCATGGATATATTTACATAACACTATAAAAATATAGCAAAATCTTCATTGGTAGAGACTTTTATCGTCACCGCAGAATATATTATCATACTGCCCAACCCTAAAATAGCTTGTGTGTGTCAATCTCAATTAAGGGCCGGTGACCACTAAGGTATCTCGGCAGGCTTCAAATTGGGACCATTGGACCACTTGAGATGGATCAACTCAAATACGACAAAGCTTTAATGTTGTAAAGCAAATTTTGAGCTGATCTCCTTCATTGTGCTACCAGCTCACCACAACCCTTGGGTGCACCAGCTGTGGAAAGTGCAGGCCAAATCTTGGGTGAGGACCTCCTCTCCACCTTCAACCACCTAACCTCTTCCCACATGAAGACAAGGTAATGAATTGTTTAGCAGACTGTTTATTTAAGAAGGAGGATTTAAATAAATTCTAAATGATAAAATATTAAACAACTGTTCATCCAGAGTTGTAAAGTAGAAGCCAGTTGATAACCCAATTGATTATAAAAGAAAAACAAACTGTATTTAGGCTACTTTCACACTGTCAGTGTTTTGGATTAACACCCACATTCACTTACAGGTGTGAGTGAGTCTCAATATCCTGTTCACACAATAGCTTACAATAGCGTTTCAAATGCTGTCTGTATGAACAAGTAACCGAAGTCAAGCTTGTATTCTATTCGGGACAATTACCTGTAACCATAGTGACAGTGATGTAATATCAAAGATGGCAACGTCCATAAAAAAAAAAAAAAACTCGCACGACTTCATCTGTCAAATCTTGAACCAACAGCAGCTTTTATAACTGGAGTTGACAGGAGTATATGAGTCACACAGACCACAAAACTGACTGGAGCAGAGAGAGTGCTTCAAACAACCAAGCATATAGTTTATCGTCGTTTGCCCTGTCAAACGCTTCAACTGATACGTTTGGACTTGAGGCATGTTTTCCCCAGCGCATAACTTAGATTTGATGGTTGTATCCTTATCTAATGTTGGAAACAGATAAAGAGAATGGAACCACTATAATTATAAAACATATATAAAAATATATGTCCAACAGGCAAGAAGAGATGCGTGCAGAGACGGATGGATCGTCATGATGGAAGGACAAATAGAGCTGGGTGTCATCAGCATAGCAGTGATAGGAGAAGCCATGAGACTCAATCACTTGCCCGAGAGATGTAGTGTTGATAGAGAAGAGGAGTGGACCCAGAACTGACCCCTGTGGAACACCAGTTGTGAGTTGCTGAGTTTCAGAAATACCTCCGCTCCATGATACCGTAAGGGATCTGTCAGAAAGATAGGATTCCACCCAGCGTAGAACCGTTCCAGTGATGCCCAGGTTGGAGAGAGTTGATAGGAGGATCTGATGGTTCACAGTGTCGAAAGCAGCAGAGAGGTCAAGTAGGATGATGATAGATGATCTAGAGGTTGCTCTAGCTTGTTGTAAGGCTTCAGTGACAGAAAGCAGAACAGTCTCTGCGGAGTGGTTGCTCTTGAAGCCAGACTGCTTGGTGTACAGGAGGTTGTTCTGTGTGAGAAAATTGGAGAGTTGATTAAAAACGGCTCTTTCAAGAGTTTTGGAAAGAAAAGGGAGGAGGGACTACCTCCTCACAGGCCCTAAAACTGTGCTATCGACTTGTTACCGGGCACTACACCACCCCGAGGGAGAGTTTATCCACTGACTCTAACTGAGCAAAGAGCCATGGAGGAATACATTCAGGAGGCGTTGCACCAGGGTTACATACGTCCATCCACATCACCGGTGGGGTTTTTCTTTGTGGAGAAGAAGGGAGGAGGTTTAAGACCCTGCATTGACTATTGAGGCCTAAACCAGTGCTGTGTCAAGTACCGCTATCCCTTACTCTTAGTCCCCGTTGCTTTGGAACAATTATGCTCAGCCACCATTTTCACGAAGTTGGATCTACACAGTGCCTATAACCTCAGCCGGATCCGAGAGGGGGACGAGTGGAAAACGGGGTTTAGCACAACGTCAGGTCACTACGAATATCTGGTCACGCCATATGGGCTTTCTAACGCGCCTTCAGTTTTCCAATGTCTAATTAATGACATTTTACCTGACATGCTGGGACGTAATGTAATCACATACGACAACATTTTAATCTATTCCGATTCCAAAGAAGAACATATTCACCATGTCCGTTAAGTGTTAAAGAAACTGCTCCAGAACCAGTTGTACATCAAAGCCGAGAAACGTGAATTTCATAAGGATACCATTTCCTTCCTGGGATACATCATTAACCCAACAGGAATCACCATGGATCAAGAAAAGCTCAAATCTGTTATTAATTGACCTACACCCACGACAGTGAAGGAATTACAGAGGTTCCAGGGGTTCGCCAATTTCTACAGACCTTTCATTCGCAATTTTAGCACTAACGCTCATCCCTTGACATCTTTATTGAAAGGGAAACCTAGGCGTCTGCCGTGGGACTCAGCTGCCCAAAATGCTCTGGATCAGCTCAAGAACGCCTTCACTACAGCCCCCATTATCAAACATCCTGAGCCATCCAGACCATTCATCGTGGATGTGGATGCATCTGAAACTAGGGTAGGAGCGGTTCTCTCACAAAGGTTCGGAGAGAAGCCTAAACTCCACCCAGTAGCATTCTTTTCAAGAAAACTCTCCTCGTCCGAAAGAAATTTTGATGTGGGCAACAGAGAACTCCTGGCAGTAAAATTAGCTCTTGAAGAATGGCATCACTGGTTAGAAGGAGCTACACATCCCTTTGTCATCTTTACAGATCATAAGAACTTGGAATACTTGCGCACAGCAAAGAAGCTGACACCTCACCAAGCCGGATGGTCACTGTTTTTTTTACAAGATTCCAATTTACACTGTCATACAGACCCGGACCCAAAAACACAAAAGCTGATGCCCTGTCCCGTCTGGATCACCCAGAAGTAGTCAAGAGAATTAGAAAGCATCCCCTCGTCACAAATCCCAAAAGCATGTCCCGCAGGCCGACTATTTGTATCCGAGAAGCATCGTCAAGAAATCACGATCTGGGCCGACAAAGCCATCGATACAGGTCACCTTGGAGCACAATGTACTTACCTCCTACTACGGGAGAAATACTGGTGACCTAACATGGAGGGGGACATACACAGAGTGGTGGGTTCCTGTTCTTCATGCGCACAGAGTAAAGTCCCACGAA
This sequence comes from Ameiurus melas, assembly GCA_012411365.1. NCBI lineage: Eukaryota > Metazoa > Chordata > Actinopteri > Siluriformes > Ictaluridae > Ameiurus > Ameiurus melas. Next base: position 26,387,531 of record CM022769.1, on the reverse strand, counting down.
CACTTCCTACTGGTAAGCTCAAGCCCCTACCCGTTCCGGATCACCCATGGTCTCACATTTCGATGGACTTTGTAACAGATTTACCAAAAGTCCCAAGAAAACACCACCGTCCTTGTCACAGTGGACCGGTTCTCTAAATCAGTACATTTCATCCCATTACCCGCCCAACCCACCGCCTTTAGGACTGCCGAACTACTGTTCCAACATGTCTTTAGATATTTCGGCATCCCAGAAGAGATTGTCTGTGACAGGGGTCCCCAGTTCACAACCAAAGTTTGGTCTAGCTTCATGGGAAAGATGGGAGTCACAGTAAACCTAACCTCAGGTTATCACCCTCAGGCCATGGCCAAGTAGAACGAGTTAATCAGGAATTAGCCCGATTCCTCCGAACCTTTTGACCACGTTTTGACCACGACACACACCCCACTACACTTACATTCTGAAGCACCTTGAAAAAGTGGAAGTGGCAGAGCTAGAAGACAACAGGATGTCAGAGTTATTACTACTGAAAGACAAAATTGCATGACATTCAGGAGACAGTTACACGGAAAGAAATGGATGAACTGAGTATTGCAAGCAAACAGCAAAAATTTGTAGTCATGCAGACTACTACAGTCAATGCTTGGTTCTGTGCACCAAGCTACTGCAGGTTCTCCAGTAAACACCCAATCTTCAGCCAATGCCCAGGAGCATTAGCCTCCATCACCACATTTATTCTGATAAAGTTCTGACAATTGTTCCTGCACAGCTGAATGAAGCTACAAGATAATAAATCAAGGTAATGAAATGATATTGTGTGTGTTGTACATTTTACCAGACATTTAATTCTCTGTTCTGTATTTGCTGCTGCTTTTAGGCTTTTACTTTCAGTATTTGAAGGCCTTTGCTCGATGGATCAGAAAGCTGTCTGATAACAATCCATATCAGTGTGTGTGTGTATGTGTGTGTGTGTTTTATTCCCCTACCTCACTGCCCTTTGCCCTCTGTAGTATGAAAATGTAGTTGGTGTCAGTGAAAGTCAGAGTCTCCATTTTAGTTTCGAAGGGAAAATACACCATTTCAGGAGTACAAACACAGTGAGTATCTACATCTAAAGCTATAATATATAAAAACACAATGTACACTAAATTCAGAAGATTTTTGTGGGTTTGTACTGAAGTTTGAATGTACACAGTTTGATTTATAACTTGATACCATGACTATTTCCTGTAAGTTAACTCTGTGCTGATACAGGGTTTGATTTAACACACCGATGTTGGAGTGAAGTAAATGTGTGTCCTGCTGTAATCTGGAGAAGGAGACATGACCTCCAACATGAGTGTGTCTGGAAAACAGGACTTAAAGAAAGACGAGAGTTGAGTTACTTTTAAATTCACCAGCAATAAATACACACCCTTTTGCGAAGAGATCTCGATCATTAAAAACTCACTAGTTTACAGAGGAACTAAACTTTGGTTTAAGGTGTTTAATAGCAGTGAATATATCACTGATCTGATCTAAGGACAGTTTAGAGAAATCATTCACTGAGAGAAGAGTAAAAAGGACTGTGTAATGTGGAGGTTAAGAGCAGTGTAGCTGTGAGTCAGTGAACTCTACAGGCTTTAAGACCCAGCTGAGTCAGTTATTTGTGATTGAGACTCCTGACATCAGTGAGGTATGAGGCGTGTCTCCTGAGGTATGGGGCGAGGTATGGGGCGTGTCTCTTGTTTGAATAAGTGTGCAGACTGTAGCTGAATTAAAAAGATGGAATTATTGGAATTATTGGTGTTTAATGACGAACACATTGTGTAACAGTGCTGAGACAGCAGTGTATTAATTATTGCTAAAAAAAAAATTTAATTATAGAATGATGGAGGGAATGAGTTCAGACTCACCAGAACCCAGCTGCGTGTCCATGAAGAGTGACGAGTCAATGGAGCAGCCACTTCACTTCAGAGATGGAGCCAGTTCTCCTGATGTGAGGTCAGTAAAGTGAGGTGCTTTTCAGCAGTCTTCCACCTGATCAACTCACTGCTCTCATTCTGAAGTCCTTCATGAGCTTTATCAGGTGGTGAAGCAATAAAACACTAAACTGTGCAGTGTTGCAGCTCTCAGACTGGCAGTGAGGAACACTGCTTTAAGAGTTCAGTTCAGCCTGCAGTCCCTGAGCTGGAGGGTCTGTGGTGCTCCACAACAACATTTACACCTGGGACATTAATGAATAGATCACTATTTTATTCATAAACATGTTAATGTCCGTGAGGAAATCCTGAAATCAGTGTATTGTGTCAAGAGGATAATTTTAAATATCTGTCTCTGTATTTATGTCTCTGTGTTGTGTAGCTATGATTACATATAATCTATATCAGCGGTCCCCAACCTTTTTTCCGCCACGGACCGGTTTAATATCAGACAATATTTTCACGGACCGGCCTTTAAGGTGTTGCGGATAAATACAACAAAATAAAATGATACGACCGGCATAAAAACTGAGGTATTTTTAAAATATAATAATAAACGTGAAACCAATGTGAAATCGCAGCTTTATTAGCAGCATCCTGGTAACATCACGCCAACAACATAGCATGAGTAACTACCGCTCTACCCCTTAATGTATCACGTGACCAAGTAATATATCACGTGACCGAGACAAGCGTCTTGACTTGTGTCGAGCGAGTCGTAGACGGATGTAACGGAGAGAATCCGGTCATTTTTCAAAATAAAACATCATTCAGACTCCGATAATAAATAAAACGGAAATAATGCAAGGCATTTATTCTTTTTGTGCGGCCCGGTACCAAATGACCCACGGACCGGTACCTGTCCGCGACCCGGGGGTTGGGGACCCCTAGTCTATATTACATCATGTGTTTTATTTGTTCACAGACCACAACAGAAGAAATCAAACATCAGCAGAAATCAGTTGGACTCCATATTCAAGGTGTGTGTCTTTTTAATGTGTGTAACTTGTGTGTGAGTAAGTTGCGGGGTTTTTTTTATTTAAGATAATGAAAATTTACAGATTTAATAATGTGCAGCAGCATTATGGGTAATGAGGCAGAATTTCAGGTGTACCTGTGGTAATTGAAAGAGACTTTTATTCTTTTCATAGAATAAAAGCATCTCTCAGTGTGGAACATTATAATATTTACATGTGTTCCTGTGTGTTTCTAACCAGGAGCTGGAACACAAAGTTATCACTCTGATAAAGAATGAGCTGAAGAGGTTTAGGAAGCTCCTGAGTCCAGATTACCCAGCATGCACTGAGAGGGAGGTGGAGGATGAGGAGGATCTGCATAGTGTCAGAGACGGAGTGCTGAAGATCACACTGCACGTCCTGAAGAACATGAACCACACAGATCTCACTAACACACTGCACAACAGTAAGAGCTCTGAGTCATGGCTTTATTCCATCAGGTTCACTTTAGAGAGAGGAAATAGTTTTAGATAGGAACACTTTTAGTATGAAGTTTGAGTTTAGTATCATGTACATATGCTACTTTTCTGTTCTGTTCGTGGTTCAGCTTGTGGTTCCTCTGTACATTGGTCCTGTTCCTTCAGTAATATTTAGTACATAAATCAGGAATGAACAGCAGCATTTGAATTTTACATTTAATCCTGTGTTCTGTGATTTTACATTAAAACATGTTATTACTTTTTTTATTAGAACTCGCCTCTGTGTACCAGCCAAAGCTGAAATCCAACCTGAGAGAGAAGTTTAAAAGAATTAGTGAAGGAATCTCACAGCATGGAAGCTCAGCACTTCTGAATGAGATGTACACAGATCTCTACATCACAGAGGGTTGGACTGGAGATGTCAATAGTGAACATGAGGTGATGCAGATTGAGACAGCTTCCAGGAGACCAGCAACACAGGAGACACCCATCAAATGTAATGAGCTCTTTCAAGACAAGTCCATCAGACATGTGCTGACTAAAGGAGTTGCTGGTATTGGAAAAACAGTCTCTGTGCAGAAGTTCATTGTGGACTGGGCTGAAGGAAAAGCAAATCAGGATGTCACCTTCATGTTTCCACTTCCCTTTAGAGAACTGAATCTGATGAAGCAGAAAATTCTCAGTCTGATGAATCTTCTTCATCACTTTTTCCCTGAAATGAGAGAACTAGAATTAATAGACTGTGACTCCTACAAAGTGGTGTTGATCTTTGATGGTCTGGATGAGTGTCGACTTCCTCTAAATTTTCAGAAGAATGAGAGATTGTGTGATGTGACAGAGTCAGCCTCAGTGGATGTGCTGCTGACAAACCTCATCAAGGGGAATCTACTTCCCTCTGCTCTCCTCTGGATAACCTCTCGACCAGGAGCAGCCAATCAGATCCCTCCTGACTGTATAGATCGGGTAACAGAGGTACGAGGGTTCAGTGATCCTCAGAAAGAGGAGTACTTCAGGAAGAGGATAAGTGATCAGAGCCTGGGCAATAAAATCATCTCACACATGAAGTCTTCAAGAAGCCTCTACATCATGTGCCACATCCCAGTCTTTTGCTGGATCTCAGCCAGTGTTCTAGAGAGAATGTTGGATGAAGCAGAGAGTGGAGAGATCCCCAAAACTCTGACTCAAATGTTCACACACTTCCTGATCTTTCAGATCAAACACAAGGACCAAAAGTACCAGCAGAAATGTGACCCTGACCCTCAGCAGACCAGAGGAAGTATCATGGCACTGGGAAAACTGGCTTTCCAACAGCTGGAGAAAGGAAACCTGATCTTCTATGAGGAAGACCTGAGAGAGTGTGGCATTGATGTCAGAGAAGTATCAGTGTACTCAGGAGTGTGTACCCAAATCTTCAGAGAGGAGTTTGGGCTTCACCTGGGGAAGGTGTTCAGCTTTGTACATCTGAGTGTTCAGGAGTTTCTGGCTGCTTTATACGCATTTTTATGCTTTACTTTTAGAAAGACAAATGTGTTAGTCGAACAAAACACTGGACTTTTTAATTTCTTCAGAAAGTCAAACATGTCTGATCTCCTCAGGAGTTCAGTGGACAAGGCCTTACAGAGTGAGAATGGACACCTGGATCTGTTCCTCCGCTTCCTTCTGGGTCTCTCACTGGAGTCCAATCAGACTCTCTTACAAGGCTTAATGCCACAGACAGGACGCAGCTCTCACAGCAAACAGGAAACAGTTGAGTACATCAAGGAGAAGATCAGGGAGAATCCATCTCCAGAGAAATCCATCAATCTGTTCCACTGTCTGAATGAACTGAATGATCATTCTCTAGTGCAGGAAGTACAAACTTACCTGAACAGAGGAGGTTACAGTCGTCTCAGGGGAACCAGACTCTCTCCTGCTCAGTGGTCAGCCCTGGTGTTTGTGTTACTGAACTCAGAACAGGAGCTTGATGTTTTTGATTTGAGTAAATATGACCCATCAGAGGAATGTCTTCTGAAGCTGCTGCCAGTGCTCAAAGCCTCCAGAAAGGCTGAGTGAGTATTTTTTTTTTATTAATAAATGTATTACTGCATGTTTTATTTTAATGTAACACTGAACTGCACTGTTTGGATTAATGCTTCTTAATAATTACTCTAATCACCTTTAAACAAACCTTTGGTACTGTTACAGAAGAGTTTAACTTTTTACACAAACACGTTATGTCTGCACTGAGAGCTGGGACATATGGACAAAACCTTATATCACCATTTATTACCTTTTCTCTAAAACTGTTGAAAAAATTATATCTACAAAATAACTGCATGTATTCATGACTGCTTTTTTTAATCATTTTGTGAACAGACTGTAGCAATGTGGCTCGTTCATTTCATTTTGTACCAAATACGCCACCCAGAGAAAACGGGGAAAATAAAAACTACACCACATGTAGCAATGTGGCTCGTTTCATTTATATACTTACCATAGTGATGAATTATTTAAAAAGAAGCAACCAACACAATCAGGCATTGGTCAAATAAAACAGTCACAAGAGGAAGTTAATAATAATCAAAAGAGGACTGAGGCTTCCTGTATGAAGGGCAGGCTAGTACTACAGCACCAGCTATACAAAAGGGAAAAGCACCCCACTAATCAGAATCATACCCACAAAATTCACTGCAAATAGACACAGCAATAATAACACCTTAATTAAGTAAAGGCAAAGGTGCAGCAAAGGACTCCCCCCAGCCTCAGGAAGCACTCAGTTCCTACAAGGAGAAAACAAAAACACAATTACAATATGCTCAAAGCAGATAAACAAAAGAATAAAACAAAACAAAGACAAACTTACTGTAATGCAAACACAGATAACCTGTAAATTGATTACAGGTAGCAAGTTTTCTAAGACTGACCAGAACCACTACTACCACATAGCAGTATGAGCATAATTGATAAAGGCTGTTCCAACACAGCTGAATTAAAGAAAACTGATCTTAGTGACAGTAACCAACACAAAACAAAATAAAACCAAATTGGAGTATGAAGCAGAACATAAAACAATAAAAACAAATCAAAACGTCAAGCAACAACATTAAACAATCAAGCAGCAGCAAAGCAGCAACGTGGCCTCGTGAGTGAGGGGGAGGTGCTATACCAATATGACCACATCTCACTCAGCCTGCCTTAATGCATACAAAATCGAGGACCCTAAGAACAAACAGGTGTTGCAACCTCAATTTAGAAAGCATGCAAGATAGTTTAGCTTGAGTAACAGAACTAAACAATTTACCTACCATGATCTGATGACATGGTACTCACGATGGCACATACGAAAATCATGATAGCGTCTTTAATAGTTGTGACAGCAACAGCTGGTGCTCCGACCGGAGCTACGTTAAATCACCATGCTATACAGTTGGGAGCCTTGACAGCACACCACACCGAGAGTAAGCAGCACACCACACCCGCACACAGTCTTGGCAGCAAATGGACAACACCAGCATCACACAGCTAAGCAACAAAGCTAAAAACACATACCCCTGCACTCCACAGCAACAAAAGGAATCGGCGGGCCCTCGACTACAATGCACCCCAGGAGGCACAAACAACTATTTATATACAGTGGTAGGGAGAGAGCCCATTGGCCACGTAGTTAATAAGGATGAGGTTTCAACCACAACACACCCCACTACATAAGCACCAGTGAAAGGCACTTATTCTTTTCTCCTTTTATTTGAAAGTGACATTGAACAAAACTTCACAAACAAGAAGAAGAAAAACATAACACTGTGACCATGGGAACAATATGAATACAACATGTGACATTGGCGATATACAGTATATACTAAAATATCTATAAGTGGACATGATTGATTATTCTATTTTCTGGTGCTATGATATGTTTCACTGTATCACACCGCCCAATCCGCACTGAGGGACACATGTGAGAGTGTCATGGAAAACAATCTTCCCAACCTAAATTAAAAACTTCAGAGACAGAGGGTTTGTAGATGCCAAAGGTAATCAAACTTTATTGAAAAATTAAAGTGAGACAGTCTGCAGAGAATCTGAATCATACACACACAAATATGTCTTTATGTACTTTTCTGAAGCAGTAAAATTATCCCTATGTGGGGTATTAACCTCTTCTTTCTTAAAACAAACCAATCTACATCGCCATAATTAATTATTCATATCTATATGATACCTTACATTTGTGGTGCATGCGTTGTCAGTTAGATTTTCTTAAATGTTTTATTGGGACAAGGTCATTTTTTGCAGTGCATGTTTTTTGTATTGAAATTTCTGAAAATTTTCATCAGGACAGGATTTTTACCATGTCCCAAAATTCACCCTTATACCTTAATGACTTTTTGGCTTTAGTCACAGCCTGGTACACTTCATCCTGGAAGTCTGATCTGTTATTCTGACACTGGTTTGCAAGCTTAAAGGACTTTGATTGGAAACACAGTTCTGGTGAATGTCTAATTACTAATTTATTGCCAGAGTAAAGCTGCTTTAGACAAAACACACGGTTTTTCTAACTCAGTTTACACAGGAAATACAAAGATACAGAAAAACACTTGATGTTCAGTAAAACATAAAAGTCTTCTATCTCAGTACATACTTACCATATAACTTGATTAAAAAGTGTTCTGTGGTTTTAGATTATGCTTCTAAATATTGATTATACATATAGATTATGTTTCTTAACTAATATTGATTATTAGATTATGCTTCTAAGTAACAATTCTAAATGTTAGTTGCACATATTGATTAGACTTTATCAATATATTCTATAAGGGAGAATAAGGACACTTTCACACCGACCTTGTTTGTTTTGGACAGATCAGATTTTCTCTTTAAATTGGATCTGTAGGGTCCAGTGATGACTGCTGTATGAAAATTGATGCTTATCATACCGTGCACATTCACCTGCATATGCACATCAGTCAATGCTAGGGAGCAGTTTTCCTCCTCCAGCGAATGAGTCAGCTCTTTTTAAACATTAAACCTCAGTTAAACAGGACTTGTTTAACAATACCCAAATAAAGTGTTAACTTGTTGAAGGTTTAAACAAGAAAACAGCCGTCACAGTGTTTGAAACATTTTTTGTTCATCTCCATTATGCCTTAGTCGGCCAAGCTAACAGTATCGAATTTACCTCAGCCTGTTAACCCCGCCCACATTACATTGCTCATTCAGTTAACTTTCCTGATGAGCCGTTAGTTCAAATGCTTTAATCAGGTGGTCCCATTAAGATTTTTCTGTTTATGATGATGTCGAAGGAAAATATGACAATGCTAATGTGGTGGATGTAGCATGTCTGGGATTGTGGTATTACTACATACACATACACATTGTATGTACACACTTGGGCACATTTGAATGAATGTAAACACAAGTAAAATATTATATTCCTAAAGGCAGTGAGTAACAGAAACCACAAGGTGCAGTAAGTGATTATATTATTTAGAACTATAATCAGTGCTTTTTGCATCCATAAAAAATAATGCAGACATACTATCTCTTCCTCTATTCTCTCTCTCTCTCTCTCTCTATATATATATATATATATATATATATATATATATATATTTTTTTTATTTTTTTTTTTTAGTTTAGAGGGAACGCTGTTTTACGTGCCACTAAAAATTGTTATTATGCTGATAAAAAAAAACAAAACAAAAACAAGGGGCACCTCTGTCCGCTCCCACACCCAGTTGTCTGGGGCCCGATGGCTAAAGCTGGCTCAAAAAATTAGCCCCGAAACTCCCATTTTGCTCTCTTCTGGTGTAAAATTTTAGCAGTGCAGAGATTACAAACTGCAGTTTTGTCATCATTCAACACAAGAGACATCATCTTTACACACAGCATGGAATTGATGTGTTTTCCCAACCTCTTTTGATGGACAGGATATAATCAGCCCTGATAATGGGATGTTTTTAATCTATGTTTTTAAACGTCATCGGTATCGGCTGATAAAGGCTATTTTATATCGGTGCATCTCTACAAAAAAAAAAACTCTGTGTGTGAGAGAAACACACACATTTCTGTTAAATGGTAAAGAGTAAGTGCATTATGGCTGTGTGTGTTTGTGTGTGTGTTTTTGAGATCAGTGTTCTGATATTTCATCATTTCTCTTACAGTCTGTGGAGGTGTAATCTGACAGAGGAAAGCTGTAGAGTTCTGTCCTCAGTTCTCAGCTCAAACTCTTCCAGACTGAGAGAACTGGACCTGAGACATAACAAACTGCAGGATTCAGGAGTGAAGCTGCTCTCTGCTGGACTGGAGAATCCAGACTGTACACTGGAGAAACTCAAGTACACGTACACACACACACACACACACACACAAACACACCAAAAAATTAACAAATAACTTTATTTATATAGCACATTTCATACATAAAATGCAATGCAAAGTGCTTCACAATGGAAAATATATAATAAAATGATCAATATATAATATTAAAGGAGACCTATTTTAATCCTTTTTACAAGGTGTAATATGAGTCTCCCGTGTCTCCAGAATGTGTTTGTGAAGTTTCAGCATAAAAATACCTCACAGATCATTTATTATATCCTGCTAAAATGCCCCTTTTTGGCTGGAAGCAAAAACACACTGTTTTCCCCAGTGTGTCTCTTTAAATGCCAATGCTGCACCCCGCCCCTTTCCAGAAGAGAACAGCTCCTGTTTTGGGTACTACATTAGCCATGGAATCTGCTAGCAAGCTCATTCGGAAAGGCGATTTACAAACATTCAAAAATATCAAGTGCGATACTTACGTCTTCTGGATATGAAGCTGGATCACGAACAGTTGGTACCGATCCATTCTTGAGAATCAAGTTTTTTGTAAATCCTGCTTTCAATTGACTTGTGTTCACAAAGCCTTCTGGTGTGAAATGATTGAAGGTATTGTTCGGGCACAAGTCCAAGCCTTCAAAGAGTTCAATAGTATGGGATTAATTTTCCATCAAATTATTAGATTAAGATCCAAAGATCAATGAACTCCAACTGTTTTAGCTGCTGAAATATCTAAATCACTTCTCACATCAGAACAAAGTACATTTAGTACTACTGCGTGTAGGTCAGTGTACATTACACACACATTTTCTTTAATAACATGCCAATACTAGTTCATTGTTTATACACAGGCTGTCCATTTTATATTTTTATCCTGACATTAGAACCTTGTGTTCAGGTAAACACTTCATCATTTCTCTTCCAGGCTGTGGAAGTGTAATTTGACAGAGGAAAGCTGTAGAGTTTTGTCCTCAGTTCTCAGCTCAAACTCCTCCAGACTGAGAAAACTGGACCTGAGTGGAAATAAACTGCAGGATTCAGGAGTGAAGCTGCTCTCTGCTGGACTGGAGAATCCACACTGTACACTGGAGATACTGTGGTACACACACACACACACACAATAATAATAACTTTATTTATATAGCACATTTCATACATAAAATGTAGCTCAAAGTGCTTCACAATGGAAGATATAATAAAATGATAAATATAATATTAAACAAAAATATTGCAACACAACATTAAAAATAAAAATACAATATTAAAACATAAAAAGTCATAAAGAAATAAATATAAGTAATCACATAGAAAATAAAATATAAATTAAATCATTACGAGATAAGAAAAAAAAAAACAGTTTTAATTATTTAGTGACCGTAGACAATGACGCATGTTTCTGTCTTTTTGTAGCGATGTGAATAAATTGAATTTATTAAATTTGTGCAAGGGCGTAAGCATGGCATGGATATTGGGGGGGGGGGGGTGTCCAAGTGCTATACCCCAAGACGCTAGCCCTCCCAACCCCGCCAAACATCCAAAGTTTGATACTGAACATTTGCATATTTAGAACATAGTTTTAGGATTACAGATACTATTTGAATTCCCGTGGTTTCTGAGTGATAGAAGCTCCCAAAGCATGGGGAAATAGTAGGGTGCTGTGGACGTCCTGTGGGCAGATGTATTCTCTGCGAACGAAATTCTGTGCAACTTTCCTCACTTTCACTCACATTTATAACATGTATAACAGTCTGTCACAACGTGAGGGTTCACAACGAACTCGGCGATAGGATGTGTACGTGAATGTACCGTTAATGGTCAAAAACTGGAACTGACATTAGCCTAGATATTTAGGTATCTAGTTACTGACTGTCTGAAAAAAACTTGTTTGTTCTGCTGCACTTTTCTAAACTTCGCTGCTGTCTGCATTTTTTACAGACTAAGCTGCTAAAATATATCAACCAACTTGTGTTGAGTATGGGTGAAACCAAGTGTACAATTGGAGGGGGACACACCAATTTTCCTTAACAAACGGAAATGTATTAAAAAAGAATAGAAATATATAAATAGATAAATAAAATGAATAGAATAGACAGATCCGTTGGCAGGGAAAATTAAAGCGGGACATATAGAAAATATTTTCTCCTGTATATTTGGGGGGGCAGATTGGTATTTCCTCAACATTGGGGGGACACACGACCCCCACAAAGAGTGCGTGGTTACGCCCATGAATTTGTGGTTCCAATTCTGTTTGACTGTCCCTTAAATTAAATCTGACTCCCATTGTAAAAACCTTAATGTTCTATTTGTTTCCTAGTTATGTCTTTTGAAATTTTTAATCTTTTACATTTGATTAATTCTACTTTATTCTATTCTTTAAGTTGTGCTTGTTTATTCTGATTCCGCCGGTCATGTGCACAGATTTCACGTACACAAACTCGCCAGTCTTGGTCATTAGCCAGAGGTAATTGACTAATATTACTTAGATGACCACTCCATGCTTGCTCTTTCCTAAATAGTACTTTATTTAGATAGTAACAGTTAATTACAGTAATTTTATTTCAAGTCAGAGGTCATGACTGCTAAAATCTACAGAGATAGACCAATAATATCTGAGTAAAATCAGCTTTATATAATCATGCCATAATTTCCTATGTACACATTAACTAGAGAAATATTACAGTAACCAGAGGTTTAGACTTCCCCCTATTTAGACTTGGTCGATCAACTTTATGTTGACAAACGGAAATTTCCTATCATGCCTGTACACTTTAAGTACACTTAAACTTAATCCCAAGTTGTTAGCCTGGACTCTAAATTCTCAGTTGGTGTGCCCCAATGCTCCACATAATAATACAACCTAAGAGAGTCAAAACTTACATTCCCCGAATCTTTGGCCAGCTCTCCCCTAAATACCCAGATGCTCTTTGGGTCCACCAAATGGTGCTGTTTGTGATTATAATTTGATGGCTGTGGAAGGATGTAAAACATATTATGTAAAGCATATATACTTTGGGTGTGTTTAAGGTGATTTTGACACAGAGAGAGAAGGGTGTGAGGAGAGGAAGAAGGAAACCATGTAGTGGTGATCTAGTCTCTACTCAGCATGATGTGCTATTTCAGATGGAGATGCTCATTTTTAAGGTGATTTCAATATAGAGAAAGAGAACGGTGTGGGAAGGGAGGAAGTGAGGATCTTGCAGTCTCCGCTTTAGCATGATTTACTATCTCAGGAGAGGATTCTAATTCTGTGGGAGGGAGTTTGAGTGATAATTCCCTTGAGAGACCTTTTTCCTCACAGAACAGCTCTCTCCATTTTCAGACATCTTGGCACCAGCCTTACAGCCTCAATAATATCAGTGCTGTAGTGTAATTCACCCTCCCACAATTACTACAGGTTATAACACAAAAACAAGCATAACATACTAATAGTAGTTATGCTTCTAATGTAATCTCCTTTTCCATCTCTCCAGTCATATTCTGCTGCAGTTGATCAGAGATAAAAGGACAATGCCTTTATATATATATATATATATATATATATATATATATATATATATATATATATATATATATATATATATATATATATATATATATATTTATATGTATATGTATATGTATATAAATTATAGGAGCAGTACTTGATTTGGAGGGAGGTGTGTTGATAAATGAACAAATGTATTGTGACCAGTGGACAAGGTAGATACAGTTAAGTTGCCAGCTTTACTCATGAACTATTGATTAAGAGTAAAACACAGAGTAACGATAAAATGGGAAATAAAATCAAATGAATTAACAGGTTTTCTTACAAATGGATTCTTTCTGTTTCAAATCCTACCTACAAGTTATATCAGTCATGCCGCATAGGCAGGTATCCTGAGGGAGGTGTTCAAATCTTATGCATGCAATCGTTTTGGTGGCTCGCAAATTCCCTGATTAGAGTAATATTGATCAAGTGTTTCAAAGAAGAGGCGTTCCAGGAGCTCTGCTAGTGTCTCTTCTGTCTGGTGTCAGTCCTCTGCAGTACACTGTTCATCCACACAAAAAAACCTGGCCTGTTCACTTATAAAAAGAAACAGGACATTGTTTACATTCTATTAATCTCAACACTATACTGGACATTACACTGTTCTTCTTAAAGAACTAAAAACAGCATAGGATTATCCACAAAAATTTTGTTTGCCTTTGTTTATTTATTCATTTTCATATGATTCATTTACTTGTGATTCATTTTCATGTGATGCATTTAACTTTTCTCCCCTCCCTTCCCTTTCCCAAATATTTCATTGAGAAGAAAAAAAAGAAAGAAAATTTTTTTTAAAATCCCCCCACCCTCCCCCGGCTCATCCTGGCTACTCAATAGCTGTCGCTGGTTATATAAAAATTATAAAACCATATAAAATTATATAAAATATAAAATTATTAAAATAAAGTAAACATAGGAATATAAATAGCCAATTGGAGCCAAAGAGGGACACACCCAAAGTCTCCATAAAACAAGGGAGACAGCAGTGTTTCACACCTAGGGTTGTCCACAAAGTGGACCTAGAGTAAACTAAAAAAAAAAATCCCAGTAAGAGAAAAGTCCCCTACTGACTTCAAATCTAATAAATAGTCTGCGCACTTTAACAAATATGATGTCCTTACCTTTTAAAGACTTATAACTAATAATATTACACAGTGTAACATATAAAAAAAATAATAATAATAAAAAGAAAATAACTAATAAAGTAAAATATAATAAACTCTAACCCAGTCAGAGCATCAAAACAGAGAAGCACATTAATACAGAAGTAGATTTAAGAGGAGTGAGTCCACAAATTGTAGACGAAGTAATGCATCGACAATATCTTCAATAAGAATTCGAATTCTGTAGATCTGGAAGGCCGAGTGCAAAAAAAGAATAAAGAATCAAATCAAAAATAAAATAAATAAAGAACACTACACTGTGTAGGTGATGCAGTTCACCCCGGTATTAAGAGTTTTACATAGTTTCCTGCTTCCTCCGCTTAAATAAAGTCCTTCTGGACACCGTTGTATGTAATGCGAAGCCGAGCTGGATGAAGTATTCCATAGCGAGTTCCCTCAATATCACGAAGTTGACGCCGAACCTCGGGCCCGGGCTGTCAGGAAAAACGGAGATGGTCAGATCCCTCGCTTTAATCCGCTGCAGCTCTCTTGCACGGCGTAAAATATCAACACAGTCACTGTAGTAATGGAATCTACACACAATAGCTCGTGGTCGTTCACCAGGCTTCGGTTCGGCTGAAGGGTCCGGTGGGACCGGTCCAGAACCGGCTCCTTCTCCAGACCAAACACCTCTTTTAACAAGGCCGCTACAGCAGCGGTTATACAGGTGTCAGCGCCCTCTGGAACTCCGACTATCCTCACGTTATTGCGCTGTGACCTCGACTCCGGATCCTCACATTTATTCTCTAATTGAGTCATGGTCGCAGTGAGAGACTCAATAGTAGTCTTCATATGAACTATATCATCGGTGCAACCAGAGAGCGCGTGCCCCATTTCCCCCACAGTACCTTTCAATGTTGATATGGTGGCATCGGTAGCAACTTTATCATTAACCTGCTGTGGTTTCATGACCTGCAGGTCATGCTGGATAGTAGACAGCGCATCCCTGAGAGTCTTCTGAAGAATTTCCTGGAGATTCTCCTGGTGCTTCTGATGCTCCCAGAACTCCTTCCTAAAACCGGCGATGTCCTTCCTCAGTAAAGCCAGCAACTCAAGCCTGAATGCGGCGAGGTCAGGGTCACCGCTCAGGGATGCGGATGCGGGTTTACGGGGAGAAGGAGGTGCGGCTGCGGGTTCACGGGGAGAAGGAGACGCGCAGTTTTGTCTGAATGCTACCACCGGTTTTAAAGTTCTTCTCAGACATTTTAACGAACCACCGAGTTAAAAATACAAATAAGGAAACGAAGTAGAATAAGTCAAATATATTATATGACCAAAAAAAAGTGCTAATTAATTACAATTTTAATCGAAATCAGCAGGAGACTCAAACTTCGCGTTTTACTCCATCGAACGCCGAATTCGAACCTTGTAAAGATTATATTTCTAAATGTTGTACAACTGTTTAGTACCCATTTCAGTTTCACAAATAAGTTTACCCATAATCTGAGTAATAACCACGAAGTATAAATAACTGCAATGGGAATTAATTGCATTACCCTGAACAAACATAAAATACCATACAATTCTTAGTATGATGTGTTGTAAACATCCTTCACAATGAAATTGAAAAATAAAATGTCTGTGTTCTTTCTTAGCACATGAATGCCGCCATTCCAAGATTCAATTAACTAAAATACCACAAGGCAGCCAACCACTTCGAATGAATCAAGTAGATACAATACAGAAGTAATTTAAGTGCGATGAATATTTCTAGGACAGGTAAACATATCAATTATCTGTGTGGCAATATTCCCAAGTGGAGGAGACGTTTATCCTACCAACTACGCCAAAAATGTGGCTAGATTCCCAAGTGGGGGGAGACTTTTATCCCAAATTCAGCACACAGATAAGCTTCACCAATCGGGGCAAGGAACATGAAAGTTAGACATGAGTACGAATATAAATGTATATTTTATTATGACACTTGAGCATCATTAAAAACTTGACATGAAAATATAAAATAGGTTTCCCATGAAACACAGTAAGTATTTTAAAACTAAGAACTTATCCAGGACCAGGCTTGGCAGGGACAAGGCAGGCCAGCTACAACATGGGAGGTCATCCAATCCCACTTCAAGTCACACCAAAATCAAACACTACCTACACCATAAGGAAGTTGTTGTGTTGGCACACTGAGTATGCTGTGAAAAACACACCATTGAATAAATGCAGCTAGCCTCCCATGTCCCACCAAGACTCACTGGCTCATGGAGAGAAAGAAGACTCCAGTTAACACAAAGTTACACAGACACTAAACAACAAAACACAGAAAGACAAATATTACAGACACTGTGGTATGGTAGCAATTCACCCAGGACAACTGACACCACCAAAAGAAATGGAGGCAGTTGACAACACCCAAGCAGAACCAGAATTATGGTAAACAGTACAAATGACAATAATGGCCACTATAGCATGGAGACAGTAAGGCTTAACCTACACCCTCTCAGTAGTAAAGTGGTTCGATGGAACAATCCTGAAACAGGTTTGAGACTAAGAACTCTAATTTTAACCACTCTCAGACTACTCACTCTTACTATATGTGGTTACAAAACAAACCAGACATGCATCCAAAACTAAAGAAAAACAGAATACATAAAACCATGAAGCAGAACAGTACATAAAGCAAAACAATCGAGTGAAATGAAACAGTAAGTAAAAGCAAAACAACTGTCAAAGCAAAACAGCAGCAGCATCACATATAGTGTCTTTGTCATGATTCCCCCATGAAGCAGCACTCATTCTTCAGTGTTGACGTCATGTCTTCGTCTCGTCTTGTCAAGGGTCACGTGTGTTTTGGAATTGCCCGCAGCTGTTAGCGGTTGCGGGCTAATGACTGGTATGTCTATATAAACCGTGAGCCGTGTTTTACACGATGCGGTTCAATATATCGACGTATGTATATGTGAATCAATATATCCCATGTCAAACTAGAGTGCGACTATCGCGAGTCTTCGTTTCGTTTTGTTTCATGTCATGTTTATGCCGTAGCCTTAGCATTAGTGTTAGCCATAGTCAAGTTAGCATAGCCTAGTTTAGCTCAGGGTGTTTTTCAAGTGTTTTTGGTTTCTCTTTTGTTTCTCGTGTTTTGGATCTGTCTGTCATCATAAAAGTCACCATTCGTCTGCGATTGCATCCCGTCTGATCTCCTTCATGTCACGCCCCGTGACAGATTGAAACGCCGAACAATGGATGCAGCATTCGAACGGAGAGGACGCCGAACCCGAGAATCCATGCCCAGTAGGTGCTGGAGGATATTAGGCAGTTTTTGGACTTGTTTTTGGAGGAGTTTGGAGAACCAGGGCAGGACTACGACCTGGATAAAGTGCTGAGGGAGGTTACTTGGGGGCCTCGTGCTACGCTCCCATTCTACGTGCACTATGAGCGGGTGAGACATCGAGAGGAGATGGACAAGACTCTCACCGCTCATCCAGTGAAGCGAGTTCCGCTCATCTCTAAGTCTCCTGACCAAGCTAAGTCTCAAGTCCCAGTCCCAGCCACAGCCAAGTCTCAAGTCCCAGCCACAGCCAAGTCTCAAGTCCCAGACACAGCCACGCCTCCTGCCCAAGCCATGCCTCCAGCCCAAGCCATGCCTCAAGGTCCAGTCCAGGCCATGCCTCCAATCCAAGTCCACAACGTCCAAGTCCAAACCTAGTCTCAAGTCCACAACGTCCAAGTCCAGACCCAGTCTCAAGTCTCGGATGCCCCAGTCCAAGCCCAGCCGCTGGTGCCTGACCTACAAGTCATGTCTCTCGTCCAAGCCATGTCTTAAGCTCAAGCCATGTCTCTTGTCCGAGCTATGTCTCTCGCTCAAGCCATGTCTCTCGTCCAAGCCATGTCTCTCATCCGAGCCATGTCTCAAGCTCAAGCCATGTCTCTCGTCCAAGCCTGATCTCCTTCACGTTACGCCCCGTGACAGTCTTCATCTAGGGGTTTGTCTTAGGGAAGACTAAGCTCAATTCCCCACTCTCAAAATACCAAAATAAGGGTCCTTAAATAATCGGGTAGCCCTCATCCTATTGGTCTGCCAAAACCATATCCCAAGCAGAGCCAATAGGATAGCCAAATCACTTACCCTGCCATATCTGCAACAGAAATGCTATGCAGAAGCTACACTAACTAGCTGAACTTTCTACATTACAAGTTAAAAAAAAAAACTCAAAATAGATAACTCACCAAAATCCGTTCTTGCTACTCAAATTAAAAAGATTATGCAACAGTATATACTGAGAAGCTTCAATGCAAAGTTCCAGTTTGATATATATACGAAATACAAGACAGTTCTGCTACGTTGCAAAAGCTACGTGGCTCAACTGAAAAAGAAAAAAGAAAACATCTGCCAAAACAAATATTACACAGAGGCGGGACTTCCGCTCCCCATTGCCTTCCTATTGGCGCAAAGTAGAATAATCATAATAATTGCCCTACATGTCAAATTAAATAATTTCCAGAATAATTCTATAATTGTATAACCTTGGCTGGTTTACATACAGCTCAGTCCAGAACTCCTCCATAAGTGTGTGAGGAATGTGAAAGTCGAGGACAGTGAGGTGGTGTTGGAGAAGCACTGGGTTGAGGGTCAGAATAAAGAGCAGATAAAGCAGCTATGCACATACATAAAGAGCTAGCGCTT
Source organism: Ameiurus melas (assembly GCA_012411365.1). Lineage (NCBI taxonomy): Eukaryota > Metazoa > Chordata > Actinopteri > Siluriformes > Ictaluridae > Ameiurus > Ameiurus melas. Next base: position 26,368,537 of record CM022769.1, on the reverse strand, counting down.
GTGCTGAGTGGCCACAACCATTTTAACTCTGATCCAACACCCCAGCAAACTTTTTTCTCAACATCCTGTAGATGTTCCACAAGATTACATTTTAATTTACACATTAGAGTTCCTGTGTAAATGCTCCTACACACACCTTATGAATAAATTCATCCATATCCACTGTGATAAATGAGGCCCAGCATTTTATATGAGTAAAACATTAAAGTGTGTATTTTATACGGTGTGGATCAACATTGTTTCTGTTGTTGAGCTTAGTTTCTTTCTCTCTCTCTCTCTCTCTCTCTCTCTCTCTATCTGTGTGTGTGTGTGTGTGTGTGTGAGTTATTAGATTAAGATCCAAAGAGCAATGAACTCCAACTGTTTTAGCATCTCTGTGAAACTCAGCTTTGTCTTAATGCTGAAATATCTACATCACTTCAGAACAAAGTGCATTTATTTCTACAGTGTGTAGATCAGTGTACATTACACACAGATTTACTTTAATAACATGCCAATACAAATTCATTGTTTATACACAGGCTGTTCATTTAATATTTTTATCCTGACATTAGAACCTTGTGTTCAGGTAAACACTTTATTTCCCACCTGATGGAAACACTCAATCAGATAAATCAGATTGAGTGTTTATCTGATTGAGAAATCAGACTCATTTCACAATCAGATAAATAAATCTAACACTTCATCATTTCTCTTCCAGGCTGTGTGTGTGTAAACTGACAGAGGAAAGCTGTAGAGTTCTGTCCTTAATTCTCAGCTCAAACTCCTCCAGACTGAGAGAACTGGACCTGAGTGGAAATAAACTGCAGGATTCAGGAGTGAAGCTGCTCTCTGCTGGACTGGAAAATCCACACTGTACACTGGAGATACTGAGGTACTCACTCACTCACTCACTCACTCACTCACTCACTCACTCACTCATATATCCAGTTTCCATCTGTGGTGATTGTAATTGTAGTGATGTAATATATTGTCATTGTTGTGTGTGTGAGATGGAGAGTAAATGTTCTGTATATAAGATTCTGTGTAGTTCATGTTTTCAAGCATCTGTTAAGTGTCAGAATGTTTTCTGTCTTGCAGGATGTGTTACTGCAGTATTACAGATGAAGGTTTTGGTGCTCTGGCTTCTGCTCTGGGGTCAAACTCCTCATCACACCTGAGAGAACTGAATCTGAACGATAATAATCCAGGAGAATCAGGAGTGAAACTGCTCTCTGATCTACTGAAGGATCCACACTGTAAACTGGAGACACTAGAGTGAGTTACTGACTACTTACTGTCTCTTTACTCTACCATACTGAATAATGTGTGTGTGTGTGTGTGTGTGTGTGTGTGTGTGTTTATTTATGCTGATGTTGTTGTGTGTTTACACTGATTCTCTTCTCTGTCCTACAGCATTAACTGTAATAAACTCACCAGGACTGGCGTATGACAGGAGTCTCACCTCAAGCCTCTCCTCCAAGGTAAAGCAGTTTTGGTGAAGAGTTAGAACCCATCCCACATTTCCAGCAGTTTGGGAGCTGAATCATTAAACTTAAAGGGGCAGAGCAGAAATTCAAGAATAGGCAGAAGGTCATACACAGGAGAAATCAACCCACGTAACCAAATATCTGCTGTACAAAGCAACGACAACGATCTGCCCTGGGGGGCAGACTGACGAGGCTTAAGTACACGTCCGGAAATGTACAGCCAACTAACCCCAAATCATGAGGCAGGAGCAGGCGTGTACGAGATGTGATCGTCCAATGGCAAGCTGGAACATGACGCATTGCAGTGGACTGGGCTTAAAAGAGGAGGAGACAAAAACACCCATCCCTCCCCCAACATAGACACATGAATGGCATATAGGACAAACAGAAATACAACTGAGGACGTAACAATGGTCAAGTATCAAATAAAATGTAAACTTGCATTGATTAAGTTAATGTTGTTAGTAATTGTTTAAAAATTACCATGATAACACAGAGCTCCAAGGTATAAAAATATGGAGTTTAGCATCAACCAGACAGTAACCAGTTTTAATACCTAAAAAAGTTTTAGCAAATTTTAGCAAAGCGCTTTACAGTAAATTAAAATATAAAATTAAACTAATGAAATGATGTGCAACACATGCTTATGTTAATTTTTGTTACATTATATGATCATGAAAATAAATAAATAAATGCTCCCAAAGTCACCAGAATTAGTCTAGAAACTAGTCCAGGCTCTTGGTATCTTTAAACTGGACTACTGCAACTCACTGCTTTCAGGCCAGCTCCATCAAACCCCTTCAGATGATTCAGAATGCTGCAGTATGCCTCGTCTTCAACCAGCCCAAAAAAACTCGGGTCACACCCCTCTTAATCACCCTCCACTGGCTTCCTGTAGCTGCCCACATCAAATTCAAGGCCTTGATGCCCACCTACAAGACCTTGTCAAGAACTGCACCCTCCTACCTCAACTCTCTCCAGAAGGCCTACGTTCCCTCTCGCAATCTGCTATCAATTAGCGACCGACGTTTAGTAGTTCCCACTCAGCATGGCGCAAGGTCCCTTTCCAGAACCTCCACGCTAACTGTTCCTCAGTGATAAATCCGGACCGCAGAATCTCTCACCATCTTCAAAAAACAGCTAAAGACCCACCTCTTCCGTGAACACCCAAACAACTCATTAAAAAAAAGAAAAAGAATTGCACTTACATCTCTACTCTGTGCACTTTGCACATGGTAGCACTACTTGCATTGTTCTCTGCTTGATATATTGCTTGCTTGTGTTTTTTTTTCATTTGTAAGTTGCTTGGATAAAAGCATCTGCTAAGTGAATAAATGTAAATGTAAATGTAGAATTGAATGCTTTGGTGCTGTTTTTAACTATTAAAGATTAAGACTGAGGTTGTGGTGACTCAGTATTTCACTCAGTATATCTGGGTAAGATACAGTGAAAGACTCACTGCTGGCATTCATGACTCCATTGGAATAATAAATAGGATCTAATAAACCCATGAGTGGAAATTATTGGTGCAAGTTTGTTAGGATAGGCTTCCTCCAGCCTGGAACTATATCCTTCAGTCCACGCAGTGGCGGTAATGCGCCTAACAGTTGCGTCTCCGACCAGTAGAAATCACAGAAGAAGAAAAGCTGCCGCGTGTATTTCCTGAGCAGTTGAGTTATACAACCGAACTAATCATCTCCAAATTAAATTATTTTTGACAGAGTTTTACAGTTAAATAAAACCTGGTTATTTTGTCTGTGTTTGAGGAATTAAACCCCAAGGTAAGCTAAACGGAAGCTGTTTGGCCGAATCCCAAATTGATGTGTAATTTCCAGTTTAAGTGCACTACATTAGGGATGAAATAATGACGGTCTACATCCTATGTAGTGCACTATTTAATTAATGAGGAGAGATTTGTAATTCTGTTTGAGCAGCACTACTTAAGTATAACCTTTCTCCTAAAATCCATTGTTTGCTCCCTGCTTATAGCAACCAAAAGAAAAAATAAGGAGTGTTAAATTAGCTAAGCCATAGAATATAAATCTATATTTGATAATATTTATAATAATAACTAGAACGGTACATTTCCTGAAGAAAATGTGAGTGGTGCTTGATGTGACAAAATTCTGATCAGGCAGCAATACTTTCGATAACCGCCCATGTAGGGTGCCAATACTTTTGAGTGCCGGACAGAACGGGCACCAATAGTTTCAGGAGCTGATAGCAAAGGGCGCCAATACTTTTGAGAGCTGAAAGCGTTGGGCGCCAATTATTTCGAGTGCCGGACACATAGGGCACCATTACTTTCGAGTGCCGAATGCGTAGGACGCCAATACTTTCAAGTGCCGGACAGAGCGCGCCAATATTTTCAAGTGCCGGATGCATAGGGCGCCAATACTTTTGAGAGCCGGACAGCAAGGGCGCCAATACTGTTTAGAGCCATCTATTTAGAAAATAGTTTTAGAGCCGGCTGTGTAGCGCGCCAAAACACTTAGAGCCGACAGCATAGGGTGCCAATACTTTCAAGAGCAGGACATGTAGGGCGCCAATACTTTTTAGAGCGGGACAGTTTGGGCGCCAGAACTCATAGAACCACCTGTGTAGTGCAGCAATGCGTTTTAGAGCCGGCCCTGTACGGCACTTCTACTTTGGAGAGCCAGCCATGCGGGATGACAATACTTTTGCGAGCCGGACAGCTCGGGCGCCAATACTTCTAAGAGCTGGGCAGATGGGGCGCCAATACATTTTAGAACCAGACTTGTACGGAGGCAATTATTTTAGAGCAATCCGTGTAGGGTGTCAATTCTTTCGCAACCAATCCAATCCAATGCAAGTCTATGGGAAATTTTCCGATTTTGAGCTTCCATACTGAATGCTGACAATCTGATCGATAAATATAAATATAAAGTATATATATATATTTATATAATTAATTAATTAATTAATTAACTAACTAATTCATTAGTGTCTTTCCCCAAAGGCTTCTTCCTCATGCAATTAAACATCTACAAGACTTTTCTTTGCTGTTGTCACCTTTTTGCTTGCTCAGTGGTGTTTGTATGCATCGTTATTTGTAAAATAATGTTCTGAAAATGGCGAGGACTGTATTACACCATTTTAATGCATGGTGTAAAAATCCCACCTGGCACAAAGCAGTGGGTCGCCCCTTTATATAGACCATGGTATAAATTGTATTGTTACTCCAATCCCCAAGCTTGTAATGTTACACACTTGAAATTCTAAGCAGTGGTCAAGCATGGTAGACTAAAGAAGGGTGTAATTTATTATGCTCTCTGAAAAATATGACAGACAAGAAATGTGAACCACACCAATAACTATAATAAGCAGGTAGAATTGCAGTTAGCATGAAACCTCAAATATGTAGCTGGGCTAGCAATTTATTTTTGTGTGTATAATTTTTTATTACAGATGGACAAGCAAACAGATTTAAAGGCTATTGTGAATAATGGGTTACAGAAAGGTCTTCCTGTGTTTATCATTATTAATTTTTTAATAATTTTAAGTTATAAGAGGGAGGGGTTATTTTGTATGTTTTGTAGCCTTATTTTGACAGGTATAGGTCAAAGGTCATCACCAACTGTCATTATCTTATCAGGTGTAGCTAAAGATGTATAATGTTACATGTCCTTGGATTACTCATTGTTTTTGACAGGCATAGTTAAAGATTTAGAGTAGTAGATTTAGTAGTAGATTTGTTATAATCTCTTGTGTTCCCACACATCTGTTTAAATATTTAGGTCATTGCTAATTGGTTATCAGTAATAAACTTTAAATCTGGTTCTGGTGTACACATGTACATAAGGCTGATGAAATAATGAATTTCCAGACACATCCAACCAGAAAAATGGCACACATGTACGTAAGGCTGATGAAAAAATAAGTAAATGATTATTAATTAATTTTCATACACATCCAACCAAAATATGATGTGCACACAAACACACGTGTTCTTTCACATAGATCAATACATTCATCTGCATTACACACACACACACACACACACACACACACACACACACACACACACACACACACACACAAACACTAAAAACAAATGTTTACCTACCGAGGCCACCATATCAACACTGAAAGGTACTGTTGAGGAAATGGAGCACGCTCTCTCCAGTTGCACCGTTGATTTAGTTCACATGAAGACTACTATCGAGTCTCTCACTGCGACCGTGACTCAATTAGAGAATAAATGTGAGGATTTGGAGTCGAGGTCACGGCGCAATAACGTGAGGATAGTCGGAGTTCCAGAGGGCACTGACACCTGTACAACCGCTGCTGTAGCGGCCTTGTTAAAAGAGGCGTTTGGTCTGGAGAAAGAGCCGGTTCTGGACCGGTCCCACCGGACCCTTCAGCCGAAGCCGAAGCCTGGTGAACGACCACGAGCTATTGTGTGCAGATTCCATTATCATAGTGACTGTGTTGATATTTTACTCTGTGCGAGAGAGCTCCAGCAGATTAAAGTTTTTCCTGACTACACAGTCCAGACAGCCCGAGCCCGGGCCCGGGCCGCGTTTAACGAGGTACGGTGTCAACTTCGTGGTATTCCTCGCTATGGAACACTTCACCCAGCTCGGCTTCGCATTACATACAATGGTGTTCAGAAGGACTTTATTTCAGCGGAGGAAGCAGGGGACTACGTTAAACTCTTAATACTGGGGTGAACCGCATCACCTACACAGTGTAGTGTTATTTATTTATTTATTTTTAAATTTTATTCTTTATTTACACTCGGCCTTCCAGATCTACAGAATTCGAATTCTTATTGAAGATATTGTCAGTGCATTATTACTTCGTATTAATGTGCTTTTCTGTTTTGATGCTCTGACTGGGTTAGAGTTTATTTTATTAGTTATTTTCTTTTTATTTTAATATTTAATATATTATATTTTATATATAATTTTAATAATAATAATAATAATAATAATAATAATTATTATTATTATTATTTTAAAATATGTTACACTGTGTAATATTATTAGTTATGAGTCTTTAAAAGGTAAGGACATTATATTTGTTAAAGTGTGCAGATTATTTATTAGATTTGAAGTCAGTAGGGACTTTTTTCTTACTGGGACTTTTCTTTTAGTTTAGGTAATTTACCTAATTAGGTAATTAGGTAATTCAAACCTAGGGGTGATACACTGCTGTCTCTCTTGTTTTATGGAGACTTTGGGTGTGTCCCTCTTTGGCTCCAATTGGCTATTTATATTCCTATGTTTACTTTATTTAAATGGTGCCTGTTCTTGGGTTTTATCATTTTTATATAACCAGTGACAGCTATTGAGTAGCCATGATGAGCCGGGGAGGGGGGGATTTTATTATTATTATTATTTTTTTCTTCTTAATGAAATATTTGGGAAAGGGAAGGGAGGGGAGAAAAGGTAAATGAATCACATGTAAATGAATCATATGAAAATGAATAAATAAACAAAGGCAAAAAAAAAAACCCAAAAGTTTAGGATCAGCAACAAAAAATGACAACTTCTAATGAAGCTATGATAACTTTTAATGAAATTAATTTCAAATAACGAACTACATTGAGTTATAGAAATAACCTTTTCTGCTACAATCAAATGTATTGTCAATTAACACTTAATTTGTATAACAAACACAAGTTTTATATTGACAATCATTCTTAAAATTATGTCGCTCCAGTTAGATTTTCTCCAGTAGAATGCAGCCTTTTAAACCAGGACAAATCATATAACTTTAAGTTGTATAACAATAGTAACTAAAATCCAGTGTAATTTACAATACAAATAACATACCTAACATCTCTGCAGGATTTATAGACATAAAAGCACTGAATGAAATGAGCAATATAGACAAAAAAAGAAACACTCTACATCTACTACTTCTATCCCTCTCATAGACCTATCCACAGTCCAAAGGCTGCAAATTCTGGTCAAAGAGCAAACTGACTACAATGGAGCTAGAAGGCTATATGTGTGAATGACACAAGATTTATTATTATTATTTTTTAAATGTGTTACTACATGAAATTAAATTAAACAATTTACACGAATAAGCAGAAATGTAGAGTTTGAGACAATGACTATTGTAAAAAGCACTATACAAATAAAATTGAATTGAAATTGAATTGAATTTGAATGTAATCATGCTTTTCTTTGCTATAGCACAAATGAAAGGCCTTCTCTAGATGAGCAGATTTGTCAAATGAAACTTTATCATTCTTTTCGACTGCTATAGTAAACTAAAGAGTATATATTGCTCCCCTCCAGGTTAGAAAAGGCAAAAAAGTTATATAAGATATATAAGAATATATTTTTAAAATATAAGACATTATAAGGAAAACACATAAAATATTATTTAGCAAGGCCTGCCTTTCAGCCCTCTTAAGTGTAAGAGCATTATCAGTATTGTACGGCAGTTGGGACAGTAGTTAGCTTTCAGATGTCAGATGAAAAACAACTTTTTGAGTCACAGTGCCAAACTACTGGCAGAATATTTTGGACTTTAATTTTTTTTTTTTTTTTAATTTTTTCCTCTTCTCAATGAAATATTTTGGAAAGGGAAGGGAGGGGAGAAAAGGTAAATGAATCACATGAAAATGAATCACATGAAAATGAATTACATTAAAATAAATCACATGTAAATTAATCATATTAAAATGAATAAATAAACAAAGGCAAATTATTATTATTAGAAGAAGTAGAAGAAGAAGAAGAAGATGAAGAAGAAGAAGAAGAAGAAGAAGAAAGAATAAAGGGTGATGGATAAAATAAATATAGAGTGTGTTTTAGGCAGCGCTGCGTGTTCTGAATGAATCTTGACTGCCATCGTGTGGTCAGGTTTAGGAAGTGCCGTTCCTGAATGTTGGGATTTCCAATGTTGAAGATTCATTGTATGGACGTCGTTAAGAGGTGAGGAAGATGCTCATTTAAAAAGGCACAAAGTTCCGTCTATAAAAAAGCAATGCGATGGTTATCAGATGCTCTGTTCTTTCACAGACGTCTCCACGATGTACATGTGCTATCTGGGTAAAGAATTCATTTATCACAAAGTGTAATTCTATGTTAGAATTGAGTTAGAATAACCTGTTAGTTCAGATTATTTTAAATGCCCACGTTTTCTCTATTTAAAGTTCAAAATATGTTCAAAATATGTAATTCATTTTCTACACCACTTATACTACAGGGTCATGGGGAACCTGGAGCCTATCCCAGGGACAATTCGGCACAAGTTGGGGTACACCCTGGACAGAGTGCCAATAGTTCAAACTACATAAAAATAAAGGTGGTTTCCCTGTATAAAAGACTGGGTCACACCAGATCAGCCAGGCTGTGTTACAGGTTCTATTTTAAACTTCACATCACTGTTCCACCTAGTGTCTATTAATGCTGTTAAACTCTGATGGTTTCACCTGGAATATGCTGTGTTCATTCATTCCATACAAAGTCAAATATGACAAATTCCTCTTAAGTATTTAAGTATTATGATTTATATGGTCGAGAGAAAAAAAACATTTAGCAAAGTTTTAAATGTAAAGTTTAAGGTTGTGAATTACATTAAAATTACTCCTTTTTAAACTAAATGAAAACTATAATCTAATTAATCTGATTGCAGAAACCACACTGCTACACAATTAGACTACACTGTAGTCACCAAATGAACATCTGTTTGTAACAAACAGAGAGAGAGAGTGAGAGATAGATAGAGAGAGGGGGGGGGGATGTAACAATATTAAAGCTGATATAAAGTCCTATAACGCATTTAGAAATATATGTATTTTCTTCCAGCTTGTGGAAATTGTTCCAAACTCTACAGTGTAAAACAAGTCTATATCTAGCTAGATACTTAAGACGAAAATTAAAAATTAAGAGTCCCATAGATTATTAAATGTAATTGTGGATTCAGAAATGAATCCAAATGAATACAGAAAGAAAAATTGGGAGGGCCTGCTGGAAAAAACACGTGCATGGTTGTCTCACTGGAAAAGATTGCTACCCCAGCTGTCCTACAGGGGAAGGGTAGTTACATGTAACAACCTCGTGGCCTCCTCTCTCTGGCACAAAACGTTGATCCTCGACCCCCCAGAAGATCTCATGAGACACATCCAAAAATGTCTGGTAGATTTTTTCTGGTCAGGTCAACACTGGCTGAAGGCACCAGTGTTGTATCTGCCCAGACTAGAAGGAGGACAAGGCCTAGTTGACATCGGAGCTAGAGTGAAAACATTCAGACTCCAAGTGGCTCAGAAACTCCTCTACTGGAAGGACATGAGTGGGCTGGGATAGCGTGTGCCTTATTGAGGAAGGCAGGCAACATGGGTCTAGATCGTCACTTGTTCCTGATGGATATACACAAGCTGGATCTGTCAGGACTAACACCTTTTTACAGATCGCTCCTAAGAGCATGGACACTTTGTAAGTTTTCTAGGAAATCAAACAATGCCCAAAGCATGTGGCAAAGAGAAGAGCCACTACTCTTCAACTCTGCTCTGAACCTGGACGTTTTTAGAGACCTATCGTTCAGAAAAGGTCTATGGGCCTCAAAAACCACAAAAATCGGACACTTGATACCTAGAGCGAATGGATATCAGCTGAGCTTTTCGCAAGGAGATTGGGCATAAGATCTATTCCGAGTGGCAAAGAAAGTTTTGACTCAAATTGCTGAGTCATTACCATAGAGCTACAGACCCACCTTGGAAACTGACGATGGAGAGATGGATCCACCTGATTTTCCGGAACTAGAAGTTGCAGCCAAGACCGAAAGCTGGGAGGAAACCGAAGGTGGAATATTATCCTTCAAGACACCCCGATTGGGAGCAACATGGGGAAAAAATCACTTTACACATTGTGCACAAAAATGATGCACCTTCAAGCCCTCGCAGATGGAAAACAGTCTAAATGGCAGGAGGTGTTTGGACTCAGTCCAGCCTCTCTCACTCTGTCACGGGGTGCGGTGTGAGGTGAAATCCGAGGTCTCGGTGGAGCAGGTGTTATTGGCGGTAGGAGAGTTTATTGGATGTGAAAACATTGTGGCGGCATCACAAATGAACAAGGCCGTGGTGGTGTTCGTGAAGGAGAGGGAACTCGTGCACCAGCTCACTGAAAACAGAATACAGGTAAGTGGAGAGCTTTATTCCGTCACTCCGCTGGGTGCTACAACAATATAAGTTATGGTTTCGAACATTCCTCCACTCATCCCTAATGATCATATCAAGCAGGAACTGTCTTGCTTCGGTACAATAGTGAGCAGTGTGAGAATGGTACTGCTAAACTGTAAAAATAACGCTCTGAAGCATATCACCTCTTTAAGGTGCACAGTGCTCATGTTTTTGAATTAACCCACACTAGACATTTCATTCAGAGTATGGCATGAGGGAAAATAATACATGCTGTAAGCCAACACTGGAAACATGAGGTGCTTCGAATGCAGGGACATTGGGCTCAAAAAGTTTGCGTGCCCACATAAAATATAAGTAGAGTCGGGGTGGAAAAATAACTCAGGAATCCACAGCACAGGCACATTCACGGAGCAGGGGGGCAGACAGCATGCGGGTGCAGAAAGGGAGGGGGGTCAGACAGCATAGGGGGTTCAGCAGGGGAAGGGGATCAGACAACATGAGTGGTGTAGCAGGGGAGGGGGGTCAGACAGCATGGAGGTGGCAGACAATAGTGAGAAGTCAGTAAATATTCAAGCAGAGTAGGAGGAGGAAGTGGAAGAGGACGAATTGCATTATGACAACCTCTCTGACATCTCAGACATGTGTGTCACAGTTGGAGGGAGATCAACAGCTCTATTCACTAACTGAAGTTATTGATTTTCTGGACGACACATTTGGCAGATCGGTTGAGGTCAAGGACTTTTTTCAGAATATTGAAAAATTTATTGCATCAGCAGTAAAGTTGCAACGAATAGCAAGTTATGAGGAGCCAAACCAAAAGAAGATGTACAGGTTAAAAAACCACCTCGGTAGGTTATGGAAGTCCTTGGCCAGAACAAAGCAAAAATGAACGCATCACACTGGGGGTTTTCCTCTTTCAGCACTGCTGTCCTTTCTGTTTTCTCTTTCCTCTCTTTAGTCCCTCCAATGGAGAAGTTTAAAAAATAGGCTCCTTAAAAATCAATGGTGACAAAGATAGGAACAAAAGAGCAGCAGTAGGAGAACCGATAAAACAAAAAAACATGGATGTAATTTTCTTACAAGAGACTCACAGTAACCAGGAAAATGAGACAGAGTGGGCAATGTGGTGGGAAGGGAAAATTTTCCAGAGCCATGGAACAAATATCAGTGCTGGAGTAGCAATAGTTTTTAACAGAACATTAGGGGAAACCAACACACATATAACAGAGCTGAAGCAGGGTAGGGTATGGTGCAGACGGAAATAAAGGGAACAGAGTGCGTTTTTATAAATGTTTATGTCCCCAACAACGGTAGGTAGAGTGCACATATTTTCCATAAACTAAGAAATGCACTTAAACAAAGTGGAAGAAAACCCTTAGTAATATCGGGAGAGGGTTGGAACTGCACCACGGATTTTACTCTATACAGGATTGGGAAGGAACCACACCCACAGTCTGCTAAGGCACTTGAGGGTCTTATCAGACACTGTGGCTTGGTTGACGTGTGGAGGTAGAGAAACCAGGGAATTAAACAATACACATGGGTCAAAGTTACTAACACAAAGATCATTGCAGCAAGACTAGACAGGTTTTACGTTACCAAAATAAATGGAAATAAATTCTTTAAAGTAGTCATGAGCCCTACTGTCGCAAAAGAGCATACATCATACTGGCATTTCAACACAAAACTGCTTCAGGATGAGGGATTCGGTGGAAATTTCAAGGTTTTTTGTGGTGAGTGGAAAAAACAGTTTGGTTTCCTGGTGTTAGGTGGGGAAAACACAAATCAAAGTCTTTTGTCAGAAATACACAGCACACACAGCAGAGACAATAAAAGGTAAAATGCAAGAACTCGAGGCAGAAATAAATTTAACAGAAAGTAAAATGATTTGTAGGAATGACCCAAACATGTGCAGTTTCTGGAGGGAAAGAGAAAGTTTTTAAGTTCCTTCCTTCATGAACAGGCCAAAAGAGCATTAATAAGATCCCGCATCTTCAGTATCAAGGACAAGGACACTCCTAGGACTGGTGCACAACTTTTTACAAATACTGAGTAGCCATTGTTCTGTGACTCACCAAAATGTTAGCATCCACATACATTTGACAACGTTTACGGAGAGCAGGAATTACTAAAATTAAGAACCTGAGGTCTGGCAACAGATGGAAGATGGTTAGCGAACTGTGCACTGAGACAGGGGTACTGTCGGGCCGCCTCATGCAAAGACTGTTGGGAGAGGTGGTCTCAGCACTTCCCTGCCTTTTCAGGGTTGTGCACAGAGGCTCTCTGGCTGGACTGAAGGTGTCACACTGGTCAGGACTGTTGGCACTGGACTCTTCCCAACAAGGATGCTGGATCCCTGTACAAACCCCCCATAGAGAAGTGCACAGCTGATCTTCAGTGGTGGATACTGCATGGGTCCATGGCCACAAACAGACACGTGGCACACATCGACCCCACTTCGGGCAGGGAGTGTCTTTTCTGTGGTGAGGAGGAAACGGTAGAACACTTGTTTTTGCGTTGTGGAAGATTACAAAGTGTTGTTTTCTCTACTTAGAGCTTGGTGCAGAGGGTTGGGTGTTACATGGGCAGAACGCCTTTACGTATATGGGCCAAAGTATGTCCCAAATAATAAATCTGTGGTTCTACTCAACTTTATAATAGGTCAAGCCAAACTCGGTATCTAACTCACAAGAAAAAACAAAATGCAGGGGGGAGGAACTAATGGAGGCAGAAAAACTGCTAACTGCATTAGTTAAAGCTAGACTTGAAGTTGAATATGCTTTTTTTTTTTTTAAATGACTTGAAGGTTGTGAGAATTTTGTGAAGTATGGGCAGCTGGGAAGGTTTTATGCTCTGTAGATGGAGAGTGGGATGTAAATAAGTTTCTTTTTACCTTGTTTTTGTTTTCATACACAGATTTATAATTTTATTTAACTATTTTATTTTTTATTTTCATTATCTACTGGCACCCTGTCCAGAGTGTACTCCACCTTGTGCCCGATGCTTCCTGGTATAGGCTCCAGGTTCCCCATGTCCCTGAAAAGGAGTAAGCGGTAGAAGATGGATGGATGGATGGATTTTCATTATCTACTATGTCTCTGTTTTTGGAGGAATATAATGTTTAAATAAAAGGAAAATTTAAAAGTCAAAAGTCGCTCTGCCTTTTACACACTCCCTCACTCACAATCTCTCTCTCTCTCTCTCTCACGGCGCATGCGTGATGAAGGAGCGAGCGTGGTGTATGGAGAGAGCGTGAGAGTGATGTGGCGTCTCGCCAAAGTATTCTGTGAGATTTTATTTGTTGTTGTTGCTTTTCTTTCATTTAATTTATTGAACGTGTAAGTCATGTGAGTTTCAGTAGCTGGTGAAAGTTTAGAGTGGGTGAGAGTGAGCGGGACGTCAGGTGTGTGCCGGAGAAAGGAAAGCAGGTGGAGGAGGTTCTGCTAGCAGTGGGAGAACCGGTCAGGTGTGAGAACATCTACTCTGCTTCCTGAATGAACGAAGCTGTGGTAATTTTACTAAAGAAAGAAAGACTCACCAATACGCTGTTGAAAATGGAATATGGCTAAAAGTTGTCATGCTACTTATTACCCCTCTTTCTGCCCCTGCAATGTGGGTCGTTATTTCCAATGTGCCCCCGTTCATTAAAAACAAGCTGATAATTGTGGCAGGGTACGTAATTTGGCTATCCTATTGGTTCTGCTTGGGATATGGGTTCGGCAAACCAATAGGATGAGAGCTGCCCGATTATTTAAGGACATTTAATTTGTTAAGCAGATAGGTGTCTTGGTGATTCCGAGTCCCTTGCTCCCTATGACATTTCCGGTTCCCACTTCCGTTCAGGTACATTCAGGCTTTGTCATGGCATAATGAGCTGAACATCTCAAGGCTAATTTGTTGTTTTTATAATGTTAGACCGGTGCTGGTGGCGCGTGCATTGAGACGAATTATCGCCGGAAATCGTAAAGTGAACACAATGTTTAGCCGGTGGCTGAATGATGTGTGCAAGTGTGTGTGTGTATATGTGTGTCGAGCCACGGTACCTGTGAGTAATCATACAACTTCGCATCTGGTGTTTGTTCAACCCAATGGTAAGTGCACCTCTCCCTTTTTCATAATGGGACTTGGTAGATTTAGGTTTACTTTATGATCTTTGTGTTAAAGTGGGAGTGGGGAGTTGAGCGAAGTCTCCTCACGACAATCCTCTAGCTGAAGATGCTACATGTAATGCCACTGTCGTAATAAAATATAAATTTATTTATACTCATGTTCCTTGCCCCGATTGGTGAAACTTATCTGTGTGTATTTTTGTTTGGGAGTATCTTCCTGGTTCTCCTCCAGGGTGGTGCAGTTGGATTTACTGAATTTGGGATAAACGTCTCCCTTCAATTGGGAATATTGCCACATTCTGGTGTGGTCGGCAGGGTAGAGATGGGCCCTCTCCCTAGCACAGTATATAAATGGTCGTTAAGGCCTCTCAGGATGCATCATGGTCGCAAAATCGCCCCTTTTGTTGCTGCAGACTACAGAGTGTGACTTTGGGCTCCTGAGACTGTGTGTGGGTGTGATGTGCTGCTCATAATCAGTGCATTGTGCCATCAAGGCTCCCAACTGTGTAGCTGTTGTCATCACAACTATTAAAGACACTATCATGACTTTCATATGTGCTATTGTGAGTATCATGTCATCGGATCACGGGTCCTTGATTCTGCATGCGTTAAGGCGGGATGAGTGAGATGTGGTCATATTGGTATAGCGCCTCCCCCTCACTCAGGGAGCCACGTTGCTGCTTGATTGTTTGGTTCTGCTGCTTTGTTGCTGCTTTATACTCCGATTTGGTTTTATTTTGTTCTGTTGTTCTGTTTTGTGTTGGTTACTATCACTAAGATCAGTTTTCATTAATTCAACTGTGTTATAACAGTCTTTATCAATTCTGCTGATACTGCTATGTGGTAGTAGTGGTTTTGGTAAGATTGCTACCTGTAATCAGTTTGAGCTTGAGGTTATCTGTGTTTTCATGACAGTAAGTTTGTCTTTGTTTTTATTCTTTTGTTTGTCTGTTTTGAATATATTGTAATTGACTTTGTGTTTTTGTTTTCTCCTTGTAGGAGCTGAGTGCTTCCTGAGGCTGGGGGAGTTTGTTGCGGCACCTTGGGCTTTAATTAATTAAAGGATGTTATTATTGTTGTGTTTATTTGCACCGAACTTTGTGAGTATGATTCTGATTAGTGGGGTGCTTTTCCCTTTTGTATAGCTGGTGCTGTTGTACTAGCCTGCCCTTCATACAGGAAGCCTCAGTCCTCCTATGATTATTGTTAACTGCCTCTTGCGACTGTTTTATTTAACCAATGCTTGATTGTGTTGGCTGCTCCTTTTTTTAAAATAGTTCTTGGCCAGTCTTTTTAACGCCAAAATAAAAATTTATTTTTGTATGGAAATTCATGCCTCTTGCCTGTTCTAAGTGGAACGTACTTGCATACCCTTATTTGGGTTATTTTCCCCGTTTTCTCGGGGTGGCGTATGTGAACAAGCCACATTGCTACATAATGAAGGAGCTGGCCCGCTTCGGAAAGTTCACCAGCCCCATGACTGATATTCCGCTCAGTTGTAAGAACTTTGTTGTGAAACACGTCCTATCTTATCGCAGACAAGTGTATGTTTCTAAATAACCATGACCAAATACTAAATGTTAATTTTAAGTCTGAACATGGTGGCAGCAGCTACACCTTTTTTGCCACCACCGAATGCCTGAGGTGTTTTGGCTGTGGGAAAATCATGGATAAATAGTTGAGCTGCCCACAGAGAGCTGTGCAGTCTGGGAGCTCCGGGACACAGCTTGGGTATAGTAGCAACAGCGCAGAGACAGCCAGCGGGGGGAACACCAGAGAACGCAAGCCTGGGGCAGATAGAGGCAGCGACACACAGAGGTTACAGCTGGAAGAGGTCCGTGACGAACACAACACCACTGAAACAAACGCAGCATCCAGTGATTGCACTGACACCCGTGCCCATGCTAGCACTATAAATAACACTGCAGACAGCGTTCATAGCAAACCCTACAACCACTATCACTGTCGGAGCTAGCGACTCCACACAACAACAGCAACAGAAGAAACAACAGGACAAGAACATCGAGAACAACAAAGCTGAGCTGAAAACAACAGGGGAGAAGGTGGAGGAATCATCCAAACAGCCACAGTACAGTATTGTGATGCAGGAGAACCAGGGCCCAGAGAGCAGCACAGGAGCAAGAGGAGGAGAACTGCATACACACATGGAGGAAGAAGAGATCGAATCAGATCAGACATATACTTTTGATTTTTCAGGACAGTTTAGCTGGTTTTTTGACAAAGGGACAACGTAACATCTCACTAACAAACTATGTCCCTGACCAAAAAAATACATATCTGCACAACTCGCAGCAAAAAGAGGAAATATGAATGTACTATTAAATTAAATTTTATTTGTATAGTGCTTTTTACAATAGACATTGTCTCAAAGCAGCTTTACAGAAATATCAACACGGTATACAGATATTAAAGGTGTAAATTATCCCAACTGAGCGAGCCAATGAGTGGCGATGGTGGCAAGGAAAAACTCCCTAAGATGTTTTAAGAGGAAGAAAACTTGAGAGCAACCTGACTCAGAAGGGAACCCATCCTCATCTGGGTAACAACAGATAGTGTGAAAAAGTTCATTATGGATTTATATGAATTCTGTATGGCCTTAGAAGCAGCCTTAGTCCCAGCAGTCTGGAATTGGAGAAGATTTGAGCTCCATCCAGAGATAGAAAGGATCTGGATGCCTAGTATCTCCATAAATTCGTGTGGGGCTCGGCAAAAGGAGAGAGGGAGAAAAAAGATTATTATGACTGCGAAGTAGTAAAATAGAATCTAGTCAGGGTAAGCTTGAGTAAACAAATACATTTTAAGCCTAGACTTAAACACTGAGACTGTGTCTGAGTCCCGAACACTAATAGGAAGACTGTTCCATAACTGTCGGGCTCTATAAGCGAAGGCTCTTCCCCCTGCTGTAGCCTTCACTATTCGAGGTACCGTCAAATAGCCTGCATCTTTTGATCTAAATAGGCGTGGCGGATCATATAAAACCAGAAGGATTAGATATTGTGGTGCGAGACCGTTTAGTGCTTTATAGGTTAATAAAAGTATTTTATAGTTGATGCGAGATTTCACTGGGAGCCAATGCAGTGTGGATAATATTGGTGTGATGTGGTCGTATCTTCTAGTTCTAGTTAGGACTCTAAAAGACCCTTCCTCTTGACAAGAGTACAGGGGTCCAGACAATTAGTAGGCCAATTAGTTTTTTTATTGTCAGCGAGATCCTAGGGGAGATCTTTACAATGTTTATAGTATGCGTTTTGATTGAAATATTCTATATGTAAGTCACCAGACACATCAGACTGATTCAGCTGTAAGACTGTCAGAATTTGAAAAATGAACATCATCAGATTCATCCCAAGAGGATATATTGGGGATATAAATATACAAAGGAAGAAATAAAAACCAAACCTCGCATCAGGGATGGGAAAAAAAAACCCTAAGGGAAAAAATTCCCATCCTGCCAGCACCAAGTGCTCAACAGCACACCTCTTACACTTTTCTCGTGCCTGATTGCGTTCACACTTCAGCTAATACAGGAAAAACTATATGTATATGTCTAAAGTGGCAGTTGAGTTGGGTCAGCCAGCAGGACAGAACTTCCTTCTTTTTTAGACACGTTCACCGATGATCAGACCTCGTCAGGGTACAGGTACGTTCTTGATTGGGATCTCGACCTCTCATGATGATCCTAAACGATAATCAGGACAGGTCAGTGGGAGATGAGCACGACAGAACAGTGCTCGCGCTGGGTGTGTGGGCGGTTTAGCATGAGTGGGTTTTTTCTTCGAAAGCGGAGCAGCAGCGGCAATGGAATTTAGGCTTGGAACTTTAGTTCTACGTGGTGGTGCGTGAGGTGTATTATCATTCACAAGGAACATTTTAGGTAATTTATCCTTCAAATTATAATGTTTATTCCATAAGGGGTGTAGGCGAAGCCATCCAATATAACATTTCGCCATATATTCATAATCCCAAGACGGATTCCCTTCCCCGTCATAAATCATTTGTTTGATCTGAGCAAATACGCGTGAAATGAGTATTATGCAACATTGAAACACAACACATGAAAGCTCAGCGCAGAAGTGGTTATAAAACTATTCTCTGTGCTACCGCAAATTTCACCATTAAATTTGTCTGCTAAATTGACATCATTCCTTTACTTGAAAATCATGATTGTTTAAAATAAATTGTTTACCAGGGGTGGTAACTGAAGCACATTCATTGCCATTTAATTCAGCTCAAACTCATGTGTGCACGATATTTGAAGGTCAAAGAATCACTATTTTTACAGACCAGACTTGAGACAGATCTAATCTATCTCTTCCTGTGCTAAAGCAACAGTTCAATCGTCAAAACAAAGACAACGTCTCACATCATTTTCTATCAGGAGTGTTGTCTGATATGACCTCCAAATTTTGTATATGTGACTTACGTCCTCAAATAAAGACACATCACTCACGATGTTTGACATGTCTACAAAACTATGCCACTCAGAGGCCTTTTGATACTTTTTGAATGTCTCTGCAGATCAATTTTACCCATATACCAACGGTTTTGACCCCATAGAATGTTATTGGTCAAAAATGCTAAAACTATTGTCAGGATTTTGGCAAAAGAATACTGCCTGAGCCAACATGCCGTTCTTACTGAAATTCGAATGACCCCATCTAAAACCACAGGCCTTTCACCCGTTGAGGTTTTAGTTATTGGTCGACTTTTCCCCACGGCTTGGAAAATGTCTACTAACCTTTCTTAGTCCACAGGTGGTGTCGATATTCATCTAGATGACTATGTATGTAAATTGCTTGATGTGTTGTGTACATGCTAAATTAAAATTACCTTTACCCCCCACTATAAATCATATTTTTTTTATTCCAGGAGAACAGGTGTTCTGACCTCAGAAGGACTAATCTGGAGACATGCAAGTTGGTTAAAAGCTGTTAACAAATGAACTCTGTCCATTCTATTTTTCCTCCACCTATTTTCTATGACAGGTTGCCCATTCAAGAACGTACCTGTACCTTGACAAGGTCTGAACATCTGTGAACGTGTCTAGAAAGGAAGGAAGTCCTGTCCTTCTGGCTGACCCAACTCCCACTTTTCACATATACATATAGTTTTTCCTGTATTAGCTGAAGTGTGAACGCAATCAGGCACGAGAAAAGTGTAACGGGTGCTGTCGAGCACTTGGTGCTGGCAGGGTGGGAATTTTTCCTTCTTAGAGGTTTTTTCGCCCACCACTGAGTGTGAGGTTTGTTTTTTTCATTAAAGTAATCTTCTCTTAACCTATGACGTAAGAGAATTCATTTTGGTTTATACTATGCTACGCTAGAATAAAAGAGAGGATTGAAAGGAAATTCTCTTATATCATGTACCCTCTTATATTATGAACTGCTATCAAATAGCTATGATGAATGTATTCATTTAATTACCTCTTTGAATAAGCTGATCAACTGCTATCCTTGATTGTATTATTATGTATTTTCGTGTCAACATGACACAGGACTCGTTTTGTATTATGACTATGTGCTGTATGTTTTGGTTAAATCTGTCTGACACTTGGACCAGTAGAAACCGTCCACGCACGGCTTCTTATCAATATGTATAAATACTTCTGTTTTGAATGAATAAACTGGATGTTTCTGTGAGTATGCAGGTGTCAGTGTGTACAGTGTGCACTTGGGCTCCCCAGATCAATCTGAAACGCTCTGAGGAAAACCACTCTTTCTAGCTCATAGCAACACAGAACTAAAAGTAAATAGAAGTAAAGTAAATAAATGTAGAATGGTAAAATAGGCTAAAGAAAGCATGATGGAAATCTGGAGAAATAAACATCAATTAGTTTTGGATCACCGTCGGATCCCATAGAACTCGATCAGGCGACTGAAAGCTTGGAGTCAACACTCCCCTACACGTTAGATAGAGTGGCTCCACTCAAAAGAAAAATAATTAGAGAGAAAAAATTAGCACCCTGGTATAACGATCAAACGCGTACCTTAAAACAAACATCTCGACAATTAGAACATAAATGGCATCAAACCAAACTGGTAATATTTCAAACAGCCTGGAGGGAGAGTCTACTGAAATACAGAAAATCTCTTAGTGAAGCTAGAAAAATCTATTTCTCCACCTTAATAGGAGATAACAAAAACAATTCTAGATTCATTTTCAACACGGTAGCAAAATTAACTAGGAATAAAACCACTACAGAGAGAAACACTCAATCATTACATAGCAGTGAAGATTTCATGAAATTTTTCATTGATAAGGTTGAAAATATTAGACGTGAAATACAGGCCATTAAATTAAAACCGGACAATACTGTAACAAACCCATTACATGACAAAGTAGAAATATCAGATGATTGTTTAGAGTGTTTTGCTCCGCTTAGAGAGACCGAACTAGCTACATTAATCTCTACAGACAATTCATCAACTTGCATACTAGATCCCGTACCTACAAGTTTGTTTAAACAGATTTGTCCTGGGGTAATTGAACCACTTTTAAATATAATCAATTCTTCCCTAAGCACTGGCTATGTCCCTAAATCTCTTAAATGAGCAGTTATTAAACCCTTGATTAAAAAACCGGACCTTGACCACTCTCAATTGTCCAGCTATAGACCTATATCGAATCTCGCCTTCATCATTAAGATTTTAGAAAAGGTTGTAGCAAAGCAGTTATGCTCATACTCGGATAGGAACAACATTCATGAAATGTATCAGTCAGGATTTAGACCTTATCATAGCACAGAGACAGCATTAGTTAAAGTAGTAAATGACCTTCTACTGACCTCTGATCAGGGTTGTGTCTCGCTGCTTGTGTTACTTGAACTTAGTGCAGCTTTTGATACTATAGAGCACACTATTCTCCTTGATAGATTAGAAAATGTTGTTGGAATTAAGGGAACAGTTCTCTCCTGGCTCAGGTCTTATCTGACCAATCATTATCAGTTCGTTGATGTAAATGGTGATTTCACCATGCGTACTGAGGTTACTTTTGGAGTTCCACAGGGTTCTGTTTTAGGCACACTGCTTTTTACTTTATATATGCTACCCCTAGGACAAATTATTCGTCAACATGGAATTAGTTTCCACTGTTATGCTGATGATACACAGCTGTATGTGTCAGCGAAGCCAGAGGACAGACAGAAGCTTAGTAAAGTTGAGGATTGTGTAAAGGATATTAGACATTGGATGTTAACCAACTTCCTTTTACTTAATTTTGATAAAACATAAATACTTTTATTAGGCCCACGTGTATCTAGAAGTAATCTTTCTGATCACATGGTTACTCTGGATGGTACATTTCATCATGTACAGCAGTTAAAGAGCTTGGAGTGATTATTGACTCCAGTCTATCATTTGATGCTCATGTAGATAATATTACTAGGATAGCTATCTTTCATCGCAGAAATATTTCTAAGATAAGAAACATATTGTCACTACATGATGCAGAAATACTGGTTCATGCATTCATCACCTCTAGATTAGATTATTGTAATGCCTTACTGTCTGGATGTTCCAGTAGGAATATTAATAAACTCCAGTTAGTCCAGAATGCTGCTGCTAGAGTCCTAACTAGAACTAGAAGATACGACCACATCACCCCGATCTTATCCACACTGCATTGGCTCCCAGTAAAATCTCACATTAACTATAAAATACTTTTATTAACCTATAAAGCACTAAACGGTCTCGCGCCACAATATCTAAGCGACCTTCTGGTTTTATATGATCCGCCACGCCTATTTAGATCAAAAGATGCAGGCTAATTTACGGTACCCCAAATAATGAAGGCTACAGCAGGGGGAAGAGCCTTTGCTTATAAAGCCCCCGTGTTATGGAGCAGTCTTCCTATTAGTGTTCGGGACTCAGACACAGTCTCAGTGTTTAAGTCTAGGCTTAAAACGTATTTGTTTACTCAAGCCTACCCTGACTAGATTATATTTTTACTACTTCACAGTCATAATAATCTTTTTTCTCCCTCTCTCCTTTTGCCGAGCCCCACACGAATTTCTGGAGATACTGGAGATCCAGATCATTTCAGCCTCTGGATGGAGCTCAAGTCTCGAATCTTCTCTACTGGGACTGCGGCTGCTCCGAAGACCATACAGACTTCATTTACATCCATACTGTACTATTTCACACTGTCTGTTGTTACCCAGATGAGGATGGGTTCCTTTCTGAGTCAGGTTCCTCTCAAGGTTTCTTCCTTTAAACATCTTAGGGAGTTTTTCCTTGTCACCGTCGCCACTCAGTGTCTTGCTCAGTTGGGATAAATTCACACCTTTATTATCTGTATACCGTGTTTATATTTCTGTAAAGCTGCTTTGAGACAATGTCTGTTGTAAAAAGCGCTATACAAGTAAAACTGAATTGAATTGAATTAACAGAAACATTTTTTAAATCCCCCCTTTCTTTTTTGTAGCTGTTTACTCCAAATATAGATATAGAATCTGCAGCTTCAAACAAATTTTAGCAAAGCGCTTTACAGTAAATGAAAATCTAACATTAAACTAATGAAATGATAATAATAATAATAATAATAATAATAATAAATATAATAATAATAATAATAAACAACTTTATTTTATAAAGCACCTTTAAAGCAGCTTCTCAAAGCGCTGTACATAAAATCACAGTTCACAGAAAAATAAAACAAATAAAAGTTAATAAGAACAAAAACAACAACATTAATCAAAAAAAATACATATACACTGTGAGGAGCGCAGTCTGCGATTTGGGGTGTAAGGGATTAATAAGCCAGATAAGTATTGCAGAGCCAATCCATGTAATGCCTTGTATGTCAACATCATGATTTTGAAATCAACACGGAACCTAACCGGGAGCCAGCGTAAGGACTTCAAAATAGGAGTAATATGGTCACATTTCCTGTCAGGATCCGGGCGGCAGAGTTCTGAACATACTGCAATTTGTTTATTGCGGTTTTAGAAACTACGGCTAAAATGGCATTACAGTAATCCAGCCGTGTGACAACAAATGAATTAATCAACTTTTCAGTGACAGATAAGTTTAGCATTGGGCGTAGTCAGGCTATATTTCTGAGGTGGAAAAAGGATGCCTTCACAGTGCCCTGAACAAAAAAAATCAAAAGTGAGGCTGGTGTCAAAAATTACACCAAGGTTCCTCATCTGACTTTGGGTCTCTAAAACAGTACCATCAACAAATAGAGAAAGTGGAGCCGCTTTGCGAATTGATGACGGGAACCTATAAGCATAACCTCCGTTTTCACGCTGTTCAGGCACAGAAAGTTATTGTTCATCCATGATTTTATCTCAGAAAGATACAGTCAGAAAGATAACAAGCATCAATGTTTTCACCAGAATTAGAGTGAATGTAGATTTGGGTATTATCAGCATAAAAGTGATAATGGAGGCCAAGCGATCACAGCAGATGCCCAAGTGGAGATAGATAAATATTGAAGAGTAGAGGGCTTAGAACTGAACCCTGAGGAACACCAGTGAGCACCGAGCAAGTGTCAGACTTAAAGCCACACAGAATTAAACTGGGAACGGTCAGTAAAATAGGATTAAAACCAGTTTCAAACTGACACGGAAAACACACCGAAAATACTTTCAAGGTGGTAAGTAAAAGACCATGATCCACAGTATCAAAGGCGACTCTAAGGTCAAGAAGAATAAGAAGTGAGGTAGCTCCAGAATCAGAGGCCCTCAACAAGTCATTGTTAACTTTGACCAACGCCGTTTCAGTGCTGTGAAATTTACGAAAACCTGATTGAAGGGGTTGAAAGAGGTTATTGTTTGTAAGATGAGTACAGAGTTGAGAGGCAACAACACGCTCAAGTATTTTTGCCAAGAACAGAAGATTTGAGATGGGACGAAAACTGTTAAAATCATCCACAGAAACATTTTCTTTCTTTAGTACAGGTGTAAGAGCAGCAGTCTTTAGTACTGCTGGAACGACCCCAGTCTCCAGTGATTCATTTCTAATGCTGAGGATAGTAGGGCACCACACAGCAAAGCACGATTTGAACAGATTCGTGGGAATTGGATCCCGCAAGAAAGTGGTGGATTTCATGCTGGATACCTCCCTAGTGAGAGCCTCAAAATTAAGCAGTGAGAAATGAGTGAAAGAAGCAACAGTGAACCCAGATGGACGAAGGAGTGAAGTGACACAGTCAGGGTTAACAGAAATCTGTTTGCGAACATTGACAATCTTAGAATTAATAAACTGTAGAAAATAATCACAGAGCTGCTGAGAAACAGGCAAAGTGATAACAGCATTAACTTGAAGCAATCTGTTTATGGTTTGGAACAAGTGTCTGGGATTATTTTAATTATTTACAATAGCCTGAGAAAAGTAGTCACCAGTAGTGCACGATGATCGCCCCGAAGATCCTTCCACGCTTGATAGTAGACACTCAGTCCAGTAACGCGCCATTTTCGCTCCATTTTGTAAATGTAAACATGCACTTATATAGCGCTTTTATCCAAAGCGCTTTACACTGTGTCTCATTCACCCATTCACGCACACACTGCGTGGCAGCAGAGCTGCCATGCAAGGCACTAGCTTGCCATCAGGAGCAACTTGGGGTTCAGTGTCTTGCCCAAGGACACTTCAGCATGTGGAATCACCGGGCCGGGAATCGAACCGCCAACCCTACGTATGGACAACCCGCTTACCCCCACACCCATGCTTCCAGAATTGCTTAGGATGAAAACCACAGAATTGGAGAAAGCTGTCTGATCGATAGACTTCCACTTCCGGAAGGTTACTGTTCTGATGGTCGGCTCACTTGAATGATACAGTTCGAGGTTAAAAAAGACAGCTAAATGATCAGAGAGTCCAATGTCAATACATGAAAATACAAGTTAGCCATTAGCAATCATAAGATCCAGCGTATGACCCTTGTTATGAGTAGGGTCAGTTACAAACTGTGTGAAGTTAAAACAATCAATTAGTGACAGAAATTCCTTAGCCGCCACAGAGTCACTGCAGTCCATATGCATGTTAGTCTCCTACAATTAGAATTCTGTCAAACTTCATTCTCAACATCGATAGGAAGTCCTTTAATAAGGTGAATTTGAAGACTGTACTCCTGAAATTTTATCAACATGTTAAGTGTTGTACTAGAGGGGAGAACACTCTGGATCATGTTTACTCAAACATTAAGCATGCGTATCAAGGAACCCCAGGAAGGCTGCTGGCCCAGATGGAGTATCTGGTAAGGTGCTTAGATTGTATGCCCACCAGCTTGCCCACATCTTTACCAGAATCTTCAATGTCTCCTTGGCCCAAGCACTTATCCCGCCCTGCCTTAAATCAGCCACAATCATTCCAGTGCCAAAGAAGTCTCCCACCACTAGCCTAAATGATTATCATCCTGTGGCCCTTACTCCAGTTATCATGAAGTGCTTTGAGAGACTTGTTTTTCAACACATCAAGGACTACCTCCCCCCAGACTTCAATCCTTATCAGTTTGCATATCGCGCAAACAGATCCACAGACGATGCTATTGCTGTAGCTCTCCACTCCGTGTTGAGACATCTAGAACAGCAAAATAGCTACGTCCGGATGCTTTTTGTGGATTACAGTTCGGCTTTTAATACAATCATTCCGGATATTCTCTCTTCACCAAATTGGTCACTCTTGCCCCCCCCCCATCACATGTGCCTGGATAAAGGACTTTCTCAATAACCAGTCTCAGACAATGAGACTCGGACACCACCTCTCCTCCACTCGCACGTTGAGCACCGGTTCACCACAGGAGTGTGTGCTGAGCCCCCTCCTGTACTGTCTCTACACCGACGACTGTAGTCCGGTCCACAATAACAACATTATTGTTAAGTTTGCTGACGACACCACGGTGGTCGGACTCATCTCAAAGGGAAATGAGGTAGCCTACAGAGAGGAGGTCCTGAACTTGGTAGCCTGGTGTTCAGAGAACAATTTGGCTCTAAACACTAAGAAAACCAAGGAGATCATTGTAGACTTCAGGAAACACAGCACTGAGCTAGCCCCCCTTTTCATCAATGATGAGTGTGTGTAGAGAGTCCAGACCTTCCGGTTTCTTGGCGTTCTTATCTCCGCTGACATCTCCTGGACAGACAACGTCACACCAGTTATGAAGAGAAGACTCAAAAGCAGCTATACTGTACTTCCTAAGGGTTCTCAGGAAGTACAATCTGGACCCCAATCTGCTGCTGACCTTCTACCGCTCGTCTGTCAAGAGCTTGCTGACATACTGTATTATGGTATGGTACGGCAGCTGCACCGTGGCAGACAGGGAGAGGCTTCAGAGAGTAATAAAAACAGCACAGAAGATCATTGGCTGCCCTCTTCCCTCCCTGATGGATATTTACACCTCCCGTTGCCTCAGCAGAGGAAAAACCATCATCAAGGACAGCTCTCACCCTGGCTCTGATCTGTTTAATCTATTGCCCTCAGGGAGACGTTACAGAACTCAAGAATAGTTTTTTCCCAAAAGCTATAAACATTTTAAATACACACATGTTCTGATTTCACAGTACTATTTATTTATTTTGTCTTGTTATATTTATCTATTTTATTTTATTTTATTTTATTTAGTTTTTATCTTATTTATTTTATGTACATGTTAGCACGGAGGAAAAATAAGGAGTGGCTCTTAATTTCATTGTACATGTGTATAGTGACAATAAAGGCATTCATTCATTCATTCAACATAAGGTTGTAAACCACAATATGATGTGCAGCACATTCTTGTGTTAATGTTTGTTACATTAAATGATCATGAAAATAAATAAATAAATACTCCAAAAATCAGCAGAATTTAATGCTTTGGTGGTGTTAAATTTTCGTGGTGACTCAGTAGTTCACTCAGTATATCTGGGTAAGACACAGTGAGCGACTCAATGCTGGCATTCATGAAGAATAATAAAACCATGAATGGAAATTATTGGTGCAAATTTGTTAGGATAGGCTTCCTCCAAACTGGAACTATATCCTCCAGTCCACGTGGTGGCGGTAACGCGCCTAACAGCTGCGTCTCCGACCAATAGAAATCACAGAAGAAGAAAAACTGCAGCAGATCTCTCCTGAGCAGTTGAGTTATTACACCGAACTAATCATCTCCAAATTAAATTATTTCTGACAAAGTTTTACAGTTAGATTTGATCGAGTAGAAAAATAAAAGCTGGTTATTTTGTCTGTGTTTGAGGAATTAAAACTCTGTTCCTGTTTGGAAACCCGAGGTAAGTTAAACGGAATCTGTGTGGCCGAATCCCAAATTGATGTCATTTCCGGTTTAAGCGTACTACATTAGTGATGAAATAATGACGGCCTACACCCTATGTAGTGCACTATTTAACTCATGACGAGAGATTTGTTATTCTGTTTTAGCGGCACTATTTAACTATAACCTTACTTTATCCTAAAATCCATTGTTTGCTCCCTGCTTATAGCAAATAAAATAAACAACAAGGAGTGTAAACGTAGCTAAGTAATTTAGCATCTAAAATAATTATATTTCTGAAATGTTTTTAATATCTGAACTGCAAAACCTGAGGTAAAGTTGGGTTTATATTGGACATTCTTGGTACTTGGTTCTCTGTCCACTCCAGAGTAAGAAAATTCACACTGTGTCCTGTTTGTGTTTATTTCTTGAGAAATAGAGGAGAGAAGCTCGAATGTGCAGCGAATGTCCAATATAAACCCAACTTTACCTCTGTAACAGCAAAGTAAACTCGTGTTGAGTTTAGAAGGTGTAATAAGAGCTTGGATATTTCTCTGATTTCCGTTTGTTTGTATAGAAATGTTGTCATGAGTTCTGCAGGAGACAGACCACACTCTTTCAGAAAGTCTCGGGCTCCTGATACGGCTCACTCACAGGTGAAGGTTACTGATCGTTTCTGTCCGTACATGATGTTAAAGTGTCACCAGTCTTTAATATTTTACTGCCTTGTTTCCCTGTGAGTCTACAAGCTGTTCTTCTAATCACTCAGAACCTCATCACTATGAGGAGGAGAAATAAAAGAAGCTATCTTTCAGATCAGACACCAGAGCCCACACTATTGGAATCCGACTTACAAACAGTGTTGATGTGGTTTTTATTTCTGAATAAATGTTCTGATCTTTAGCTGTCTGAGGATGTGAAGAGAGAGTGTTTAGATGGAGGGACAGAACTGTGTGTGAAGAAGGAGGAGATGCTGCAGGTGAACATCTACAACCATGGACACGCCTTCAACACCATGCCTGAAGTTCTGTCCATTAAAGAGGAAGAATCTGACACCGAAGACTTCCTCTGTAAGTCCCCAGGCCCCTCTGCAGCTCAGTACCACTCCCACTCATTATTCTACCCTACACACTATCTACTGCACCAAGTGTCCTGTAGGGAGTCGTTTGGGACGGAGCCCCTGCATCTGTATATTTCATCATCACTTTAGTTATTGGTCAGAGTAGGGCTGCACGATTATGACCAAAATGATGATCCCAGTTATTTTGATCAATATTGAGATCTCGATTAATTATCACGATTATTCATTGATTTTAGTGACAACATATTTTTATTGCACTTTCACATTTATTACATTTTCTCATGCCACAATATAACACACGTAAGTATGCGAGAAAGCTTGAGTTGGTCAATCATGACAGAATTTAGGAACATAGTGTGAACCATGACAAATTAATTTACCTTCTGATAAACTAAATTTACTATTTTCAGTTCATTTTACAGACTGTATGCAAAGAAAACACAACAACCGTTATCCTGTTCACCTTGTAAACAAATACAATAAACATCAATGTTCAGTGTTTGAAGTCTGCTCCTCTTAAATATATTTAAAGCATGTTCCACTGTCATGGTTCTGGGCTGGAGTCAGTTCTCGACCCGCTCTGTGTATATTGTGTAGTTATCTGAATAATCTCATATAGGATGTGATTGAAGTCATTTATCCGTCGGATACAAAGCGCTTTAGTTTAATGGTGTTCGTTAGGGACACTCCGATCAGGATTTTTACAGCCGATACCGATCCAGATACCAATCTTT
The DNA here is from genome assembly GCA_012411365.1 of Ameiurus melas. Lineage (NCBI taxonomy): Eukaryota > Metazoa > Chordata > Actinopteri > Siluriformes > Ictaluridae > Ameiurus > Ameiurus melas. The sequence goes on along the minus strand of CM022769.1, from coordinate 26,338,811 downwards.
TTTTGTTTAAACTTTAATCAGGAGCTCTGTTATGAACAGTTAAATGTAAACTCTCTGCTCATGGTCACTGTTAATTGAGTTTAAAAAATAGCAATGAGAAATACTGTTGGTTAATTGATAAATAAACAAGCATAAAATATTTATTTTTAAATATCTTAAAAACAATTAGTCCTAATTAAAAGTAGACTAACACAAACATGATCCATATTAGGAAAAAAGCTAATAGCTTTCTAAGGAAATAGCTTACTAAGCTTGATGTCAAATTGATATTAAATGCAACCAATAGTAATTACACATTATTTAATTTCTCATTTTATTTATTTTTAATGAAGTTATTATAATCTTTTTTATATTAAATTATTTATTTATAACTAAGCACATTTTCTGTCTTTACATTTTAGTAGTTTTATTTTTGTTTATCAGTTTTAGATTGGGTCCCCCAACACAATGTCCATGTCTACTGATAATATTGTGTTTTGGGTTCTATTAAATGAAAACATGGAAACTGGAATTGACTTTGCTAGTGATATCAGGCAACCTTGAGTTTAAATGAAGTGAATTAGGAAGTTGAAGCAGATGATGTACAGAGTTACTTGTCATCATAATGGCTTCTCTGCAGTATTTCTGCACTTGTTTGGTTGACTGAGGAGATGAAAAGCAGTGTGGAAGTAACTGCTGCTCGGTGTAGATGCATTTTGGAGTTGCAGTTTTTATCCCAATTGTATTATACAACTCTGAACAGGTAACTCGCACCGGTGCGAATAAAAATGTATGTAATAATGTATTGCCATTTAGCATCATGTTTAATGTCATGATTTCTCCTTGCGCAAAGCGAAGCTGGCAGCTCAATGGCTAAATTGCTAACTCCATTTTGGGGTTTTGGCACTACAAAATGATGTCACCCCTGCGTCGCTCTATGGTGATTGGCTGTAAGTGTAGGAAGCGCTTGATTTGATCTGCTGCGGAGTTTTCTGTTAGCGGAGGTCAAACATTTAAACGTTAATATCACAGTCGATCATGTTCATGGAATCGTGGACAGTCAAAATCGTAATCGCAATCGAGATTCGATTAATTGTGCAACCGTTGGTCAGAGTCAGAGAAACTCAAATATACTCCATTTTATTTTTAATACATTTTGCATATTATAACTCTAGATTGGCGCTCTCCAGTCAATTTACAGCAGATTGCCCATTTACTGGTTTTGTAATAAAAAAACCCCTTTTTTTTTTTCTTTATCCAAAGAATGTCCTTTTTCTCTCTGCCTGTTAGGATTTTGCACCTCTGTTTCTGTTATCACATGACACTCCTGAAACATCTGGATCATGTTGGGAAAACACCCAAAACACATGTGATTGCAGACTAAAGCTCAGAGTAGATCTGCAGATATCCGGTGTTTCATTCGCAACTCCTCTTGTGTTTTAATAGTATTTCAGTGCAAATGAATTTTAGTCATCATTTCTTCTCCTTGTTGTGTTCTCCATCCAGACTGTGAGGTCTGCAAATCGTTCTTCTTCAACAAGTGTGAGGTTCACGGTCCAGCACTCTTCATCCCTGATAGCCCTGTTCCCATGGGGGTCGCTGACCGAGCCAGACAGACGCTTCCTCCTGGACTAGAGGTTCGGAAGTCCGGTATTCCTGATGCAGGTCTGGGAGTGTTCAATATGGGGGAGACTGTTCCAATTGGTGCACACTTTGGACCTTACCAGGGAGAGCTGGTAGACAGAGAGGACGCCATGAACAGCAGCTACTCTTGGGTGGTGAGTTACTATAAATGTTTTATAAATATGAAATGTCCTCTGTGTTCGATATAGTGCAGTACACTACTGAAGATTTGGTGGGGGTTAAGGTTATTTTCTCTCTCCAGTTTAGTTTCAGTAAAGTCACAGTAAGTGTTTTTTATGCAGCAGAAAGTCACCAGTAGAGAAATGTCATTGAAATTGGTATCAGTTTCTTCATGCCTATGATGTGTGGTACATGTTGTTGTTGTTGTTGTTGTTGTTGTTATCACTTTCAGCTGCTGTAATTCCTACGTTCTGTTTGGATGTAAATAACCTGTAGGTTAAAGCTGAAAGTCTGCACTTTGAGGTTATATTCATTATTTAATTTGAACTTTATTATACTGTAGTAGACATCTAAAATAACAATAATGCTGTAAAACAGCGTTTATCATTTTCACAGCAATAACTGTATATCCGGATTTCTATGAACCTGCTTTGTGACAATGTCCGTTATCAAAAGCACTATGTAAATTGATTTTAATAGAAAACTTAATAAATGATGTAAAAGCTTAGAAATGTCTTCCTTCTAAGTTCAGGTTAAGTTCATTAATGATTTCACCTTCTAGCTTAATGGCTATTCTGGTGTAACAGCAGATTTGATCATTTGGTTTATAATATCCCTCAAACCAGTCACTGGTTTCAGAAACTTTAAATTAGAGTATTTTACATTGATTACGAAGTCCTGTTGATGACATTTTAAGCTCTAAATGTTTTAGCTCTGCTGTATCTTTCTAGTCTTTTGAAGTAGTATAGTCCATCTCAGGTAAGGCAGGTGTACTGCTGATCCTGATGATCACTGGCAGCTCTGCGTGTTGTTCTCGTTTCAATCTGAAACTAGGATCCAGATGGAGTTGGGAATGTCGTTTTTATTTAGATTATTCACTTGGACTATAAAGAGACGCGAGTGTTTAGACTAAACACAGAAACAGTGCTGGTAAAAAAAAAACAGTTTATTTAAAGGAAATGATCTGGATTGGTCAAAAAATAAAAATTTCTCCACACTTTCACCATTTTTAAACTTTAATCCTATCTGCAAAAAGCATAGAGACTGCCATAGAGGGGGGAAACACCATTTTATTTCCAAACAACACTTCTGCTTCTTCTATTCTACAACACGCTTTTGGTCATGTACTGTACTGTGTTTTATTAATGTTATAGCTGTCGAGCTAAATATTAGATTTACCTCTATGATGTTCAGTAGAATGATATTTGGGTGGGATATTCTTCTTCCTGTATGGATTGTGTAATTTGATGAATAATATACACATTTTTAAATAGATAAAATACATGTAAAAAAAATTGTAATGCAGATATACAGGAGCAGGCAGCATGAAGAATACATAGATGCTAAGAGAGAGACGTGTGCTAACTGGATGAGGTGAGGATTAATTTTATATTCATACACACTATATTTTATGGTTCCTTATTTGTTGGAGAACTTTTTTCTTTCTTTTTCTCCCCTGTTTTTAATTTAACACTTTCTGCCACTTTGCCTCGTTCTCTTAGGTATGTGAATTGTACTCATAATGACGAAGAGCAGAATCTTGTGGCGTTTCAGTATCGAGGGGAAATTCTGTACCGTTGTTGTCGGCCCATCGACCGAGGGCAGGAGCTCTTGATGTGGTATGAAGAAGAATATCCCAAAGATCAGGGCCCTACATTTGCATACCTCTGGAACCAAAAGTGCTCTGCAAATGGTAAAGTCCAAACTAGTGATTTTATAATAAATGATTTAGTTTAAAAAAATTATAATATGTAAACCTACATTTTATAATGTAGAATTATTGGGTCAAAATCACTTGGCTTGGGAGGACATCAAAAGATGTTTCTCTCAGCAGGAACATAAAAATATACTGAGGTAGAACTTGGTTTCTTTTTAATTCCTACTAGCTGCCAGAGCTGATGCAGTGTGATGCACACCGGACGGATACGTCTCTAAACCTTACATTGACCTGATGGAATGATTCACTATAAAATAATACAAATACCCTCCTAACAGAGAATGGGTGCTCTGATGTTTTTTTGTTTTTTGTGTTCGTGACACTGCTTAGCCATCTTTTACTCATCTTCAACCTGGTGACATTGTCTGACCTTTCAGAACTTTTCCTATTTTCTATAGAGCTTTACATTGAGGTTATAGAAGTTAAACTTAAATTCAGGTCAGTTTTATTTGTATAGTGCTTTTAACAGTCCCAAAGCAGCTTTACAGAAATATGTAAATATCGGATATAGATTTTACATGTACGAATATATCACTAATGAGCAGCCAGAGCCAATGGTGGTGAGGAAAAACCCTGAGATGATATGAGGAAGAAACCTTAAGAGGAACCGGACTCAAAATGGAACCCGTCCTCATCTGGGTGACACCGGATAGTGCGATTATAAATAAATGCATCCTTTCTATTAATGTGCTAATACTACATTCTCAAATAGTGCAGTTGTGTAACCAGGAAATTCATTACAGTTTTTACATGAAGTCTGTTTTGTTGAACTTCTCCACTGTTCACTGATAGAGACTTGATTGTAAAACTGTTTGTGGTAATTGTAGTCCTAAAGCTATTATAGCAATTGTAGTCCTGGCCATAACAGCATAACTGTTCATATGAATTGAGATCCAAAGCCATCTTTATGGTTTTTAAGTGGTACCCTCCTCAATAACCTGAATGATCTTTAGGCTGCACTATGTGGGGACATCCTCAGCAGCAGCATGTGACTTTCAACTGATGAGAACTCCAACCAGAAGTAGGACATCAGGGTGGATCAGGCAGGACCGGAGAGCACTGGTATCTCAGGAGTAAAGTGTAGCTTGACCGAAAGAGAGGGGTGTAGAGATGGACAGAGAGAGATTATTAGGTATGCTTATTGACCTGTAATGGTTAAGGACAATGTACTTTGTGTGAGTGAAAGCAGTGACTTCCTTAAACGGGAGAGTCAGAAGCTAACACAGACCTAAAAATGAAGTTAAAAAGCATCCAGTATCTAATGTCCTTTACACATTCCTCAACTTTATTAAGCTGCTGTCTGTCATCCGGCTTTGCTGAAACATACGGCTGTGTATCATCAGGATAACGGTGGAAGCTAAGACCATGTTTATGAATAATAAGGTAGCATATATAAAGAAAAAAGCAGTGGGTCTAAAACAGATCCTTGTGGAACACCAAACTTTACCTCGGTATGCATAGAGAAGTCACCATCTACGAACTGATGGCAATCGGTCAAATAAGACCTGAGGCAGGAGAGGGCCGTTCACATAATGCCAACAACATTTTCTAGTCCATCAAGGAGAATAGTATGAGCAATGGTATTAAAAGCTGCACTAAGGTCAAGCAACACAAACAAGGAGACACAACCCTGATCAGAGGCCAGTAGTAAGTTATTTACCACTTTAATCAGCGCTATCTCTGTGCTATGATGAGACCTAAATCCTGACTAGTACATCTCATGAATGTTATTCCTATGTAGGTACGAGCATAGCATAGGGCGACTGTAGCTCAGGTGGTACAGCGAGTTGTCCATTAATCGTAGGGTTGGTGGTTCGATCCCCAGCCTACACAAATCCACATGCCGAAGTGTTCTTGGGCAAGACACTGAACCGCAAGTTTCTTCCGATGGCAGGCTAGTGCCTTGCATGGAAGCTCTGTAGCCATTGGTGTTTCAGTGTGAATAGATGAATGAGAAACAGTGTAAAGCGCTTTGTAGAACTGCTAAAGTTAAAAAGCACTATATAAGATACATATATTGTGATCAATACATAATTTATACATCGGGTCAAGACTGTGACCACCGTTATGAGTGGGTTCTATTATGTTCTGATTGACGCCTACTGAATCTGGAATGGACACAACCGCTGTTCTCAGAGGATCTTCTGGGTTATCAAAATTAATATTAATGTCTCCAATAATTAATGCTTTGTCCAGAAACAACCAGGTTTGAGATGAAATCTACAAACATACCAAGGAATACAGAATATGGTCCTGGGGGTCTGTAAATATATGTATGCTTTTATAAAGAACTTCAAAAGAGTTTAATTTCTGACTAGGTTTTTGTGTGATGAATAGATTATTATTATAAATGAGAGCGACTCCGCTTCTGCCGTTCAGATCAGGCTGATGTATATAACTGTATCCAGGAGGACTGGTTTCATTTAGTGCTGTGTACTCATTTGATTTAATCCATATTTCTGTTAAACACATTATATTAAACTACTGATCAGTAAAGATTTCATTAACAATAAGCGCTTTAGACGTAAGTGATCTAATATTTAACAGTCCTCACGTCAGTTCAAAGGCATTCAGTATGATCTAATTTTATGCTACTTAAGTTACTAAAACAAACTTTCTGGAAAAGTATACATTTTTGTTTAGCTCGGGGAACAGACAGTCTCGATATTGTGGAACCTAGGTTCAGCTAGACAGTCGGTGAGTCTGTTCGCAAACACTTAGCCTGCTTGTCTGCTCCCTGGTCTTGGCTCTGGATTGCCAACGATTAACTAGGCCTGTTTTGAGAATATGAGCGCATTTTACAGATGATGTGGTATGCTGCGGATCATGAGCCGTTCCAAGCCTTCTCCATACTTTTTTCTTCCCATCATTCTGGTACAGGTTGATCTGTTTCATCTAGATGTGTGTTTTATTTTTAATTTTTTGTAAAGTCTAATCTGGCCTTTCTATTCTTGAAGCTTATGAATGGTTTGCACCTTATGGTGAACCCTCTGTATTTGCTCTCATGAAGTCTTCTCTTTATGGTAGACTTGAAGATGATAATGCCTACCTCCTGGATAGTGTTCTTCATTTGGCTGGATGTTGTGGAGGGGTTTTTCTTTACCATGGAAAGGATCCTGCGATCATCCACCACTATTCTTCCTTGGTTGTCCAGGCTTTTTGTGTTGCAGAGCTTACCAGTGCAATATTTTTTTTTCTATCTCTCTAAATGTGCCAAACTGTTGATTTAGCCACTCCTAATGTTCCTGCTATCTCTCTGATGAATTTTTAAAAAATTTTGCAGCCTAAGGATGGCCTGTTTCACTTGCATTGAGAGCTCCTTTGACCGCATGCTGTGGGTTCACATCAGCAGCTTCCAAATGTGAATGCCACACCTGGAATCAACTCCAGACCTTTTACCTGTTTAATTGATGAAGAAATATTGAAGGAATAGCCTACACCTGTCCATGAAACAGCTTTTGAGTCAAATGTCTGATTACTTTTGGTCCCTTGGAAAAAAGGGGGCTACATATTAAAGAGTTGTAATTCCTAAACCCTTCCTCCAATGTGGATGTGAATACATTTACATTAAAGATGGGATACTGCACTTTAAGTCCATATTAATTATTTAACTGTAGCTTGAATATGTTTTGGTAAACGGCCAAAATAACAAAACTTGTCTGTGTCCAAATATATATGGACCTAACTGTATGTGACATGAATTGATGCCATCTTGAATTGTGCCACTAGAGATAATAATGCTGGCAAAAATCCACAACAATGGGTTTATCATTTATCAAACTGGATACGAATGGTTTATTCAATAATTGTTCATGCGATTCTTTTTAAACAAAATGCCATTCACGAAAAAAACAATAATTCTGAAAAATATTAGAATTCTGCCTATGTAAATTTAATTTTCGATTTCATTAGAGCATCAGAATGAACCAGGCAGGTATGGAAGACAGACATTTCATCTGTAGCTCAACATTGAGGGGGGAGAGAGAGAGAGAGACACACAAACAGATTATGAGGTATATAGTAGTTTAAGAAGATATACATTGTGCGCAGGGTTAAGGTTAATGTGTTGGGGCAAGACTACAGTAGAGTGTGGGGGGTGACAGCATCCAAATATCCCAGTTTAGTACTCAAAGTGTAGGCTCTATATTAGTACATAGAATGAGTCCCATTCTCATTTCACCCCCAGTGTTGGCAAAATAGACTCTGGATCCACTACCAGGATAAAACACTTAATGGAGATGAATGGATGTGAAATCATTTGAAATCAAACTTAAAATCATTTTTGTGCTCTTTATATTGGGATAGCTCCTAACGATAGTTTTATTTAGCTGCATTTTATATTAATATTGTTTTTTTCCTTTTACCGTTCCAGAAGTAAGTAACTCTCCGTTACAAGTTGTCTCCTGCTCCTTGTGTCCACGTTCCTATACTTCTCAACTTTACTTCGACAAACACATGCGGAGACGCCACCACGAGGAGTTCGTGAGACTTCAGAAATCAGAAGAGATTCAGATATCCACAAAAGGTAGTATTCAGCAAGCATCATCTGGTACTCTAAGTCCTAACACATTTCCGAAAGATATTCATCACTGCTCAGAGTGTGGAAAGAGTTTTACTCATCCGAGTTCTCTACAACGACACCAGCGTATTCACACAGGAGAGAAGCCTTATCACTGCTCAGAGTGTGGAAAGAGTTTTACTGAACACAGTGCTCTACAGCTACACCAGCGCATTCACACAGGAGAGAAGCCATATCACTGCTCAGAGTGTGGGAAGAGTTTTATTCACCCAAGTAATCTCCGAAAACATCAGCGTATTCACACGGGAGAGAAACCGTATTATTGTTTACAGTGTGGGAAGAGTTTTACGCAACAGTGTAATCTTCAACAACACCAACATATCCACACAGGAAAGAAGCCGTATCCCTGCTTACACTGTGAGAAGAGTTTTAATCGCCTGGATATTCTCAGAACACATCAGAGCATTCACACAGGAGAGAAGCCGTATCAATGCTCACAATGTGGGAAGGGTTTTGATCGCCAGAGTAATCTCAAACGCCACCAGAACATTCACACCGGAGAGAAAGAAGAGAAGCCCCATCAATGCTCTCAATGTGGGAAGGGTTTTGATCACCTGGATTGTCTGCCAAAACATCAGTGCATTCACACTGAAAAAAAGTAATATCACTACCCATCTGTGCTTCAGACTCCTGTTCCTGGCTGACAGGAGTGGATCCTGATGTGGTCCTCTGCTGTTGTAGTCCATGCACCTCAAGGTTTGATGTTTATAGCATGTTGAGATGCTCCGTATGGTTGTAAAGAGTGATTATTTGAGTTACTATATCCTTCCTGGCAGCTAGAACCAGTCTGCCCATTTTCCTCTGACCTTATCAACAAGACATTTCCACCCACAGAACTGTCACTCATGCAAGGTGGTTTTTTTTTTTTTTTTTGGTTTAGTTTTTGCACCATTCTGTATAAACTCTAGAGACTGTTGTGTTCCAGATCAGCGGTTTCTGAAATACACAAACCAACATGACCAACATAACGAATGTTTTCGGGATCAGTGACATCACTCTGAACCCCACACTGTCCAAATCTCTCCAAGACAGCGCAGTTTGTTTGTGCGAGGTTTGTGCCGTAGAAAGAAACATCGTAACTTATGTATTTTATTTACTTATAGACAGTACGAAATCTCTGGCAGAGCAGTGAATTCACACGAGCCGCTCTCCATCTTTCTCTTCCAAATACCTGCCGTTTGTTTGTGCTAGCATGGCGCTAGATTGTTATCGTCACTGTCATGGTCTGTAAAATCCACATTGTTTGAAAACTTTAACATGTCGGAACATAGCTTATTGCGACTTAAGATTACCCCATTTCTTCGTTTGTGTTCTTGTTTGTTGTTGTAGTAAGTATTTAATATCCTTTGTTATCATTATGTCTTTTGGACTTAATTCAAAGCAAGGAGTAGCCTGACTTTACCACAGGGAATAGTAATTGGGGTGTTGTTGTTTTTTTTAAGACAGGATATTTTGTGTTTTAGATTTGTGCTATATATTGTAATATGTAATGATGGTTAAAAAAAAAAAAAGATAATCGCCAATGCACTGTGATCTTACCTGTAGCCTAATAATAATAATAATGTACTTTAACTACTCTAGCTGTATTAATAGCCTACTTTAGTGGGATTGATGCCTGGTTTTGTCTGATAAAAAAATTTAAAGAAAAAACCTAATTGTGTAGTGTCTTAAGTTCTCTGAATACTTTTAACAACTAATAGATGTTTAAAGTCTTTCTGACCTTTTAAGAAATGTTTCTTTACCCCAAGCACTGCATAGTGGGAAAACAACACAGGAAATAACATCTATAGCTGTGGAACAAGGTATGCATGTGCTCTGAGATAAAATACTTTAAGAAAGTACTAAAAGCATGTGTGCAGGTCAGGACAATTTACAGGATATGTTAAATAAATACGAGAAATTGATAGACATGTCAAAGAGGTTAAACGTTTTTATTAATATTGGGTAAACAAGAAAAACCTCACATGAGGATGTCCAAATTATCCTCCAGTGTTCACATTAATAAGGGTATGACATCTTTATTCCATGCCATAAAACACACTAGGTTATGATATCTGATATATATACATGTATAGATATCAGATATATATATATATATATAAAATATGAGAGAGAGAGATAGATCCACACAGTGAGACATCTCAAAGTGATCTGAATTCCTCTTAGTCCGGGCTTCCTTTTTATACAGTTTCCTATCCCTTGGGTCTGCCCCCTTATTTGCCCTTTTACAATATGTGTAAGTTTTGTTTTTTCTGTTCCCAGTATGTTTACAGTTAGAGCTTTTTCCCAGCCCAATATGTTTTTGTTTTTCTGACTTTCCCAAGCCCTATATGTTTATGTTTCAGATTTTTCTTATGCCCTTAACTTCTGTTTTATTTTTTTTTGTTTGGCTGTTTTCAATTTCCATTTTTTAAAAACCTCATCAGCCACCTAGGGCATTATTATTTTGGCCATCAAAAAGTGAGGACCTTGACCTTTTTCTTCAATCTCTCGTTGCTTTTCACTATGTGAGTGCATACATTTTACTGCAATCATTGCTATTGTTTTTAGCATTATCATTATATGTTTAGTATGTGAGTGAGTGTTAGTAACTTATTCTTCTATTGCTTATATTTAATCATGTGTGTGTTGTTGCACTTCAGTTAATGCCTAAGCCAGAGTGGCTTCCTCTATGTGTGTGAGAGTGTAACCCTATATTTTTTTTGTTTACCTTCTCAGCTGGTCAGCATCCTTTTCTTCCTCCTTACTTCTAGTACACAGGCCTGGACCTAAACACGTGCCCTCAATTGGTGCACCTTTCAGCAGATCTGTCTCTGCTGGTTGAAGCCCTTGCTGCTGACCCTGGTGTTTCTGGTTTCCCACACCCTGTGTTATCAGATAACACCTGCCAAGACTTTTGTGGATGTTTCTACTCAAACAGAGACACCCTCGGTTTTTTCACCTGGGAATCCTTCTGATGAAGACATGGCTATCTCTGGGGTTGACCCTGGCTTGCGTCCAGCCCTGCGTCCCGTTCTCTCAGTCCCATGCCATATCCTTCCAACAGCATAGAGTATTCTCATGTCTCTTCCCCTCGATCACCGTATCCCTCATTCCTCTATCCTTCTACAAGTTATTCTCTTATGAGCCCTGTGACTTGACCTATGTTACCCTCCATCTACAATAAACCCCTGTATTTTTCCCATGTGTGGCGGAAGGCAATGTACAACCGTCTTGTAGGGGAATTATTCAACACTTAACTAAGGAAAACTGAGTGAGCAACAGGATACTAGTCCCCCTACCCAATGCTTTTAGTCTCTGTACAATTTGTGGTTGTATGTTGGTACCTATCGTGTTGCAACGTAGTGATGCTCAAGATGAGGTGGGATGGGATTTCAGGATTTGTTCTGTAGCACGGCAGCCACCTGAAGTGTGTGTATAGATAACAAGGTAAGCATAGTTAACTACAAGCATCCACCCACCCCGGAACTTACAGGATAGAGAGACGCCCCCACTCCTTAGTAAGTGACAGAATTAGCTGACAGTTTTCAGCTTAACAGAGGCGTTTATTCACTCTGGGTGAGTTATAGCTAGTTTTTCTTTTCTTCACAAGAGTGAATTTGTGACAAAGTAAAATTGAAGAAACAAAAATAATTAAAATAAACTTTGACTGTTTCAATTGAACTGTAAACAAACAAAACAACAATTGGTCAGGGTTCCTCTTTGAACACACTGAAGTAATTCACGAGAGTCAGTTCAGCTCAAAATAGAAACAAAAGTCACTTCCAAATCCAACAGGATGCAATTCAGTCCAATCACGTGTCAGAATGTTCATGAACACATAGGAGTAGATGAATCCTTTTTAGAAAATGTCGCTGGTCATGGTTCCATGAATAAAAGTTTTTCCAACTCAACCGTTAATCTTAAAACCGGGGTGAACTCCAACTCAACCGTTTGGTATTTATCCCTTAGGAAGAAAACACAATGACTTGCTTACCAGTGTTTAGTTGAAAATGGGAAGCATAATGTACATCAATCTCTCTTATATCTTGGATGAGACTCTGAATGATGTCCAGCTGATGGCAGGGTAATGACCCTTAGCGATTGTACTCACGCTCCTTAAGTCTGTAGCTTGATCCAGTGAAGATCCGATTGGGAAGACAGACAATACATGACCCTATCCGAAAAGTCAGCCAACTTTTCTCACACGATAAGCAATGGCATCCCTTACATTTTGAGTTTGTTTGAAGAAGCAAAGCAAAACTATATGTGAAACATAAAGAAAACACGGGAGTATTCGACTCCACCGGCAAATAACTCACTAAGCGCTAACAGGCCTATTTCCCCGCTCCACACAAACACGAAGGAAAACCCATTTTGCCGCCTTCTATAACACTCATTAAAGACAAACGGATTTTCAGAAGCAACTGTAAGGACCCGGCTAGATCCTCACGGGTTGCTCAGGAAAGTTAATATAACTTTCGAAGAGAAAGTGCTGTTCTCCGTTTATTGCATGAAGGATACCATAGGTTTACGCAGGGTTAACCGAGTAAGACATCCCAAAAATGGTACCTTACATGAGTCCGCGTGTCAGCACACGATGTCAAGTTCACGGAGAGAGAGAGCAGGGCGGCGACCACGCCCCTTGATCCCATATGACGACATTATAGCCGATCCTTACATATCCCTTGCACTTAAAACAAGGGTTGTCCTCAGTCCCTAACATAAAGGAAACCCTTTTCCTGTTCCACGTAACTATTCAATTCAATTTTATTTGTATAGCGCTTTTTACAATAGTCATTGTCTCAAAGCAGCTTTACAGAAATAAAAAACAGGTATAACCAGTCAGAAACAGATAAACAGAGACAAACAGGAACAGATAAACAGAGACAAACAGATATAAAACAAATGGAATTTATCCCAACTGACCAAGCCACTGAGTGGCGACGGTGGCAAGGAAAAACTTCCTAAGATGTTTTTTGAGGAAGAAACCTTGAGAGGAACCCGACTCAGAAGGGAAAACCATCCTCATCTGGGTAACACAGATAATGTGAAAATTACAAATATGGCCTTAGGAGCAGCCGTAGTCCCAGCAGAAGATTTGGGCTCATCCAGAAGCAGAAGGGATCTGGATCTCCAATATCTCCATAAATTCGTGTGGGGCTCGGCAAAAAGAGAGAGAGGGAGAAAAACGATTATTAGGACTGTGAAGTAGTGAGATATAATCTAGTCAGGGTAAGCTTGAGTAAACAAATATGTTTTAAGCCTAGACTTAAACACTGAGACTGTGTCTGAGTCCCGAACACTAATAGGAAGATTGTTCCATAACTGTGGGGCTCTATAAGCGAAGGCTCTTCCCCCTGCTGTAGCCTTCACTATTCTAGTGAAGTCAAATAGCCTGCATCTTTTGATCTGAGTAGGCGTGGAGGATCATATAAAACCAGAAGGTCGCTTAGATATTGTGGTGCGAGACCGTTTAGTGCTTTATAGGTTAATAAAAGTATTTTAAACTTAATGCGAAATTTTACAGGGAGCCAATGTAGTGTGGATAAGATCGGGGTGATGTGATCGTATTTTCTAGTCCTAGTTAGGACTCTAGCAGCTGCATTCTGGACTAACTGGAGCTTATTTATATTCCTACTGGAACATCCAGACAGTAAGGCATTACAGTAATCTAATCTAGAGGTGACGAATGCATGAACCAGTATTTCTGCATCATGTAGTGACAATATGTTTCTTATCTTAGAAATATTTCTGAGATGAAAGAAAGCTATCCTAGTAATATTATCTACATGAGCATCAAATGATAGGCTGGAGTCAATAATCACTCCGAGGTCTTTAACTGCTGTACATGATGAAACAGAAATTCCATCCAGAGTAACCATGTGATCAGAAAGATTACTTCTAGCTACACGTGGGCCTAATAAAAGTATTTCTGTTTTATCAGAATTAAGTAAAAGTAAGTTAGTTAACATCCAACGTCTAATGTCATTTACACAATCCTCAACTTTACTAAGCTTCTGTCTTTCCTCTGGCTTCGCTGACACATACAGCTGTGTATCATCAGCATAACAGTGGAAGATAATTCCATGTTTACGAATAATTTGTCCTAGGGGTAACATATATAAAGTGAAAAGCAGTGAGCCTAAAACAGAACCCTGTGGAACTCCAAAAGTAACCTCAGTACGCATGGAGAAATCACCATTTACATCTGCGACCTGATAACGATCGGTCAGATAAGACCTGAGCCAGGAGAGGTCTGTTCCCTTAATGCCAACAACATTTTCTAATCTATCAAGGAGAATAGTGTGATCTATAGTATCAAAAGCTGCACTAAGGTCGAGTTACACAAACAGCGAGACACAACCCTGATCAGAGGTCAGAAGAAGGTCATTTACTACTTTAACTAACGCTGTCTCTGTGCTATGATGAGGTCTAAATCCTGACTGATACATTTCATGAATGTCATTCCTATCCAAGATGAGTGGCTTGCTCAGTTGGGATAAATTCCATTTGTTTTATATCTGTTTGTCTCTGTTTATCTGTTCCTGTTTGTCTCTCTTTATCTGTTTCTGACTGTTTATACCTGTTTTTTATTTCTGTAAAGCTGCTTTGAGACAATGACTATTGTAAAAAGCGCTATACAAATAAAATTTAATTGAAATAAAATTAAATGAGCATAACTGCTTTGCTACAACCTTTTCTAAAATCTTCGAGATGAAGGGGAGATTTGATATAGGTCTATAGCTGGACAATTGAGACGGGTCAAGGTAAGGTTTTTTTATTAATGGTTTAATAACTGCTAATTTAAGAGATTTAGGTACATAGCCAGTGGTTAGGGAAGAATTTGCTATATTTAAAAGTGACTTAATTACTCCTGGACAAATCTGTTTAAACAAACATGTAGGTATGGGATCTAGTATGCAGGTTGATGAATTGGCTGATGAGATTAGTGTAGCTAATTCGGTCTCTATAAGCGGAGCAAAACACTCTAAACATTGATCCGATATTGCCACATTGTCATCTAATGGGTTTGTTACATTACTGACCAGTTGTAATTTAATGGCCTGTATCTCATCTCTAATATTTTCAATTTTATAAATGAAAAATTTCATGAAATCGTCACTGCTATGAAATGATTGAGTGTTTTTCTCTGTAGTGGTTTTATTCCTAGTTAGTTGTGCTACCGTGTTGAAGAGGAATCTGGAATTGTTTTGGTTGTCTCCTATTAAGGTGGAGAAATAGATCTTTTTAGCATCGGCAAGAGATTTCCTATATTGCAGTAGGCTCTCCTTCCATGCTGTCTGAAATATCTCCAGCTTGGTTTGGCGCCATTTACGTTCTAATTGTCTAGATTTCTGTTTTAAGGATCGCGTTAGATCATTATACCAGGGTGCTAATTTTTTTTCTCTAATTATTTTTCTTTTGAGTGGAAGTGTGAACTATAGTCCAACATCTTGCAACAAGAACAGCATTTCTTTTTTTTTTCCTATTAACATTTTCAGAACTTCACATTGTTTGAAATTATAACGTAACATCAAAACCTCAAGGTACACAGGCATTAACAGTATTTAAAAAACAAAACAGTATGTCACATTACCCTATTAAGAAACAATCACTGTTGTAAGACAATAGACAGTCAAACCAATATAAGGCCTTCACAGACATAGCATTAAAAAAAAGCAGAATAAGACCAGAGAATGAGAAAAACTGAAAACATATCACTTCATTGGTCAAATAGAGGCGCAAAATAAGGATTTGTCCACCTGTTAACCTCTCACTTACAGGTAACCCTTGGTATGTGCCTAGGCGAAGGGCGTATGGGTGCCTTCCTGTGTGAGTGGGCTGTGTATGCATGTGTGTGACGTAAGGAACCTCTGCATGTCTAGGACCAAGGGCGCATGAGTGCATTTCTGTGTGCACAGTCTGTGGGTGAGTGAGGCACACATCAGTATAAGGTAAGACAAAGTCGGGGTGTGTGGACACAGGCGTATTGTCCGAGGGAGCCTGCACCCCCACTGGCTTTAGGTAGCCTGCCGGCTCCTGGTTGGTCGGCTTGGACAGCTGGCAGGTTACACAGGAAAGTACATACTTCTTAACATCCCACATACCTGGCCCACATACCAGACACGCTTCTGTAAGCGCCCAAGTGTCTTGGATACACCCAAGTGGCTAGCCATGGGGTGATCATGGAAGTATTTCAGCAGAGTGCCCCTCAGAGCTTCTGGCACATAGAAGCATAGATCCTTGGGTGGATGAAGCCGGCAGGAAGTCCTTTTGTCCATAAAGTAAACCAAGTCAGCATATATTGACGACACGACTTTGTCAGCCTGCTGGAGCAACTGAAGCTGTTCCCTGTCTTCCAACACCATTAGTGGCTGGTGCCTTAGGTTTAATGAACCAACTGGGATGTAAGGTGGTAACAGGTCTATTGGTCCCAAAAGCTCGCTGGTAGGGTTTTGCGAGAGTGCATCCAGAACTAGATTGGCCGAGCCGCGTCTGTGGACAATCTCAAAGTCAAAGTCCTGCAGCGACAAGAACCATCGAGCCAGCCGTCCTGAGGGGGAGGGCCTTGATTGAGGTGGCCCCATCAGCCACCTCAAGCTATTGTGGCCCGTCACCACTGTGACACTAGAGTACGGGCAATGTATGGACGAAAATGTTCCAGAGTCCAAATTACCCCCAGGCACTCCTTCTCTGATGTGGAATATGGGCGTTCCAAGTTGTGCAGGGTATGGCTCGCAAAAGTGACAGCGCTCTCCAAGCCATCCTCACCAGTCTAGGTCAATGCGACACCAAGGCCCACATCACAGGCATCCGTGTGCGCTGCAAAAGGCTTCTCAAAGTCAGGCAAAACTAGCACTGGAGCACTGAGTAGTTGTTGTTTTAAATAATCAAAAGACACCTGGCAGTCAGTGGACCACACAAATGGGGCATCCTCCCTCATGAGGGCAATGAACGGCTCAGCAATACAGGCATACCCCGAGATGAGCCTACGGTTGTAACTTGTCATATCCTAGGAATTGTCGCACATTTTTAGCTGTCCTCAGTGTGGGAAACTGTTTAATCGCAGCCACCTTACCCTCGTCAGGGCCAAGGCCTTCTGGTGTCACCAGGTAACCCAAGTAGTGTAGCTTTGGTGTACAAAAATGGCACTTAGCCAGCTTCAAGGAAAGGCCTGAATCTGCCAAATGCCCTAACACACTGGTGAGGTCTTCCAGGTGGTGGTCGAAGGTCTGTGAAGCGACCACAATGTCATCCAGGTACACCATACAGCAATTGTGAGTGAGCCCTGCCAATGCAGTATTCATCAGTCTTTTAAATGTTGCTAGTGCATTTGATAACCTGAACGGCATATCTTTAAACTGATAGAGCCCTTTGTGTGACATGTAAGCTGTCTTTGGTTTTATGTCTGGGGCCACTGACACTTGCCAGTAATCCCGTGCAAGGTCCAGCGTGGAAATAAATCTACCAGGTGCCAAAAAATCCAGAGTCACCCACTCTCGGAAGTGGGTAGGAGTCCTTCACTGTATATTTGTTCACTTTCCTAAAGTCTACACAAAATCTTGGATCTGTGCCTGGCTTTTTAACTATAACAATTGGAGAGACCTAGGGCCTTGAAGCAGGCTCAATAATGCCATCCTCCAACACTCTGGAAATCTGCTCCTCGATAATCTTTCTTTTTGCAAGTGAAGCACGGTAGGTAGGAAGACACACTGGCTTTGAAGTCCCAGTGTCTACTGTGTGCCCAACCAATGAAGTACGTCCCAGCTTTGCCCCAGAAAGATGAACAAAGTCTCCCAATAGGCATGCTAGTTTTTTCTTGTCTGCTGAACGCAGGGCTGCTTGTTCCACCACTGGACCAAGATCGATCTGGTCATCCTTAAAGGTGAGGCAAGCTATGTGGCTCTCCAAATCATCAAACTCCAGCAAGCTTAGGTCTGGTGCTGAGGTGGTATTATCTCCCAATTTAACGCTTCCAGTGGATGGGTGGATGTGGACGTCAGCCTGAATCATAAAATCTGTCCCTAAGAGAATGGGACAAGACAGGTCTGGAATCACGGCAAAGCGGTGAGTAAACGGTTGCTCCAGTAGTTGAACAGGTAGCCACACAACACCAGATGGGGTGCATTGTTTTGAGTCCGCCAACTCAAGCTTGGAAAAATTCCAAGGAAGAATGACATCTCCTTCTGTCCCACATTTAAGAAGGGTGAATGGATGGACTGCAGAAATGGATGCACCTGTATCCAGGGTTGCCTTCAGTGAAACCTGATTGACGACCACCAGTGGAGTATTCTTTGATCTCTTCGGGCTGTTTCACACCAAATTAACTGTGTGAGAACTGTCTGTTGTGCACTGGTCCCTGACTCCATTCTCCATATACCCTCGCGAACCCTTTGAAACCTACGAGGCCAAGCACCAGTCCCACCTCTAGTGACCTCAGAAGTGTCTGGGGTCTCATGGCCTATCTTAGAAACTATTGCAACCTCTCCGGCAGGTTCAGCACTACCATTATCCCTATTCTTCCTACAGTTCCCACAATTGCGTGTGGTGAATCCCGGAGTCAAACATTTGTAGCAGTATAGGTCCTGTTGAGGAGGTGTCGGGGTAATGGGGGCTCTACTTGAAGAAACAGGCCCCAATGCAGCATGTAGTTCATGGGCATCAGAAGTAGCTTTGTTAGAGTTGTAGGTGCAGTAGCATGAAGGCCTAGTCTATACTAATCAGAGACATGCCGGTGGATTACTTCAATCTGTTCTCTCTAAGAGGGCGGTTGCTTTTGTCGCTTGAACTCAGTCACTAGGTGAGCTACAAAAGTTGGGAGTGGTTTATTTGAAGTCTGAACTCTGTCCAAAATCCCTCTCCAGATTTTCTTTACATTGCCTGTAGGCAGGAAGGCCTGTCGAAAGAGATCTGAGAAATGCTCCTATGAGAGTAGGTCTGGCTGCATGGCAGAATACCACTTCCGGGGCTCCTTTCCAAATAACCTTGTCAAATCAAGGAAGAACTGAGTGTCAGATAAACCAAGCGTTATCTTGTACAAAGAAACAGACTGAAGCCATTCTTCTGGGTCAAGAGATTTACCCCCATCAAACACGGACGGCATAAGGGAGAAGGGCTGAATGAACAGCAGGTGTCCGTGGACATAACAGCCCAGTGTGGCTTGTGAGAGTGTATGTAGCCTGGGTTGAGCTAAATACACGGTAGGCATTAGAGGCTTGTCCCTGTGTCTGCAGGGGTTGAGGTAAGTATAGGGTGTGCCCTTGTGTCCTGTCTACATGAATGCTGAGAAGTCAGATTTTCTAATTGCTGCAGCAAGCTGCGTTGTAAGTCAACAGACATACTAAATGCCGATGTCTACCTGTGTCTACCTGTCGTTGCAACTTATCTATCTGAGATAGATAACTATTAAAGACCCACCATCCAAAATTTCAGGCGAAAACAATCTACCCTCATCATTATCACCCAATATGTGAATGTCAAAACACTTAGCCATTGCAAAACTTGAGTAAGAAACGTGGTTATACTCTTGCAGAACACCCTATCAATAATTAAATGAGAAGGGGAAAAAATGATTAACATTAGTTAACATTAACATCAGTAAGAGAATGCATCTCAACGGACAGCAGTGATGATCCTAAGACACATATATAGAAGGAAAAAAAAATATATGCATGTATATATACATGTATCCCAAAATACCCAGTCACTGCATGTACTTCCAATAGCAACAGATAACCTTAAATCCAACAGTAACAGTTTAAATGAATGGGTGTTCACTTTTTTTTCTCACCCGAACACATACGTATTAAACACACAGTGCATTTTTCTCTGCCCACAAAGTGCTACTTAGCTTGTTTGTCCATAGAATCCAGAAACAAAAGTCCCACCTTGTCCTCTTCTCCTCTTCTTGGGATGCCAAACCTTGGTATAACTTCCGTACAGAGAAATTTGGCTAATGTCTCTGCATCTTCCCTTTCCATGGCCGTGGCCTTAGCCCACCGGCTAAACCGGTCTTCTACTACCAAAATGTACCATTTCTTCCCTTTCCTATTTTCGGCCACCATATCCACATAGTCCATTATTAGATGCCGGAAGGGTCCCATTGGTTGTGGTATATGTCCTATAGGGGCAGTAAAGTTTATTCAGACATTATTTTTTTTTATAAGTTTCACAGTGATTAAGGCCGTGATCAACTGCACTAGCCAAATAAGGTGACCACCAGACTGCGAATTTTCTGGAAGACTTCAGCTCTAAGGGCATGGTCTAGGCCGTGAGCATCTTTGATTAGCATTGGAAGAAAACATGCCGGGGCCACACACAGCCCCGCACCCTTTTCCTAAGTTGTGCCCGCCTTATCCATGTTGGTATCTCAGCCACCCCTGCCGTATTTTGCAAATATACAAGATGGGTCGAACTTGTCTCTTGGGGATGATGCTCTGCTACCTCCCCCGGGTTAGTCAGCGCCATCATCTGAGTGGGACCTAGCCTTTTGTTTTTAAAGTTTCATTTTTATTGAACACTTCTGCTAAACATTTCTACTGCACCTTTCTACATCGCCTTTTCTGTTCTGTCCTCCCCTCCCTTTCCCAAAAATTCTGTTGAGAAGAAAACAAAAAACAAATTGAGCAACAGCAGTAAACGTTCACAGGTTTTTTCTTTTTATACAAAGGAAAACAAAGTTAAAAATATTGAAAACCCACAACCCACCCCTCCGGCTAATCATGGCTACCCAGTAACTGTCGCTGGTTATAAAGATATTGTAAAATCCAACAACAGGCTCTAAAATTTGAAGTGGGAAGTGTTATTAACTCCATAAAGTATACAATAAAGGGATGCCATTTATGAAAAAACTTATCCGTACAACCATTCATGGTATATCTTATTTTCTCAAGTTTCAGAAAAAAAAAACATCACGTCCTTTATCCACTCGGAGATGTCACGGTTTCCCCTTGTGGCAACGTGCTCTACTGCACAAATACGAGAGCACGTGTTTTTCCCGAGTGACAGCTGGACATGTGCATTTGTTGTTGTTTACATTTCTGTCATGTCTCCTCCCTGGTCTGTCATTGGTTGTGCTGTCACGTGTGTCGGTACTGCGCTCAGCTGTTAGCGGTTAGGAGGCTGATCATACCGGCATATATACCGCGCGCCTCCCGGCACACGGGGCGGTTTATTAGAATAGATTAGATTTAAACTTAGATTTCACGTTCCATGTTAATTAGTCATGCTGGGTTATTCGCTCCCAGGTCCACATCCATGTTCATGTTTGTTTATGTTTATCGACCCTGTTTTCTGTGACCACGACTTTGATCTCTGCTTTGCCCTGTGTATGCCTGTTTGCCGTTTGCCATACCTTCGCCTGTTTGTGGATTATGTTCTGGATCACGTTTTGGATTTGTCTGCCTCTCTCTCTTTAATAAACCTTTCGTTCTGAACTGCGATTGCATCCGTCCTTTATCCGCTATGTCACGATACGTAACAGAATAAACCGCCTTCTACATGGATGCAGCACGAGAACGGAGAGGGCGCCGAACCTGGAAGTCCATGCCAAGTATGCCTGCCTTGGATTCTATGCAGTTTTTGCAAAGGACTTCCAAGGACACGCCTGATCGGTATGATGGCTTTTTCGGTTATCCGGACTACTTTGTGATGGACTGTCAAGTTTACTTCTCCAGCCTGTGTGACCTGAAACTAACAGAAAAACTGTTTATTCGGTTCATGATGTCCCGACTTTTTGGCCCAGCGCGCACATGGGAGCAGCGAGTAGCAGCCACGAGACCCCAGGTACTGGAGGACAGTAGGCAGTTCTCAGAACGGTTATTACAGGAGTTTGGAGAACCAGGGCAGAGTTACAACTTGGATAAGTTGCTAAAAGGAATTAATGTGGCGACTAGTGTTGACCTCCCATTCCATGTGCATTATGAGCAGCTTAGGCACCAAGTTGAGATGAGCACACCCCAACCTAATACCCAAGTCACGTTCAGGTCCAGGTCTCCAGTTCAAGCTCCAGTCAAGGTCCAAGCTAAGTTCAAAGCTCAAGTCCAAGTTCCAGTTAAAGCTCAAGTCCCAGACATCAAAGTCTCAGCTCTGAGCCAAGACCCAGGTCTCAAGTCCAAGTTCAAGCCAAGTCTCAAGTTCATGCCCAAGCGAAGTCGCAAGCTCATGTCCAAGCAAATTCGCAAGCTCATGTCCAAACTACATCTCAAGTCCAAGTTCCAGCTAAAGCTCAAGTCCCTGCAGTCCAAGTCCCATCTCAAGTCTCTGACGTCCACATCCTGTCGCATGTTCCAGACGTCTAAGTCGAGTATCAAGTGCAAGCTGCGTCTCGAATTCCTGACTTCTCGTCCAAGCTGTCCTAGTCTTGCTTACACCAGAGTCTGCTAAAGCAAGCCCAGAAATTTCTTTGGGGGGGCATCGAGGACAGCAGAGCTTCAGCCCGAGGCCTACGGGGAGGTCTCTATGACGGAGCTCCTGCCACCCAAAGAAGGATGTCCTGCTGCCTGGCACAGCCGAGGAAGCTGTCCTGCTGCCCTGCACAGCCGAGGAAGCTGTCCTTCTGTCTAGCACAGCCGAGGAAGCTGTCCTGCAGTCCTGTCCAGCTGAGGACGATGCCCAGCAGTCCTGTGTAGCTGAGGTTGTTGCTCAGCCTTCATATGGAGCTGAGGACGATGCCCAGTAATCCTGTGTAGCTGAGGTCGTCGCTCAGCAGTCCTGTCCAGCTGGGGTCATTGCTCTGCAGTCCTGTCCAGCTGGGGTCGTCGCTCTGCAGTCCTGTCCAGCTGGGGTCGTCGCTCAGCCTTCCTGCACCACTGAGTACGTTGCGCTATTTGACTGCTCCGTGGAGGACGGTATTCTGTTCGCCTGCCCCACAGAGTACAGTGCTCTGTTTCCGTGCTCCACCGAGGACGTCGCTCTGCTCTCCTGCTCCGCCAAGGACGTCGCTCTGCTCTCCTGCTCCGCCAAGGACGTCGCTCTGCTCTCCTGCTCCGCCAAGGACGTCGCTCAGCCTGTCTGCCCGGCTGTGGTCGTAGCTCTGCCTCCCTGTTCAGCTAGGGACCTTTCTCTGTTTCCCTGCTCCGCCAAGAACATTGTGCGGTTTCCTGGCTCTGCTTGGGACATTCAGCCCAGGGGGCCGGGGCCGCCATTGAAAGGGGAGGACTCTTGGCACTCTGGGAGGAGTGCCTTTGGGGGGGTTCTGTTAGGATTCCCCCGTGAAGCAGCATGCATTGAGCACGGGTGCGCATGCTTCTATGTCAACAGCGTTGACAGTTGGACACGAGTGTATTGTTGTTGTTGACGTCATGTCTCTGCCCCATCTTGTCATGTGTCGTCATGTCACGTGTGTTTGTGTATTGCCCGCAGCTGTTAGCTGTTTGCCCGCAGCTGTTAGCGGTTGCGGGTCTAATGACCTGTGTGTGTATATATACTGTGAGCCGTGCTTCACAAATTAATTCAAATAGACATAGAGTCAATATAGTTGGTTGATAGATTTAGTAAATGTCAATGTAAATTTAAATTAGACTAGAGTATCATTATAGAGAATCTTTGTTAGACGCCATGTTCATAGCCTTAGCCATAGCCTTAGCCATGTTATGTTTCTTGCTTCATTTCTGTTTGTCCTCCTCTTTGTTAATAAAACCTCCGTTCGAACTGCACCTGCATCCGTCCTACTTCCCTGACGTCACGCCTTGTGACATCAAGGATACAAGCCACATGGAGATGTAGCTTGCACCAAAGTTACGTCAGTTACAACGCTCTTTATATACATTATAGGCATGGCACCATATCTAGCTTTAACCTGTCATACACGGTTCCCTTTTGCGTCGGTAGCTTCCTTGGTCTCCTTTTTTGTTTTATGTGTTGTTACACATGATGGATTATGTGAGACATAAAAGATTTCCATTCCATTGAGCTCATTCCCACTACTCCCTCAAGTCTTTTCTGCACCTCCTCTGGGAGGGCCTTCTTCAGCAACATCTTAAACAGGCCTATGCTGGTGGCAGATGCGTCCCAGTTTGCACCTGTCTCATCTCTCAATTTGTCTTAAAAGTCTTGCACAAACTTGCTTATGTTTTCATCTTCTTTTAGCTTGATAGTTTCCAACTTTCCTGGATCCATCTTTGTGGGGTACATGTCCCTTATAGTGTCATATATTTCCTTTCGGTACATTCCAAATGGGACAGGATCTTCCATGGGGTCTTTCATTAATGTTTCGTGACCCGCTGTACTCATGATTTCTTCTGCCTGATCCTTGCCCACTGTGTGGCAGAGTATGGCTTTTATGTCTTCAATCGCCAAATGTTGGCCTGCCATTTTTTCTTCAAATTGAGTGATCCATTTCTGTCCCCCTTCACAAATGTTGGGTGGCCGTTGAATTAGACCAGTCAGGTCCATAAAATTCCAGTGCGTGTAGTGCAGTGCTCTTCCCTTTACTATCATCAGATACTGTGTGGTTGGGTAGTGGTGTGTGGTGTAGTCAGGGTCAGTAGTGGAGATCCTTACACTTTTCCTCTGGGCCTCTTTGAACCCCAGCCAAGTTCTAGTATGGTCAGACAGTTGTTTTCTGTCTCGCAGTTTCATTGTGGAACTTTGCTCCCCTTCTCTTTCCATCATGGCTCTTGCACCTTTTTCCTCTTCATCCTCGCTTTCTTCTTCATCCCCGCTTAGCTCCATATCCGAAATTGTCCTTCTCAACTCACTTCCCTTCTCTCCCGGGTGGCGGTGTAAGGCTTTCACTTTGACCAGGACCATGGCTGTATCGCTATTGTATTCAATTGTTCTGTTGAGGTTTAATGTTTCCTCCAAGTCGTCTAGTCTCATCATCCTTTCCATTTGCATCGAGTTTACTTGTCATACGTTCTGTGCTGCTTCCCAGGTCCTGGTTGCAAGCTCCTCCAGTCTTCTCATTTCTCCTTCTTTGTCCGCTGCAAAGTTTTCCAGTTGTCGCACCCTTTCTTTCAGTACTTTTCCTTCCTCAGATGGGTAAGGGGTAATCATTATATCTCCTTTTAAGTGAACTGTTTGTCCTTGTTCTCTCCCAACCTCATGTTGCACTTCTGCTCCCTCTTTCACTGTTGCATGATGTTCCTCTTGGTTGCAGAATTCTTGTCTAACCTTATTTCCTATCATACCCACATGAGGTCAAGTTCTTTCTTCTTGGTTTTCAAATCTGAGGGGCCCTTTTGTGTAGCTTGTGTTACATGCCGGTTCTCTGTTTATATTTTTACCATTGGTGTACTAGTACAGGGGTTCCCAAACTTTTCCAGGGCAAGGCCCCCCAAGTGGCATTAACATTTGACCCCTTTTTGCAAGATGTCTTTAAAACACATAAAAAATACATACTTCTGAATATATCCTCCTTTTTTTATTATTGATAATTACCTCTTTCATCTTTACATTACATTGGGAATTGATTGTGTGTGTGTGTGTGTGTGTGTGTGTGTGGTGTTGTTGTCTGAGAGTGAGAATCATGTATTTATTTATTTTTCACACCAAATTGTTGAGGCCCCCCGAGCGCCCCCTGGCGTCCCCCACTTTGAAAACCACTGTACTAAGTGTACTGATATTCTGGGTATTTTCTCCAATAGGATTTCTCCAAGCATGTGCTTGTTACCTCGCCAGGTGCCCACATCTTTTAGCCCAATCACATCATCTCCTTCTGTTATTGGATTATCTTCTTAAGCGTGCTCTCTCTCCTTCTCCTCTTCTGCATTTTCTTCTTCCTCCTGTCTTCCTTCCACAGGTTTTTTGGTTTTTTGTATTTTGGTTTTTGCTGAGACAGTTGTGACACGCTTACACGGGTCATCATATTTCTCCCAGCCAAGAACAGTTCTTCTGCAGCAAGCCACATAATATCCAAGAGATGCCCTTGTAGGTCCTGGAATGAATGCTACAACCCCTCGCAAGGTGAACAAATGAATGTCCAGCTGCATGTACACAGGGATTTCAAACAGTGGATGGTGAGTATCTGCACTTGTTTCAATACAAAGTAGTTGCCAAATGATGCAGCTGTGTGTGTGTGTGTGACTAATCCATTGCAGAGGAATCTCATTGATGAAACATCCTTTATTTATATAACATCTGAGCACTCATTGGGTGATTTCAGCGGCTTCAGACACTTGAACCTGTTGAGGTGTAATCTATCTTCCAGTGCTGCTTGGAGGCTTTTCAGTCCACCAGTTTATAGAATATGGTGTTGACTGACAGGAGAAAGATGGTCCTTGAAGATTTTGTATTTTGACTGCAGTATGGAGAAGAGGGCTCAGTCATAATGTTGCACTTGGCATGTGTTTCACTGTTGATGTGATTATTAGCTACACTGAAATACGCATTGACTTTCCTCACACCTGAATTTAGGTGAACACACTGAAAAGTTTCCAAATATTTTTCATTTCAGGTTTGTGTCTGCATGCAATCACTCAGAGCAATGGGTCAGGTAGGACAGCCGCTTTTTTGGAGGAACACTGAGGCTTTTCCAGTTTTCAACAGGGTCTTCTTCCACCGATTATGACTTTGTATCCTGCTCACTATGGGCAGTTTTTGGCCCAGTCTTCTGATTCTTTGTCTCAGTGAGCTCTGTTGTCTTCATAGGTGCAGAAAATAGCTTCACGTTGCCTTCAAGGAACTCAATGTGGCATAACAGCCAATTCAGATAGGGAGGCTTGCACGTTTGAAGAGACCAGGCTTTATGTTTTTAACTTCAGCCTCAACATTTGCAGAGCTTTCTGTGTTGTGTACACTTTTTAAGTGTGGAACCATCACAGCTGTTCAAAGAGGCAGGTAGTATGCCATTCTTATGATATTGGGGACAAGCTCTGGAAGGAAATGTAAATCATCTCTGTAACTATGTTGAGCAGCAATCACCTGAATTTCGCCACAGATTCCTGCGACCCATGTTTTCAGATCTCCTCCTATTCCACTCACCTCTATTAAATGGTCATCTTCAGTGACCATTTAATAATGGCAAGACCCCCTCTGCAAATAGTCTCTTTAGTTGTGCTTTGCATGTTTCCGAGACAACGGGTATACCTTTGTCGTCATTCCCTTCTGATTCACTGAAGGCAACATCTTCAGAAAAGTTGTGCCATTGCTCCTCTTTGTCTTTTGCATTCCCACTGGCTAATGAGCTTGATGCAGTGTCTTCTCTGATGAAGCAAGGTGGTACTTTTGAGTCTTTGGGCTTACTTGTTAGCACTCCAAACCACTGATTAACATATGCATTCAAGTCTGGGTAAGGAGTGAAGGCCTTAACCAATCACACACTGCCTCTTTTGGACATAACAGCACTTGCTTGTTGCCATAGGTGAGTCCATTTGCAATAGAATTGATGGTAATGGTTCTCTGATAGCATTTGCACTGCTGGAACATGATCTCCCTGTGAACACAAAACACCTTTGTACAGGAAGACATGCCCAGAATTGCCACAGTGTCTTCAGTCTTTTCACAACTGTAGCATCCAAACTCTAAATGGCGCTGGAGTTCTTGGATTTCACTTGATAAACTTGCATTTGAGATGGGGTACAGTAATGGCAAAAAACCACAAACCCCTATCAAGGCCTGTGTCATGAATGCTTCCATTGTAGGGAACACTGTATTTTAGTTGCCACAATGACATGATTGCCTCCTAGCTCTTGGTCACCCATCTCGTTTGGCTTTTCTTAACTTTGCCAGATTTGGTAGGTGGCTAGGCTCTGGGGCAACATCATCCATCATTTTGTATGCCTTGGCTGCTCACCCTACATGTGTTGTTTTTCATCCTTCCAACAGTTGTTTAAACACACATGCTCTTGGATTTGTATATATATATATATATATATATATATATATATATATATATATATATATATATATATATACATTGGATATATATACTGTGTATATATATATGTGTATATATACTGTATATATATATTTATATATATAAATATATATATATATATATATATATATATATATATATACTGTGTATATATATATATATATACATATATACAGTATATATATATATATTATATATATATACTGTATATATATATACACTGTATATATACACTGTGTATATATATATATATATATATATATATATATATATATTATATATATAATATATATATATACACACACACACATACACACACACTAAATTTGCCGTGTGACTCCAGAAGACTAAATGGAACACATTTATTTACTTTAATATTGCTTTTTGTCGTTTTGGAGCTGGGTTGGGTTCCTCTGCTTAACATCGTGCATTAATTGCCATGAAATGTATATTGCTGTGGATATCATAACCTAATGTGTTTTATGGCATTGAATAAAGATGTCATACCCTAATTAATGTGAACACTGGAGGATAATTTGGACATCCGCATGCGAGTTGTTCTTGTTTACCCAATATTAATAAAAAGTTTAACTTCTTTGATGTCTCTCAATTTTTTGTATTTTTTTAACGTATCCTGTAAATTGTCCTGACCTGAACATGTGCTTTTAGTACTTTCTTAAAGTATTTTATCTTTAAAAGCAGAAGCATACCTTGTTCCACAGCTATAGATGTTATTTCTTGTGTTGTTTTCCCACTACGCAGTGCTTTTGGTAAAAAAAAAAAAAAACAACAACAAAAAAAACATTTCTTAAAAGGTCAGAATGACTTTAAACATCTATTAGTTGTTAAAAGTATTCAGAGAACTTAAGACAGTACAAATTATGTTTTTTCTTTCATTTATTTTATTGGACAAAATCAGGCATCAGTCCCATTACAGTAGGCTATTAGTACAGCTAGAGTAGTTACAGTACATTTTTAGACTGTAGGGATGTCACGATACGTAAAATCTAGTAGTCGGTACCGACACCACCAAAAGTACACGGTACTCAATACCAAAGTCGATACCACGGTGTGGTATAAAAATAAAATTAAAAAACTCTCTTGGAGGACATCCTCCTCTGGCTGATACTGGCAGAGAGAGCAAGAGAGGTGGGAGGGTATTTTAGTTATCAAACACTAGCTGCGTTTACATGGACAACAATAATCCACTCTTAATCTGATTAAGAAACTACCATGTAAACAGCATTTTTTACTTACCTTAATCTAATTAAGGTCATACTCAAAGTAAGCAATAATCTAATTAAGACAGGTGGAGTACTCCTGTTTTAGTCGCATTAAGGACGTGTATTACAGGAGTTTTCACGCATTTTGCGACAGGACACTATCACACACGGCAGCACAACCGTATTATGGCGAACAAGAAAGTTCGGCTGCGTCCCAAATCGCATACTTTCCTACTATAGGCCTGTAGTGGGGAAAAATACATGTATCTCGGCTACTAAATAGACGGTAACTATGCGATTTGGGACACACCCACGGCTTCAAGTAGTCTATACAGCTTCAAGCAGTTGTCTATTTGTGTGTAAAGCATGACAAATAACTGCACTTAAAGCGTTCGTGAAAAATGTTTTATAAAAACACCCAAAACTGTATACGGTACCATAACGAAGACCAACTGTATGTTGATGCGTGAAATTCTGGAGGGATGTCGGACGCTGTGGCACGGTGACGTAATGGCACAGGCTGTTAATCTAATTATGTTCTATAATACCGGAAACCAATACTAGATTTCCTCTGAACCAGTCGAGGCGGAGCTAAACTTTTAAGAATGTTGGTACCGACTTGGTACCGCAGTATCGGTTCTCGTGACATCCCTATTAGGCTGTAATAATTAGATCACAGTGCATCGGCGATAATCTTTCTTTCAACTAACATTACATATCTACCACAAATCTAAAACACAAAATATAGTAACTCAAATCACTACAACCGTGGGTAGCAAAAAAAAGGATCTCAGCATGCACAAAACATCAAACCTTGAGGTGGATGGGCTACAACAGCAGAGGTTCCATTCCTGTCAGCCAAGAACAGAAGTTTGAGGCGATTATGGGCACAGACTCACCTACACTGGACAGTTGAATATTAGAGGAAAAATCACCTGGTCTTTTTCAGTGATGCAATCCGAAAGCTTTACTGAAAGGAAAGATACAATTGTGTAACTCTGGGTGGCCTTTCTGTTGTGCAGCAGTAAAAGACCTTGGTGTGATTATTGACTCCAGTCTTTCATTTGAAGCTCATGTAGATAATATTACTAGGATAGCCTTCTTTCACTATTCAATATTGCTAAGATAAGATATTTACTGTCAATACACGATGTAGAAAAATTAGTTCATGCTTTTGTCACCTCTAGGTTGGATTATTGTAATCCCTTACTGTCTGGATGTTCCAGTAGGTGCTCCAGTTACTTGCAGCTGCAAGACTCCTTTCTAGAACCAGAAGATATGACCACATCACAGTAATAACAGTGATACCAGTGATCCTGACTCCTTCTTTTGGGCCCCTCCATTCCTGAGATGGAAATTTTCCATCTTTGTGGCAACAGTTTTGAGTTTCGTGGTCAGGTGTCCACATAATTTTGGTCACAGTGCACCAGTGAAGGCAGTATATAACCAACTTCTTATAATGCAGATGGGTAGTGATACTACTTCTTTTCAGTGTGAACGCTCTGGTGGAGTTTGAGACGACTCTGGCGATCAAAACCCTTCCCACATTGTGAGCATTGATACGGCTTCTCTCCTGTGTGAATGCTCTGATGTGTTCTGAGACTATCCAGGCGATTAAAACTCCTCTCACAGTGTAAGCAGGGATACGGCTTCTTTCCTGTGTGGATATGTTGGTGTTGTTGAAGATTACTCTGTTGCGTAAAACTCTTCCCACACTGTAAACAATAATACGGTTTCTCTCCCGTGTGAATACGCTGATGTTTTCGGAGATTACTTGGGTGAATAAAACTCTTCCCACACTCTG
Source organism: Ameiurus melas (assembly GCA_012411365.1). Lineage (NCBI taxonomy): Eukaryota > Metazoa > Chordata > Actinopteri > Siluriformes > Ictaluridae > Ameiurus > Ameiurus melas. Next base: position 26,307,905 of record CM022769.1, on the reverse strand, counting down.
AGCAGTGATATGGCTTCTCTCCTGTGTGAATGCGCTGGTGTAGCTGTAGAGCACTGTGTTCAGTAAAACTCTTTCCACACTCTGAGCAGTGATAAGGCTTCTCTCCTGTGTGAATACGCTGGTGTCGTTGTAGAGAACTCAGATGAGTAAAACTCTTTCCACACTCTGAGCAGTGATGAATATCTTTCGGAAATGTGTTAGGACTTAGAGTACCAGATGATGCTTGCTGAATACTGGTGCTTTTTGTGGACATCTGAATCTCTTCTGATTTCTGAAGTCTCACGAACTCCTCGTGGTGGCGTCTCCGCATGTGTTTGTCGAAGTAAAGTTGAGAAGTATAGGAACGTGGACACAAGGAGCAGGAGACAACTTGTAACGGAGAGTTACTTACTTCTGGAACGGTAAAAGAAAAAAATATATGAATATAAAATGCAGCTAAATAAAACTATTGTTAGGAAATATCCAAATATAAAGAGCACAAAAGTTATTTTAAGTTTGATTTAAAATAATTTTACATTAACTGCTTTATCCTGCCAGTGGATCCGGACCCTATTTTGGCAACACTGGAGGTGAAATGAGAATGGGACACATTGTAGTTACTAATATAGAGCCTGCACTCAAGGTCCTTTACACTGGATGCTTATTAACTTCATTGTTAGGTCTGTGTTAGCTTCTGGCACTCTCTTTTAGTAACGCTGTCACAGCTAGTCTTGCTGCAGTACCTGCTTGTACTCACGCAAAGTACATTGTCCTTAACCATTATGGGGCAATATACATACCTAATAGTGTCTCCCTCTCTTTCTGTCGAACTATACACATTACTCCTGAGATACCAGTGATCCTGCCCTGCCTGATCTATCCTGATGTCTTACTTCTGGTTGGAGTTCTCATCAATTGGAAGTCACATGCTGCTGCTGAGGATGTCCCCAAAAGGTGCAGCCTAAAGACCATTGAGATTGTTGAGGAGGGTACCACTTAAAGCCATAAAGATGGCTTTGGATCTCAATTCATATGAACAGTTATGCTGTAGGACTACAACTGCTATAATAGCTTTAGGACTACAATTACCACAAACAGTTTTACACTCAAGTCTCCATCAGTGAACAGTGGAGAAGAACAAAACAGACTTCATGTAAAAACTGTAATGACTTTCCTGGTTACACAACTGCACTATTTGAGAATGTAGTATTAACACATTTACAGAAGGGATGTATTTATTTATAATCGCACTATCCGGTGTCACCCAGGTGAGTACGGGTTCCATTTTGAGTCTGGTTACTCTCAAAGTTTCTTCCTCATATCGTCTCAGGGGTTTTCCTCACCACCATTGCCTCTGGCTGCTCATTAGGGATATATTCATACATGTAAAATCTATATCCTGAATTTATGTTTCTGGAAAGCTGCTTTGGGACAATGTCCACTGTTAAAAGCGCTATACAAATAAATCTGACCTGAATTTAAGTTTAACTTCTATAACCTCAATGTAAAGCTCTATAGAAAATAGGAAAAGTTCTGAAAGGTCAGACAATGTCACCAGGTTGAAGATGAGTAAAAGTAAAACAAAAAAACATCAGAGCACCCATTCTCTGTTAGGAGGGTATTTGTATTATTTTATAGTGAATCATTCCATCAGGTCAATTTAAGGTTTAGAGACGTATCCGTCCGGTGTGCATCACACTGCATCAGCTCTGGCAGCTAGTAGGAATTAAAAAGAAACCAAGTTCTACCTCAGTATTTCTATGTTCCTGCTGAGAGAAACATCTTTTGATCTCCTCCCAAGCCAAGTGATTTTGACCCAATAATTTTACATTTTAAAGGTAGGTTTACATATTATAACATTTTAAAACTACATAATTTATTATAAAATCACTAGTTTGGACTTTACCATTTGCAGAGCACTTTTGGTTCCAGAGGTATGCAAATGTAGGGCCCTGATCTTTGGGATATTCTTCTTCATACCACATCAAGAGCTCCTGCCCTCGGTCGATGGGCCGACAACAACGGTACAGAATTTCCCCTCGATACTGAAACGCCACAAGATTCTGCTCTTCGTCATTATGAGTACAATTCACATACCTAAGAGAACGAGGCAACGTGGCAGAAAGTGTTAAATTAAAAACAGGGGAGAAAAAGAAAGAAAAAAGTTCTCCAACAAATAAGGAACCATAAAATATAGTGTGTATGAATATAAAATTAATCCTCACCTCATCCAGTTAGCACACGTCTCTCTCTTAGCATCTATGTATTCTTCATGCTGCCTGCTCCTGTATATCTGCATTACAATTTTTTTTACATGTATTTTATCTATTTAAAAATGTGTATATTATTCATCAAATTACACAATCCATACAGGAAGAAGAATATCCCACCCAAATATCATTCTACTGAACTCCATAGAGGTAAATCTAATATTTAGCTCGACAGCTATAACATTAATAAAACACAGTACAGTACATGACCAAAAGCATGTTGTAGGATAGAAGGGGCAGAAGTGTTGTTTGGAAATAAAATGGTGTTTCCCCCCTCTATGGCAGTCTCTATGCTTTTTGCAGATAGGATTAAAGTTTAAAAATGGTGAAAGTGTGGAGAAATTTTTCTTTTTTGACCAATCCAGATCATTTCCTTTAAATAAACTGTTTTGTTTTTTTTACCAGCACTGTTTCTGTGTTTAGTCTAAACACTCGCATCTCTTTATAGTCCAAGTGAATAATCTAAATAAAAACGACATTCCCAACTCCATCTGGATCCTAGTTTCAGATTGAAACGAGAACAACACGCAGAGCTGCCAGTGATCATCAGGATCAGCAGTACACCTGCCTTACCTGAGATGGACTATACTACTTCAAAAGACTAGAAAGATACAGCAGAGCTAAAACATTTAGAGCTTAAAATGTCATCAACAGGACTTCGTAATCAATGTGAAATACTCTAATTTAAAGTTTCTGAAACCAGTGACTGGTTTGAGGGATATTATAAACCAAATGATCAAATCTGCTGTTACACCAGAATAGCCATTAAGCTAGAAGGTGAAATCATTAATGAACTTAACCTGAACTTAGAAGGAAGACATTTCTAAGCTTTTACATCATTTATTAAGTTTTCTATTAAAATCAATTTACATAGTGCTTTTGATAACGGACATTGTCACAAAGCAGGTTCATAGAAATCCGGATATACAGTTATTGCTGTGAAAATGATAAACGCTGTTTTACAGCATTATTGTTATTTTAGATGTCTACTACAGTATAATAAAGTTCAAATTAAATAATGAATATAACCTCAAAGTGCAGACTTTCAGCTTTAACCTACAGGTTATTTACATCCAAACAGAACGTAGGAATTACAGCAGCTGAAAGTGATAACAACAACAACAACAACAACATGTACCACACATCATAGGCATGAAGAAACTGATACCAATTTCAATGACATTTCTCTACTGGTGACTTTCTGCTGCATAAAAAACACTTACTGTGACTTTACTGAAACTAAACTGGAGAGAGAAAATAACCTTAACCCCCACCAAATCTTCAGTAGTGTACTGCACTATATCGAACACAGAGGACATTTCATATTTATAAAACATTTATAGTAACTCACCACCCAAGAGTAGCTGCTGTTCATGGCGTCCTCTCTGTCTACCAGCTCTCCCTGGTAAGGTCCAAAGTGTGCACCAATTGGAACAGTCTCCCCCATATTGAACACTCCCAGACCTGCATCAGGAATACCGGACTTCCGAACCTCTAGTCCAGGAGGAAGCGTCTGTCTGGCTCGGTCAGCGACCCCCATGGGAACAGGGCTATCAGGGATGAAGAGTGCTGGACCGTGAACCTCACACTTGTTGAAGAAGAACGATTTGCAGACCTCACAGTCTGGATGGAGAACACAACAAGGAGAAGAAATGATGACTAAAATTCATTTGCACTGAAATACTATTAAAACACAAGAGGAGTTGCGAATGAAACACCGGATATCTGCAGATCTACTCTGAGCTTTAGTCTGCAATCACATGTGTTTTGGGTGTTTTCCCAACATGATCCAGATGTTTCAGGAGTGTCATGTGATAACAGAAACAGAGGTGCAAAATCCTAACAGGCAGAGAGAAAAAGGACATTCTTTGGATAAAGAAAAAAAAAAAGGGTTTTTTTTATTACAAAACCAGTAAATGGGCAATCTGCTGTAAATTGACTGGAGAGCGCCAATCTAGAGTTATAATATGCAAAATGTATTAAAAATAAAATGGAGTATATTTGAGTTTCTCTGACTCTGACCAACGGTTGCACAATTAATCGAATCTCGACACGGACATTATTTTGACTGTCCACGATTCCATGAACATGATCGACTGTGATATTAACGTTTAAATGTTTGACCTCCGCTAACAGAAAACTCCGCAGCAGATCAAATGCCGCTTCCTACACTTACAGCCAATCACCATAGAGCGACGCAGGGGTGACATCATTTTGTAGTGCCAAAACCCCAAAATGGAGTTAGCAATTTAGCCATTGAGCTGCCAGCTTCGCTTTGCGCAAGGAGAAATCATGACATTAAACATGATGCTAAATGGCAATACATTATTACATACATTTTTATTCGCACCGGTGCGAGTTACCTGTTCAGAGTTGTATAATACAATTGGGATAAAAACTGCAACTCCAAAATGCATCTACACCGAGCAGCAGTTACTTCCACACTGCTTTTCATCTCCTCAGCCAACCAAACAAGTGCAGAAATACTGCAGAGAAGCCATTATGATGACAAGTAACTCTGTACATCATCTGCTTCAACTTCCTAATTCACTTCATTTAAACTCAAGGTTGCCTGATATCACTAGCAAAGTCAATTCCAGTTTCCATGTTTTCATTTAATAGAACCCAAAACACAATATTATCAGTAGACATGGACATTGTGTTGGGGGACCCAATCTAAAACTGATAAACAAAAATAAAACTACTAAAATGTAAAGACAGAAAATGTGCTTAGTTATAAATAAATAATTTAATATAAAAAAGATTATAATAACTTCATTAAAAATAAATAAAATGAGAAATTAAATAATGTGTAATTACTATTGGTTGCATTTAATATCAATTTGACATCAAGCTTAGTAAGCTATTTCCTTAGAAAGCTATTAGCTTTTTTCCTAATATGGATCATGTTTGTGTTAGTCTACTTTTAATTAGGACTAATTGTTTTTAAGATATTTAAAAATAAATATTTTATGCTTGTTTATTTATCAATTAACCAACAGTATTTCTCATTGCTATTTTTTAAACTCAATTAACAGTGACCATGAGCAGAGAGTTTACATTTAACTGTTCATAACAGAGCTCCTGATTAAAGTTTAAACAAAAAAAGATTGGTATCTGGATCGGTATCGGCTGTAAAAATCCTGATCGGAGTGTCCCTAACGAACACCATTAAACTAAAGCGCTTTGTATCCGACGGATAAATGACTTCAATCACATCCTATATGAGATTATTCAGATAACTACACAATATACACAGAGCGGGTCGAGAACTGACTCCAGCCCAGAACCATGACAGTGGAACATGCTTTAAATATATTTAAGAGGAGCAGACTTCAAACACTGAACATTGATGTTTATTGTATTTGTTTACAAGGTGAACAGGATAACGGTTGTTGTGTTTTCTTTGCATACAGTCTGTAAAATGAACTGAAAATAGTAAATTTAGTTTATCAGAAGGTAAATTAATTTGTCATGGTTCACACTATGTTCCTAAATTCTGTCATGATTGACCAACTCAAGCTTTCTCATGCCTACTTGTGTGTTATATTGTGGCATGAGAAAATGTAATAAATGTGAAAGTGCAATAAAAATATGTTGTCACTAAAATCAATGAATAATCGTGATAATTAATCGAGATCTCAATATTGATCAAAATAACTGGGATCATCATTTTGGTCATAATCGTGCAGCCCTACTCTGACCAATAACTAAAGTGATGATGAAATATACAGATGCAGGGGCTCCGTCCCAAACGACTCCCTACAGGACACTTGGTGCAGTAGATAGTGTGTAGGGTAGAATAATGAGTGGGAGTGGTACTGAGCTGCAGAGGGGCCTGGGGACTTACAGAGGAAGTCTTCGGTGTCAGATTCTTCCTCTTTAATGGAGAGAACTTCAGGCATGGTGTTGAAGGCGTGTCCATGGTTGTAGATGTTCACCTGCAGCATCTCCTCCTTCTTCACACACAGTTCTGTCCCTCCATCTAAACACTCTCTCTTCACATCCTCAGACAGCTAAAGATCAGAACATTTATTCAGAAATAAAAACCACATCAACACTGTTTGTAAGTCGGATTCCAATAGTGTGGGCTCTGGTGTCTGATCTGAAAGATAGCTTCTTTTATTTCTCCTCCTCATAGTGATGAGGTTCTGAGTGATTAGAAGAACAGCTTGTAGACTCACAGGGAAACAAGGCAGTAAAATATTAAAGACTGGTGACACTTTAACATCATGTACGGACAGAAACGATCAGTAACCTTCACCTGTGAGTGAGCCGTATCAGGAGCCCGAGACTTTCTGAAAGAGTGTGGTCTGTCTCCTGCAGAACTCATGACAACATTTCTATACAAACAAACGGAAATCAGAGAAATATCCAAGCTCTTATTACACCTTCTAAACTCAACACGAGTTTACTTTGCTGTTACAGAGGTAACGTTGGGTTTATATTGGACATTCGCTGCACATTCGAGCTTCTCTCCTCTATTTCTCAAGAAATAAACACAAACAGGACACAGTGTGTATTTTCTTACTCTGGAGTGGACAGAGAACCAAGTACCAAGAATGTCCAACATAAACCCAACTTTACCTCAGGTTTTGCAGTTCAGATATTAAAAACATTTCAGAAATATAATTATTTTAGATGCTAAATTACTTAGCTACGTTTACACTCCTTATTGTTTATTTTATTTGCTATAAGCAGGGAGCAAACAATGGATTTTTAGGATAAAGTAAGGTTATAGTTAAATAGTGCCGCTAAAACAGAATAACAAATCTCTCGTCATGAGTTAAATAGTGCACTACATAGGGTGTAGGCCGTCATTATTTCATCCCTAATGTAGTGCGCTTAAACCGGAAATGACATCAATTTGGGATTCGGCAACACAGCTTCCGTTTAACTTACCTCAGGTTTCAAAACAGAACGGAGTTTGAATGCCTCAAACACAGACAAAATAACCAGCTTTTATTTTTCTACTCGATCAAATCTAACTGTAAAACTTTGTCAGAAATAATTTAATTTGGAGATGATTAGTTCTGTGTAATAACTCAACTGCTCAGGAGAGATCCGCTGCAGCTTTTTTCTTCTTCTGTGATTTTTATTGGTCGGAGACTCAGCGTTTAGGCGCGTTACCGCCACCACGTGGACTGGAGGATATAGTTCCAGGTTGGAGGAAGACTATGCTAACAAACTTGCACCAATAATTTCCACTCATGGTTTTATTAGATCCTATTTATTATTCCAGTGGAGATTATGACTTCTTCATGAATGCCAGCGGTGTGTCGTTCACCATGTCTTACCCAGATATACTGAGTGAACTACTGAGTCACCACAACCTCAATCTGAATCTTTAATAGTTAAAAAAAAAAAAAATTATTTGCACAAAACAGCACCAAAGCATTCAATTCTGGTGATTTTGGGAGTATTTGCAACACATGCTCCTCTTGAACTTGTGTCAATTTACAGAGAGAACTCAACCAAATAAGGTGAAGCTCGATCCATCGGCTTCAAATCGTATAAATGTCAGTGCGTTACTGAGATTTAATATACAGAATTTAAATCATTTACGGTATCCATGCATTTATTCCAAGTAGATTAGATTACTGTATTGATCTCTTTTATGGACTTCCCGAAAAAACTATTTATCCATTACAGTTAGTACAAAATACAGCTGCTTGGCTTCTAACACAAACTAAAGAGAGATCAGATTACTCATATGACCTCCAGAATCAGTTTTAAAGTGCTCTTATTAGTTTTTAAAACTCTTAATGGCATTGTGCCTGTGTATTTTGGAGAATGCATGATGGATCACCCCAAATCGTTTTTAACATCAACAAATGCTGGGGAGGGGGTAAGCCAGTGAAGTGACCACCCTGAAATGAGATTTTGCAGGTTGGGATGTCTGGCATGGTCACACTGACATTTAGGGTACCAGCTGTTGTCAAAACCAAGAAACCTGGAACTGTAGAGAGCCTGCAGTCAAAAAGGGAAAGTGACCGAACCCGTACAAAGATGAGAATAAATATCATCATGGCTTTTGAAAGGTGGCGAAAATGCAGAGATCTGAAGGACTGAAGACTGATGCAGAGATGCTTTTTTTCCTGTTGAACAGGTCAGACATTTCAGTAGCTCAATAGATAGCTATCGAAGTTGATTCAGCTGTATGTTTCTTTTGTTATGGTCAGTGTGGTAAACTGCATTTATTTTCTGCTAGCTACAAGAGAGAGCAATTCACCTCTACTCCAAGAAACCGCATCCACCACCGCCTTTGCTGTCGAGTATTGGAGCTAATATACAACACACCAATACCTCAGTGTTGCCATGTCTCCCAAGACAAATAATCAACTGCAGCTTCAAGAACAAGCCCAATGTTTTTATACACACAAAAATAATAGTAATAATTCCTCTTTGACTCCGAGGAGCCAAATGGAGGTGCTAAAAACTAAGAGATTTACTTTCTCCCCAGTGAAAGTAAATCCCTCACACTGCAGAAAACTCCCCTTTCTTTCAGAAGTGCATGACAAAATATCAGGCTTCTGGGGGAAAACCATGCATAAGCCGTATTTATAACCCCACGATGTCGGATTAATCGGCCCTTGTGGGGAATGAACGGCATGGCTATTTAGCTATGCTGAAGGTGGAGGTGCTTGCAAGCTACCACTCTCCATTGACAGCAGGTAATTTAGGGGGTCGGCTTTGCCATCCAAGTCACCATGTAAGTCACCATTGGTGGGCAATGCCTATGCAGTAGTAGTCTTGCTTGTGGGTCACTGCAGACAATGACAGTGTTGCAGGCCTACCAAGCAGACCTGCTGAGTGAGCTTGACATATGGCGGCATTCAGACAGTTTGTTCCCTATTGTGTGGAGTTCACCTGGGCAAAAATCCCTCGCGGATGCGAGGGAGACATAGAAGGCGAGTATGGCAGCCCGCCAAAGCCCGCAGAGAGCCAGGGGAACCAGATGGCCACTGTCACGGCCTGCTACTAGGCCTGATCTGAGAATGGTCATAAGGGCCAAGCAGTCAAAGAGGAACGGTCCTGAGGGGCCATGGAGGGACGTATCGGGGACATGAAGTGGTTAGGGCAGTTAGCCCCCAATGCTACTGTAGGGCCTCTCCTAGCCAAGGCTGTCCCAAGTTTTCAGTGTTCTCTGGACAACGAGCTGTCACAAGGCAACAAAAATCTGATGCTTTCGCTCCAGTAGAATGTGGAATAGTTAATGTCACTAAAAGACCGTCTGGCAACGAGGAAACTACAGCCAAATGTGTCTTCATGGTTTCTGTCTACCGTATAAAAGGGTTACCGTGTGCAGTTTAGAGCTCGACCCCCCCAGTTCAGAGGTGTGCTCAGCACAGTAGTCAGCAGACACCAGAGTCCGATGTTAGCGCAGGAAGTATATCCCTCTAGGACAAAGGGGACATAGAACATGTACCCCGTTCCCTGAGGGAGGGAGGTTTTACAGCCGCTATTTCCTGTTTTGCAAAAAATAGAGGTGTATGTGTCCAATTTTAGATCTGCGTCATCTGAACTGTAATCTTCAGACATACAGGTTCAAGATGCTGACGCCCAAACTTATTGTTCCACAGTTTCAGTTTGAGGATTGGTTTGTGACGATAGATCTAAAAGGTGCATATTTCCACATAAAAATATCGCTAGCTTTAACCCCTTGCACCTTCAACAAGTGCATGGATGTCATTCAGGCTCCATTGTGACTCCAGGACATCAGTGTACTAAACTACCTGGACGACTGGTTAATTCTAGCACGATCCAGGGAACTGCCGGGTCAACATCGAGATGTTGTTCTCGCCCACATGACGAGCTTGGTGCTCAGGTTGAACCTCAGAAAAGTATGCTTTCTCCAGTGTAGTGGAAACTTTTCTAGTGGTTATAAGGATTCTACTATGATGAGGGCAGTTCTATCCCCATCATGCGTAGGGTCAATCCTATCGACATTGAGAAACATAAAGCTGGATCTTGGCATCCCATCCAGTCTTCATGGGAGAGTATTGGAGCTTCTGGGCAACCAACATCATACCATTGGGCCTATTGTACAGGAGACCATTTCAGTGGTGGCTGAGAAGTTCAAGGACGAAACCTCTGAGAGTAATCATTGTGACACTGCGATGCCAATGTGCTCTGAGAATTTGAGTGTCCCCAGTTTCTAGCCTTGGGTCATACTCTAGGGGTGTCTCCTTAGCGCAAGACGGTAATGACATACACCTCCCTCATGGACTGGAGTGCGGTCTTAGACAGCTGTCAGCTCACGGTCTCTGGAGCGGCCCTCATCTGGAGCAGCATATAAATTGCCTAGAAATGTGGGCCATATTTCTAGCACTGAAATTCCTTCTTTCTCAATTGAGAGGTCACCATGTGTTCACAGACCACACAACGGTGGTCTCATATATTGACCACCAGGGAGGATTATGCCTGTGCCCCCTGTTCAGGCAGGTGCAACTAATTCTTCTCTGGGCAGAGGGAAGGTTTTGTCAGTGAGTGCAATGTACATTTTGGGCAACTGGAATGTGGGGGCAGACATCCTGTTGAGGCAGGTGCTGAGGCCCAGGGATTGGTGGCTCCATCCACAAGTGGTGGAGTCCATATGGCGGAGGTTTGGCCAAGCTGGACTGCATGTGTTCGCCACCAAAGAGACAACACACTGCCCACTGTGGTTTGCCCTCTCTCCTCCCGCATAATTAGGGCTGGACACCATGGTGCAGATGTGGCCAATGTCACATTTGTACGCTTTTCCCCCGATCGCTCTGCTCCCACCAGTTCTAGCGAGAGTTTGCCAATACAGTATATGTCTGCTGCTAGTAGCACCTTATTGGCGAGCTCAAATATGGTTCTCAGAGATAATATCCCTGCTAGATGGCACTCCTTGGGAGATTCCCATCCGCAGGGATGCACTGTAGACCCAATGAACTGTGCAATAGCTACAGTATTGGAGTTCTTACAAGGACGTTTCTCAGCTTACGTGGCCACCATTTCGGCCAGCCACGCCCCTGTTGGGCAACGTCCTCTAACTTCGAGGTTTACCTCGATACCTTCCTGGGACTGTCCACAGACAGTCCTTCCTGGGACTGTCTGTGGTCCTGGAAGGTATGTCCGGTGCCCCATTTGAGCCCTTAGAGTCAGTCTCTGAGAAGCTTCTGACTCTAAAGGTAGCTCTTCTGCTGACCCTGACATCTCTCAAGCAAGTAAGAGATCGACAAGCTCTCTCTGTGGCCCCTTCTTGACTTGTCTTTACCCCTGGATTAGCCAAGGCCTTCCTGTATCCTAGGCCGGATTATATTCCTAAAGTGCCTACATCTGCTGAAAAGCCTGTGGTGTTACAGGCTTTTTGCCCTCCTCTGTTCCTCACACCAGAACAAGAGAGAATGCACCTGCTGTGTCCAGTACGGGCTCTCTGTACTTACATCCACCGCTGCGGCCAGTGGCGTAAGTCGTAGTAGCTGCTGGTCTGCTTGGCGGCGACAGTAGAGGTGATACTGTGTCAAAGCAGCGCATCTCTTATTGGATAGTGGAAGCAATCTCTATCGCTTATGAGGCGTGCGGTCTCGCTACACCTCTGGGCATAAGGGCTCATTCCACTAGGGGGGTCACCTCCTCAAAGGCTTTGTCCAACGGGGTATCCTTACAGGATGTGTGTGCTGTTGCAGGGTGGTCTACGCCACACATTCACTCGATATTACACCCTGGATATTCATTCCGCCCCGGGCTTGAGTGTCTTGCAGTGACCCTCGGGCCTGGGTCTTTTTGAACAGGCCGTACCCTTGGTATGATGAAGTGGGTATTCTTGCTCCCATAGTGTTATGCCAAATGCAATGTGATGTTGAACAAGAACGTCTGGGTTCTGACCCTGTTCCCTGAGAAGGGAACGAGACATTGCATAGCTTTGTCATAGCTTTGTAGGCTTGTGAATTGCATCTTAATTTCAGATAATAGAGGCTGATGGCATGGTTCACAGGTGCCATATATATATATGTCACACGACGCGCTTAATTGTCACGTATATACAGAACATTTACTCTCCATCTCACACATACAACAATGACAATATATCACATCACTACAATTACAATCACCACAGATGTAAACTGGATGTGTGTGTGTGTGTGTGTGTGTGTGTGTGTGTACCTCAGTATCTCCAGTGTACATTGTGGATTATCCAGTCCAGCAGAGAGCAGTTTCATTCCTGAATCCTGCAGTTTATTCTCACTCGGGTTCAGTTCTCTCAGTCTGGAGGAATTTGAGCTGAGAACTGAGGACAGAACTCTACAGCTTTCCTCTGTCAGATTACACCCACACAGCCTGGAAGAGAAGTAATGAAATATCAGAACACTGATCTCAAACACACACACACACACACATACACACACACACTCACAAAGCCATAATCCAACTAAAGCACTGCTATTATTATTATTATTATTATTATTATTATTATTATTATTATTATTATTATTATTATTATTATTATTATTTAAAATGATGCTTAAAGAAATTATGCTTAAAGGGTTTTTGTTTGAATAAATGCTTTATTATAATTGAAACCTGTTATGAAACAAGACTGGAACAGGAAGTAAGCGCAGGTGTAAAGTCTTAATTTACACAATAAAGTCACTAGTAAAGGAAACGGGAAAACAGGGTCAAAACAGAAACTAGATTTGAGGCATGAAACACAAAACTTAGAACAAGACTATGTAACAATACAGTGTAGCACAATAATCCATCAACCTGTTTTACACCTATTCTCGTCCAGCGTTTAGCTATGGCATGAAACAAGAAACTATGCATGGAAATCATTTAACTAAGGCTATGGCATGGAACAAGAAACTAGACCTGGAAATCATTTAACAAAGATTATGGCATGGAACATAAAACCAGAACAAATGAAACGCTACCGTTTCATTTACATGGAAACGCTACCGTTTAGCACAGTTACTCAGATACACATTAACTAGAACCGAGGCGTGATACATGAAACCAAAGCAGGGCATGGAAACATTTCCGCATGGCATGTTACACATGTAACTTCTTTACACCTATTAGTCTCAATACTGCACGAGTTACACAGCAATGCGAGGGGTTTAAATACCCAATGACATTTACCTTAACTGCTGACAGCTGGCAACAATCGGAAACACACCCTCACCAATAACTAAACAGGGAGGTGACAGAACAGAAACCAAAAAAAGTGCACATGTCTATTGTAAACAAAGTCTTATCGTCCATGCACACTTCAATTGTGTAAAGGACATTAGACGTTGGATGTTAACTAACTTCCTTTTACTTAATTCTGATAAAACAGAAATACTTTTATTAGGCCCACGTGTAGCTAGAAGTAATCATTCTGACTACACAGTAACTCTGGATGGTCTTTCTGTTTCATCATGTACAGCAGTTAAAGACCTCGGAGTGATTATTGACTCCAGCCTATCATTTGATGCTCATGTAGATAATATTACTAGGATAGCGTTCTTTCATCTCAGAAATATTTCTAAGATAAGAAACATATTGTCACTACATGATGCAGAAATACTGGTTCATGCATTCATCACCTCTAGATTAGATTACTGTAATGCCTTACTGTCTGGATGTTCCAGTAGAAATATAAATAAGCTCCAGTTAGTCCAGAATGCAGCTGCTAGAGTCCTTACTAGAACTAAAAGATACGACCATATCACACCAATATTATCAACACTGCATTGGCTCCCAGTAAAATCTCGCATTAACTTTAAAATACTTTTATTAACCTATAAAGCACTAAACGGTCTCGCGCCACAATATCTAAGCGAGCTTCTGGTTTTATATGATCCTCCACGCCTACTTAGATCAAAAGGTGCAGGCTATTTGACGGTACCTCAAATAGTGAAGGCTACAGCAGGGGGAAGAGCGTTCTCTTATAGAGCCCCACAGTTATGGAACAGTCTTCCTATTAGTGTTCGGGACTCAGACACAGTCTCAGTGTTTAAGTCTAGGCTTAAAACGTATTTACTTAAGCCTACCCTGACTAGATTCTATTTTACTAATTCACAGTCATAATAATCTTTTTCTCCCTCTCTCCTTTTGCCGAGCCCCACATGAATTTATGGAGATACTGGAGATCCAGATCCTTTCTGCCTCTGGATGGAGCTCAAATCTTCTCTAATTCCGGACTACTGGAACTACGGCTGCACCTAAGACCTTACAGACTTCGTATAAATCCATTATCAACTTTTTCACATTATCTGTTGTTACCCAAATGAGGATGGGTTTCCCTTCTGAGTCTGGTTCCTGTCAAGGTTTCTTCCTCTTAAACATCTTAAGGAGTTTTTCCTCACCACCGTCGCCACTCAGTGGCTTGCTCAGTTGGGATAAATTCACACTTTCATTATCTGTATACCATGTTTCTATTTCTGTAAAGCTGCTTTGAGACAATGTCTATTGTAAAAAGCGCTATACAAATAAAATTGAATTGAATTGAATTCAAGCACGTGCACACGCGTGCTCTACAGTTGTCCGTACACATTGTCGCCACAGCACCATTTGCCGGCGAGATCGTGACAAAACCATTTTTAAGGGAAGTATGTGTTAAAAAGTCTCCCATTTAAAAATAAATAAATAAGAAATCTCCAGTTTGAACAAAAGGAATTAGGAGGAAAAAGGAGCAGGACCTGCTGTGACTTTGTTTGGAAATATTTTTCTTGGAGAAATAGAACAGAAACAGACAATATTGAGTGTAAAATGTAAGTCATGTAATATGACCTTATTGTTTACATGTTAGAATAGCATGTTAAATTAACTACTAAATAAAAATAACATCCGCTGTGTGAGCTTTTAAATAACATCCTATTATTATTAACATTTACTGTAGCTGCTCCTGTACCTTTAACACACACACACACACAACAGGCTGATGTGATTGGATATTTGGCTGATGTGATTGGATATTCATGCAGCCAACTTACAGAGCAGAATGGAAATGCGTTATTTATTTATTTATTTATTTATTTATTTATTTATTTATTTAAAACATTCACACATTTTTTGTATAATATATAAAGTCTAATCAATATTTGTAACTAAAATTTAGAATTATTACTTAGAAGTATAATCTAATATTCAATATTAGTTAACAAACATATCTATATGTATAATCAATATTAAGAAGCATAATCTATTAATCAATTAGTTAACAAACATAATCTATATGTATAATCAATATATAGAAGAATAATCTGAAAGCACAGAACAGTTTTTAATCAAGTTATATGGTAAGTATGTACTGAGATAGAAGACTTCTATGTTTTACTGAACATCAAGTGTTTTTCTGTATCTTATATTTCCTGTGTAAGCTGAGTTAGACGAACCGTGTGTTTTGTCTAAAGCAGCTTTACTCTGCTAATAAATTAACAATTAGACATTCACCAGAACTGTGTTTACACTCAAAGTCCTTTAAGCTTGCAAACCAGTGTCAGAATAACAGATCAGACTTCCAGGATGAAGTGTACCAGGCTGTGACTAAAGCCAGAAAGTCCTTAAGGTATAAGGGTGAATTTTGGGACAAGATAAAACTCCTGTCCTGATGAAACCTTCCACAAAATTCAATGCAAGGCACATGAGCTGCAAAAATGACATTGTCCCAATAAAACCTTTAAGAAAATCCAACTGACAACGCAACAAATATAAGGTACTGTCACGTATTCCTCGTAATGAAGGTTAGGCTTGATGCAAGTGCAGAAAATAGCTTTTAATAAAGAGAGATTTTAATAAAGAGAGGCAAGCGGACAAATCCAAATCATGAGAAAATAGTCTGGTCAAAAAAACAGGCAAAGGGTCAGGCGATCTACAAACAGGCATAAACTAGGAAAGGCAAGAAACCAGAACGAGTAACAAGAAACTAGATCAATGAACATGACCGCAGAACAGGGTACAAATGTTTGGTATGGTGATAACACTTATACTTCGCAAAGTGCAAAGAGACACAAGGGGTTTAAATGACAAACGTAATCAGCTGTGAAATACAAGACAGCTGAGAACAATGATGGCACACCTATGGGAAACAATCAGTGACAATACAATACAGGGGCGGAGACAGGACAAAAACCATAACAAAAGCACGTGTAGAAAGTAAACAAAGTCACTGTGACTGAAGATCCACAAGTGTGCGTTTACTGAGAGCTCGCGGATTGGCTTGCTCTTCGAGCTCGCACATCGAGTCTCCGAGCATGCTGGATGTTACAGTGCTTGGTCGAGGGGAAATCGTGAAAGGTATCATATAAATATGAATAATTCATTAAGGGAATGGAGATTAGTTTGTTTTTAGAAAGACGAGGTTAATGCCCCGCCTAGGGATAATTTTACTGCTTCGGAAAGGTATATAAAGGCAAGTCTGTGTGTATATAATTCAGATTCTCTGCAGACTGTCTCACTTTGTTGTTTCAATAAAATTTTATTACCTTTGGCAGCTACACACCCTCTGTCTCTGACATTTTTAACTCAGGTTGGAAAGATTGTTTTCCACGACACTCTCACATGTGTCCCCATGTGCAAATTGGGCGGTGTGATACACTGATACATATCGTAGGACCAGAAAATTACTCATGAAGACTACTCATGTCACACCCCTCTTCATCTCCCTCCACTGGCTTCCTGTAGCTGCCCGCATCAAGTTCAAGGCCTTGATGCTCACCTACAAGACCTTGTCAGGAACAGCACCCTCCTACCTCAACTCTCTCCTGAAGGCATACGTTCCCTCTCGCAATCTGCAATCGATTAGCGACCGACGTTTAGTAGTTCCCACTCAGCGAGGTGTAAGATCCCTTTCCAGAGCCTTCACGCATACCGTTCCCCAGTGGTGGAATGCTCTTCCGATCTCAATCCGGACTGCAGAATCTCTCACTGTCTTCAAAAAACAGCTAAAGACCCACCTTTTCCGAGAAACCCTTACCAACTCCTAAAAAAAAAAACCCACAGACAACGCACTTACACCTCTACTCTGTACACTTTGCTTCCTCTGGTATTCAATTAATGGATCTTGTATAGTAGCACTACTTGTATTGTTCCCTGCTTGATATATCGCTTTGCTTATTTGTAAGTCACTTTGGATAAAAGCGTTTGCCAAGTGAATAAATGTAAATGTACGTCTATTGATAGAGAGATGGATGGATGAAAAGATCTATCTATCTATCTATCTATCTATCTATCTATCTATCTATCTATCTATCTATCTATCTATCTATCTATCTATCTATCTATCTATCTATCTATCTATCTATCTATCTATCTATCTATCTATCTATCTATCTATCTATCTATCTATCTATCTAGGCTTCTTGAAGACTTAATGTGTAAGATTATTTTATTGGCCAGGCTCTGATCACTGATTTTCTTCCTGAAGTACTCCTCTTTCTGAGGATCACTGAACCCTCGTACCTCTGTTACCCGATCTACACAGTCAGGAGGGATCTGATTGGCTGCTCCTGGTCGAGAGGTTATCCAGAGGAGAGCAGAGGGAAGCAGATTCCCCGTAATGAGGTTTGTCAGCAGCACATCCACTGAGGCTGACTCTGTCACATCACACAATCTCTCATTCTTCTGGAAATTTAGAGGAAGTCAACATCCATCCAGACCATCAAAGATGAACAGGACTTTGTTGATCACAGTCTATTAATTGTAGTTTTCTCATTTCTGGGGAAAAGTGATGAAGATTCATCAGACTGAGATTTTCCTGCTTCATCAGATTCAGCTCTCTAAATGTAAGTGGAAACATGAAGGTGACGTCCAGATTTGGTTCTCCTTCAGCCCAATGCAGAATTAACTTCTGCACAGAGACTGTTTTTCCAATTCCAGTAACTCCTTTTGATGGACTTCTTTAAAGAGTTCATAACATTTGATGGGTGTCTCCTGTGTTGCTGGTCTCCTGGACGCTGTCTCAATCTGTCTCACCTCATGTTCATTATTGATGTCTCCACTCCAACCCTCTGTGATGTAGAGATCTGTGTAGATCTCATTCAGAACTGCTGAGCCTCCATGCTTTGAGATTCCTTCATTAATTCTTTTAAACTTCTCTCTGAGGTTGGATTTCAGCTTTGACTGATACTCACAAACCTCACACTCTAATAAACAAAGTAACAACATGTTTTAATGTAAAATTCAAATGCTGCTGTTCATTCCTGATTCATGTAGTAAATATTACTGAAGGAGCAGGACCATTGTACAAAGTAACCACAAGCTGGACCAAGAACAGAACAGAAAAGCAGCAGATGTACATGATACTAAACTCAAACTTCAAACTAAAAGTGTTCCTATCTAAAACTATTTCCTCTCTCTAAAGTGAACCTGATGGAATAAAGCCATGACTATAATAGCCATAATATAGCAGCCATAATACTGCGCAAAGTGCACAGCAACACGAGGGGCTTAAGTAACACACATAATCAAACCTGAACGTAAACGCTGAAACAATAATGACACGCCCTCGAACATCATCCAATGCCTGGATAGGAAAAGAACAAAACCCAAAACAAAAGCACATGTCCATAGAACACAGTCCTATTGCGCACTCACGTGCAAGTTGCGTGCCGCATCGCCATATGCAGTGGAGATTGTGACAGAACCCGCCCCCAAAGAACACTACCCTCCGATGGTGGTCCTAGTCCCCTGGGTAACCTGTCCTCTGCCGAAACAGGAAACTGCTGTCCTCAGCAGGCCTGGAGCTCAGAGCAATGTCCTCGCCGGGGCTGGAGCTCAGAGAGACCTCCTCGGCGGGCCTGGAGCTCAGAGCCACGTCCCCTGCTGGACAGAAAATCGGGCCGATGTCCACTGCTGGACAGAAAATCAGTACGACATCTCCTGCTGGCGACGTCCTCTTTGACCCAGAACATGAGCATGACTTGGGGGGTCCTCTCCTTGACCTCGGGCTGGGGATCCAGACTTGAGACATCCCCATGGGTCTCCAGCCAGAGCTCTCAGGTCGCCATGTTGACCTCAGGTGGGGGCTCTGGAGCCGAGACCTCCTCAGCAGGACAGGACAGCAGGACAGCTTCCTTAGCGGGACAGCTTTGTCAGCGTGACAGGACAGCGGTACAGCTTTCTCAGTGGGATAGGACAGCGGGACAGCTACCCCAGCTGAACAGGACAGCAAGATAGCTTCCCCAGAAAGATAGGACAGCGAGACAGCTTCCTAAGTGGGACAGGACAGTGGGACAGCTTCCCCAGAAGGCTCGGACAGTGGGGCGGCCTCCTCCACTGGACAGGGCAGCGTGACGGATTTCTCAGAAGAGCAGGAATGCGGGGCGCAGTTCCCCTGCCCCAAAGGTTCCAAACAGCTTCCTCCACAACACGGAGGCCCTGAAACAAGTAATCCTCCCACTGCTTCCTTACTCCTCCTGCTGCCAGCGCAACACCACTTGGTACTCCTCCTGCTGCTTGTGTAGCGCAGCGTAGTCTTCCTAAGCCCCAGTAATTCATGTCGTTCTGCTGCTTCCATGTCTCTTAGGCACAGTATTCTTGTTATGATTCAGGACTCGATTTTGGAAAGCAAGTTCAGATGACAGTCTTTATTCACACGAAGTCAACAAACAAAAAAACACTGTCTTACACATGAAGCACGATTCGAGGACAAAACAGTCAACTTGAGTCAAGGCATGAAACAAACAGGACACGATCACATGACCGCTTAGCATCAAGATAGTTAGCACGAACATAACCGTAGACTTGTTTGGTGAAACGTATATATAATACTCAGACTTCGTTTGCTGGTTAACGTAAATAATACTGTGTGAAGTGCGCAGCAACACGAGGGGCTTAAGTAACACACATAATCAAACCTGAACATAAACAGCTGAAACAATAATGACGCCCTCGAACATCATCCAATGCCTGGATAGGAAAAGAACAAAACCCAAAACAAAAGCACATGTCCATAGAGCACAGTCCTATTGCGCACTCACAGCACGTGCACGCAAGTGCACATCGCATGCCGCAGCGCCATCTGCAGGGGGGATCGTGACAACACCAATAAATACAGAGACAGAAATTTTTATTTATTTAATTTTTTTGGGGGTGGGGGATGTTAGAGAATTTATTTATATATTTTTTATTTATTTATTCATTTTGATATGATTCATTTACATGTGATTCACTTTCATGTGATTCATTTACCTGTGATTCATATTCATGTAATTCATTTACATTTGATTCATTTACCTTTTCTCTTCTCTCCTCCATTCCCTTTCCTGAATATTTCATTAAAAAGGAAAAACAAAACAAAAACAAAGAGATACAGATATTTAACACTATCCTCTTAACACAATACACTCATTTCAGCATTTCCTCACTGACACTAACATGTTTATGAATAAAATAGTGATCTAGTCATTAATGTCCAAGTGTAAATGTTGTTGTGTAGCACCACAGACCCTCCAGCTCAGGGACTGCAGGTTGAACTGAACTCTTAAAGCAGTTTTCCTCACTACCAGTCCGAGAGCTGCAGCACTGCAGAGCTTAGTTTTGTTTTACTGCTTCAACACCTGATAAAGCTCATGGAGGGCTTCCGTAATGAGACCAGTGAGTTTGATCAGGTGGAACACTCCTGTAAAACACCTGACCTCACATCAGGAGAACTGTCTCTGTCTCTGAAGGTAATTGGTCACTCTTCATGGACACACAGCTGGTTTCTGGTGAGTCTGATCTCTTTCCATCCATCATTCTAGAATTAAATAGAAATATCAGCAATAATTAATACTCTGCTGTCTCAGCACTGTTAAACAATGTGTTCATCATTAAAATGTGTTCACCCCCCTCAGAGCTCCTGCACGAGACCCATGAAGTGGTCTCATCTCCAGAGCTCCAGCATAAAGTCAAGTTCCTGTCCGACTTCGAAGAGACAGCCTCCCAAGCCACGTTCCTGACCGAGGTCGACGGGACGGCCTCGGAAGCCACGTTCCTGACCGAGGTCGACGGGGCGGCCTCCCAAGCCACGTTTCTGACCAAGGTCGACGGGACGGCCTCCCAAGCCACGTTCCTGAGAGAGGTTGACAGGACGGCCTCCCAAGCCAAGTTACAGGTGAGAGAGAAAGTGTGTGTGTGTGTGTGAGAGAGATATATATATATATATATATATATATATATATATATATATATATATATATATATATATATATATATATATTTAAACTATTTACACACATTTAAATTTCAAAGGATTCAAACTGGTTTATCACTATTTATTTACTATTTGGCAACCCTACAACTCTCACATTCCGGGGGCGGCGCGAAGAGATGACGTCATATGTAATCGGTGAACTGAAGGTATCGGCATTGGTTTAAAGCGCACTGCGCATGCGCCTCCTTCCTACCCTGCTCTTTGTGTGTGAATGGGTCGCGGTGGCAGATAAAGAACCAAAACACACACTCTGACTCTTTAAATCCGGTTCCGTTAAAACCGAGATCACTTCACGAACCCTTTAAACATCCCGAAATCACCGGACCGGAAGTGCGGGACTCTGTAGAAACCGCTAGGTGAGTAAATACAATAATAACAATAATAATCCAGATCAAGTCACGTGTGCTGGTTTCTTTATCTCCTAGCTGATAGTGTTTAGTGATAATAAACCGTGGATTATAAATCTATATAAATGATGTGTCGTGTTCTAATCTTTAGTTTGGGTTAGTGAAGAGTAATCAAAGTGAGTGCTGATGGAAATGAATATACACCACAAGACAGGAACACAATTACACCTTAAGACACAACCACCAGAATAAAATAAAAACAGAACAAGAAACAAGTCCACAAGGAGGAAGGAGAGAGAGACGAAAAACAAACATGTGTACATACAGGTATGAAAGAAACATTTCACAGTAGCAGATGTTTTGTGTGAGAGAGATTTTTTCCCTCCATATTTCTACTTCTGAGACATTTAAAAAAAAAAAAAACTCAAAAAGAGTTTCACCACCTCAAAGATAAGAATATTAAAGCAGGACTTAATTTTTTTCCATTTACAAAAATAAAACAAAATATGATCTACATCACGTGTGTGTTGACATCCTGGAGCATTCAGACACTTCAGGAACGCCATCTGTCGTCTCCTACCGAAACCAAACTCAGTCGAGGTTAAAACACAGAACTATAAACCTACTTGTTAATCACATCATTAAAAAAAAAAAATCCATCCACAATATAATATACAAATATAAATCTTGGTGCAGCATTTACAGATCAGAATGAGGCTTAAGAGTGGTCAGTGGGGTAGAGTTTGGGTTAGTTATCCTGTTCTGGGGTCGGATCACTAAATTTTCCATGTGAATAGTCCAATTTAATTTAAAAAATGGGTTATATTTGTATAGACTGCCGTCATCCAGTCTCGCTGTGTATAATGCTAGGCCTGAGTCAAAACCTACTGAAGTATTCAGCACATGGTCAGGTCTGGAGTCAACGGGCAGCACGGAATGATTCGTTGAGCTGTGGAATAGTCTGAGTTGATTTAAAATTTATTTGTGAAAAATGTCAGTTGTGGCTCAGGCCCATGATTTTGGGTTTTCTATCTTAGTGGCTTAGTGGTTAGCACGTTCGCCTCACACCTCCAGGGTCCGGGGTTCGTTTCCTGCCGGGGCCATG
This sequence comes from Ameiurus melas, assembly GCA_012411365.1. Classification (NCBI taxonomy): domain Eukaryota; kingdom Metazoa; phylum Chordata; class Actinopteri; order Siluriformes; family Ictaluridae; genus Ameiurus; species Ameiurus melas. Next base: position 26,285,057 of record CM022769.1, on the reverse strand, counting down.
TGCGTGCGGAGTTTGCATGTTCTCCCCCGTGCTGCGGGGGTTTCCTCCGGGTACTCCGGTTTCCTCCCCCAGTCCAAAGACATGCATGGTAGGTTGATTGGCATGTCTAAATTGTCCAAAGTGTATGAGTGGGTGTGTGAGTGTGTATGTGATTGTGCCCTGTGATGGACTGGCACCCTGTCCAGGGTATACCCCGCCTTGTGCCTGATGCCTCCTGGGATAGGCTCCAGGTTCCCCGCGACCCTGAAGAAGGAATAAGCGGTTGAAGATGGATGGATGGATGGATGGATATAATATAAATCTCATTGTGTAACGGGCAAGGCTGGAAACCATTGTAGAATGTGCGTGACCTTCGAGCCCTCAGGCGGCACTGCCTGAGAAATCGTCATGCTGCCATGATAAGTAATCTCATGGGCTCGGGAGTACTTTAGAAAACCGTTGTCAGTTAACGCAGTCCGCCGCTGCATCCAGAAATGAGCAATTCCATGCAAATGTCATCCTTTTTTAAAAAAAAATTAGTTTTTAACAAAAGAACAAAACCCTTTTGAAAAACAAAGATTGGAGGCGACAACTTTTACAAATGTAAGTATAGCGTTTTATTAAATAAACCACATCTGTATCGAGTGAAATGATGGATTGTTGGTTGGCACTGTTTTTTATTTTCAGCCGCTTAGTAGTTTGCGATGTAAATTTAAAATTTGAACTGTACACATCAAATGCTAATTTGCTGGCTTGTTTACATATATTAGTTAACACACGTATGTACAGTGTTCACATGCATATTAGAAAATAATGTATTGATGACTTTTTAATTAATATGGGGATTAATGGGGGAGATATGAGTTGCATTTCTTTCTTACAGGAGTTGGAAGGACCTAGTCATCAGTTATTTCATTAAAAGTTGGATGTATTTTGTCTGATGTCTTCTTACCAATAGATGGTATCTTCGAGCTTACAAAGTACACCTTACAGTTGTTGCTCTTTCTGAAATCTGCCTTTTTCTTCTCAGGAGAAAGAAGTTTTGCCGAAACCAAAACTAAATAAATAAGCATAATATTAAGTAAACATGACAAGCGGTTGTGTTTTGTTCTCTTTATCAACTAATACAATAAACGTGAGAAAATGAACATTACTGTTTTCCAATAACAATGTTGTCCACGACAGAGTGCTCTCCGACGCATTGCATTTAGGCGAGCATCCAAATTCGCTCACCCATTTTCTTCTTCCCTATGTAGTGGACTCAACTATCATTCGCTATATCGGGAATGAGTGTGCGAGTGGGTTGTTCCTTCTCCACACGGTCTTCGGAGCTCTGGTAACATCACTAAACGTGAGTTCATCTGAAATTTCCCACCTGAGCTGCTCGGTTAACAGGTTAATGGAGACTCTGGAGCCATGAATCTCTGTATTTTTATTCCAGTGTCCTGATTCTTTACAACTCCTATAATGAAGTCAGAGTCCAGACGGCGCTCTTTACGAAAATCTCCACAGACTCCTGCTGCTACTGGCTCAAAGGTAAGGTTTAGTCATGTGTCTGATTTCTCTTTTCGTTTTTAAACTCTGAGAATTTATTTATAGTTAAATAACCATGACAACACTATATACAATAAGCAGAAAACCTCCCAGCAAACACCGTACGTTCTGATGACCTCGCCAGTTAGTCTCTTTTCATCAGCATGATATTACTCTGACGATGTTGTTACCATGTCTTGGTAAAGTTCCTTTTTTAATATAATCTTGGCTAATGGTCCAGAAACATTGTGGCCACGTCATCAAAACATTTCTCTAACTAGTCCCAGTGAGAACATTGTGAAGACAAGGTACCCTGGTATACAGATAATTTTGTCACTTTATCTTTGTTGAGAGATTTGCCATTTGGATATAATATGGGAAATTTACTAAATGTATCGAACAATTTATTAAAATAAATAATACATTAATTGACGTCTGAATTTTATTATCTTTAGATAGTATTTGTCATACCTCAATTGCCAGCAAAGGGGCAATTTACAACAACTACCAAACATTCTGTGTAGTAGATGGTGATTATTCATAATATTATATCTTTGTGAACGCAATAGATTTATTAATGAAGGAACAAGACTTCTCTTTGATTTTTGAACTGTTGGCAGCGTGCAAAATCGGATTTTTGGAGTACTGCACCTGCGCCTAATTGTAACTATTTCTAACTGCCGATTTCCAACGGATAGATGGATTCTGAGGAAAAGGTAAGCACTGTAAATCGATCTTTATTCATACAATTTGTCCATGTAATGTTTGTCAGTCTAGGTGTTAAAAGTGTTGTATTTTTATGTCTTTTAATACTTTATTTTCTAATTAAATGCCCTGTTTTGTTAATTTGAGAGTTAAGTGCTGTGCAGAGGAGCACAAGGTGACAGGTTTTTTTCTAACTTGGTACACACTTTTAGTAATATGTAGAATATATCGTAATTAGAATATACTCTATAATTTTTACGTCTGCTTTTGTAATATACTCTTTATATTTCTTTTGGACTTTGGCCCACCTGTCTCAAGAGAATAATCTCTCAACACAGTCCCTTCATTACACTAGCTAGTGATCTCTGTATGATCGATCGCTTCAGTCAGCTAGGTAAGATATTTAAGAAGTTTACATTTATTATTAACTAATTAATTAATCTATGGGCACACGGTGGCTTAGTGGTTAGCATGTTTGCCTCACACCTCCAGGGTCGGGGGTTATATTTCCACCGTGGCCCTGTGTGTGTGGAGTTTGCATGTTCTCCCAGTGCTGCGGGGGTTTCCTCCAGGTACTCCGGTTTCCTCCCCCAGTCCAAAGACATGCATGGTAGGCGGATAGGCGTTTCCAAAGTATCCGTAGTGTATGAATGGGTGTGTGAATGTGTATGAGATTGTGCCCTGCGATGGATTGGCACCCTGTCCGCCTTGTGCCTGATGTTCCCTAGGATAGGCTCCAGGTTCCCCGTGAGCCTGAGAAGGATAAGCGGTATAGAAGATGGATGGATGGATGGATGGATAATTAATCTATTTATTGAATTATATTATACAGTGCCTTGCGAAAGTATTCGGCCCCCTTGAACTTTTCATCCTTTTGCCACATTTCAGGCTTCAAACATAAAGATATAAAAATTTTATTTTTTGTGAAGAATCACCAACAAGTGGGACACAATTGTGAAGTGGAACGAAATCTATTGCATTTTTGAAACTTTTTTAACTAATAAAAAAATGAAAAGTGGGGCGTGCAAAATTATTCGGCCCCTTTACTTTCAGTGCAGCAAACTCACTCCAGAAGTTCAGCGAGGATCCCTGAATGATCCAATGTTGTCCTAAATGACTGATGGTGATAAATAGAATCCACCTGTGTGTAATCAAGTCTCTGTATAAATGCACCTGCTCTGTGATAGTCTCAGGGTTCTGTTGAAAGCGCAGAGAGCATCATGAAGACCAAGGAACACACCAGGCAGGTCCGTAATACTGTTGTGGAGAAGTTTAAAGCCGGATTTGGATACAAAAAGATTTCCCAAGCTTTAAACATCCCAAGGAGCACTGTGCAAGCGATCATTTTGAAATGGAAGGAGTATCAGACCACTGCAAATCCCGCACGACCGGGCCGTCCCTCTAAACTTTCAGCTCAGACAAGGCGAAGACTGATCAGAGATGCAGCCAAGAGGCCCATGATCACTCTGGATGAACTGCAGAGAACTACAGCTGAGGTGGGAGAGTCTGTCCATAGGACAACAATCAGTCGTACACTGCACAAATCTGGCCTTTATGGAAGAGTGGCAAGAAGAAAGCCATTTCTCAAAGATATCCATAAAAAGTCTCGGGAGACACACCAAACGTGTGGAAGAAGGTGCTCTGGTCAGATGAAACCAAAATCGAACTTTTTGCCCACAATGCAAAACGATATGTTTGGCGTAAAAGCAGCACAGCTCATCACCCTCAACACACCATCCCCACTGTCAAACATGGTGGTGGCAGCATCATGGTTCAGGCCTGCTTTTCTTCAGCAGGGACAGGGAAGATGGTTAAAATTGAGGGGAAGATGGATGCAGCCAAATACAGGACCATTGTGGATGAAAACCTGTTGGAGTCTGCAAAAGACCCGAAACTGGGACGGAGATTTATCTTCCAACAAGACAATGATCCCAAACATACAGCAAAATCTACAAAGGAATGGTTTACAAATAAACGTATCCAAGTGTTAGAATGGCCAAGTCAAAGTCCAGCCCTTAATCCAATCGAGAATCTGTGGAAAGAGCTGAAAACTGCTGTTCACAAACGCTCTCCATCCAACCTCACTGAGCTCGAGCTGTTTTGCAAGGAAGAATGGGCAAGAATTTCAGTCTCTCGATGTGCAAAACTGATAGACATACCCCAAGCGACTTGCAGCTGTAATCGCAGCAAAAGGTGGCTCTACAAAGTATTAACCAAGGGGGCCGAATAATTTTGCACGCCCCACTTTTCATTTTTTTATTAGTTAAGAAAGTTTAAAAAATCCAATAGATTTCATTCCACTTCACAATTGTGTCCCACTTGTTGGTGATTCTTCACAAAAAATAAAAGTTTAATATCTTTGTTTGAAGCCTGAAATGTGGCAAAAGGTTTAAAAGTTCAAGGGGGCCAAATACTTTCGCAAGGCACTGTAGTAGTATGTTACAGTGAGGGGAGAAAAAGTATTTGATCCCCTGCTGATTTTGTACGTTTGCCCACTGATAAAGAAATGATCAGTCTATAATTTTAATGGTAGGTTTATTTGAACAGTGAGAGACAGAATAACAACAAAAACATCCAGAAAAACGCACGTCAAAAATGTTATAAATTGATTTGCATTTTAATGAGGGAAATATGTATTTGACCCCTCTGCAAAACATGACTTAGTACTTGGTGGTAAAACCCTTGTTGGGGATCACAGGAGGCTGACTGCTTTTAGTTGGCCACCAGGTTTGCACACATCTCAGGAGGGATTTTGTCCCACTCCTCTTTGCAGATCTTCTCCAAGTCATTAAGGTTTCGAAGCTGACGTTTGGCAACTTGAACCTTCAGCTCCCTCCACAGATTTTCTATGGGATTAAGGTCTGGAGACTGGCTCGGCCACCCAGGACCTTAATGTACTACTTGAGCCACTCCTTTGTTGCCCGGCCCGTGCGTGTTTTGGGTCATTGTCATGCTGGAATACCCATCCACGACCCATTTTCAATGCCCTGGCTGAGGGAAGGAGGTTCTCACCCAAGATTTGACGGTACCATGGCCCGTCCATCGTCCCTCTGATGCGGTGAAGTTGTCCTGTCCCCTTAGCAGAAAAACACCCCCAAATCATAATGTTTCCACCTCCATGTTTGACGGTGGGGATGGTGTTCTGGGGGTATAGGCAGCATTCCTCCTCCTCCAAACACGGCGAGTTGAGTTGATGCCAAAGAGCTCCATTTTGGTCTCATCTGACCACAACACTTTCACCCAGTTGTCCTCTGAATCATTCAGATGTTCATTGGTAAACTTCAGACAGGCATGTATATGTGCTTTCTTGAGCAGGGGGACCTTGTGGGCGCTGCAGGATTTCAGTCCTTCACGGGGTAGTGTGTTACCAATGGTTTTCTTAGTGACTATGGTCCCAGCTGCCTTGAGATCATTGACAAGATCCTCCCGTGTAGTTCTGGGCTGATTCCTCACTGTTTTCATGATCATTGCAACTCCACGAGGTGAGATCTTGCATGGAGCCCCAGGCCGAGGGAGATTGACAGTTCTTTTGTGTTTCTTCCATTTGTGAATAATCGCACCAACTGTTGTCACCTTCTCACCAAGCTGCTTGGCGATGGTCTTGTAGCCCATTCCAGACTTGTGTAGGTCTACAATCTTGTCCCTGACATCCTTGGAGAGCTCTTTGGTCTTGGCCATGGTGGAGAGTTTGGAATCTGATTGATTGATAGCTTGGTGATAGGTGTTTTTGTACAGTGTATCAAGCTGAGATTAGGAGTTCTCCCTTTAAGAGTGTGCTCCTAATCTCAGCTCGTTACCTGTATAAAAGACACCTGGGAGCCAGAAATCTTTCTGATCGAGAGGGGGTCAAATACTTATTAAAATGCAAATCAATTTATAACAAAATCAGCAGGGGATCAAATACTTCTTTCCCTCACTGTATATTTTTGTAAGTATGTTTCTTGTGGTAGGATTTTACATAAAATATCCCTTTTTTTTATTAACTATTACTGTTCATCAGATATCATTATTGTAGAAATTAATCTTCGTTATTTTCACCTGCTCGAAAGGCCAGATGGTGTCAGAGTCTTTAAATGTTAAAATGAAAAGATGCATGCCGGTCTTATCAGTTAAATATTTTTGTCTGTTTTAATTGGAAACACTACAGTTATTTTTTTAGAATGAGCTCTGAAAAGAGACACAGGAAGCATGTGCATGCTTAGACAACCATGAGGTATTCTCCAGATCTCACCTGAAGATTAATCCACAGGTGTATGTTTGTAGGATTTTTTATTTTTATTTTTTTGAAGTCGGCTCATCAGAATCAAGGACTGGAACTATCAGTTTTATTTTTTTAAAAACCCTGAACTTAAATTAACTTAAATTAACAAAATTTTGATTTTGCACTTACAAATTTTTAAGGGCCACTTGTGCTCCTAATTACAAAAACCTAAGTGTAGTATCTACCCTAATATATGTAGTTCATTTCTGTAAAACTAAAATATACTTTTCATTTTCACCAGCAGGACCAGTGACGGGCTCCACAGCAGCAACAGTGATGAAGATGATGCTGAGACACTTGAACTTTTTGAAGAATAAGGCTTTTTTTTTTCTTTGGTTACATTATTTTATTAATTTATATGATTGATTAATCATTTATGAATTATAGTATATATGTAAGTTTTTCATTCTGAATATGAATTTTTTGGTAAGACTACAAAAATTATTTAGCTTAATGGTTATATATATTAGCTCAGTATGATTGGGGGGCGGGGGGGGTGACAAAATGCTGATGAATAAATGCTATAAATGTGTTGCTGATTGTCGCTTGATGTTACTTGAGGCACAGTTGTCTTATGTGTACATTTTGAGATGATGAATCAAATAGAAATTCCACAACAAATACCATTTATAATTACATACATTGATTTGCAAGAGCATTACCTTGAGCTTCCTCAGTGTTAGGAGTAACATATGCTTTCACTTTTCTCACTGCTTACTGTTTGGGAAGAAACGTTAGGTATCTGAATAATTCTGCATGTTTAATGGGGGACCCAGACGATTTAAGGAGTCTGCCATATAACACAAAAGTCATGAACAATCACAAATGCATATCTAAAGCCATTTAGATGTTAGCCATTGATCCAGAAGCCAATGTGCGCACACTAATTAATGCCATCACTTCTGCTGCTTGTAAAGAGAAGTGAGCCGGCGGGCAACTAGAAGCTACTACATCAGACATAGAAGCCACCGCATATCCTACTAGTCTACTACCTTCAATAACTTGAGCCGAACCATCAACAAACAATTCAAAGTCAACATTGTTCAATGGAGTTTCTGCGATTGCTCTTGGAGATGAGTCCATAAGCGTAACACAGTCACGAGTCATTTCATCTCCATCCTCTAAAGAAACCTCATCCATTGCAGACATCATACAAGAGTATAGGATAGTGACTGGAGCATGTTGCAAAACAACATGCGGGTCTGTGAGTGTAGTTAAGCAATTTCCCAAACGGGAAGAGGTGACTTTAGCTTCATTCGTTGGTGCAGATACAGAAAATCAATCAGCTGACTGTTATGGTTTGCCCTAATACTACACTTCAGCAGGCTTGAACAGTTAGGTGAACTGCAGGTACTGCTCTTAGGCATGGGCCCATGCCTTGAGCAACCATATCCAAGTTCCTAGAGTAATAATGACCTCGATTCAGAGTACCACCATGATCCTGCATGAGATAATGAATCCTAAATGCTCATGTATCTACAACACAAAAAGACTCTCAGGCTATGCAATACCTAATGCTGGTGCTTAACAAAATGCTACTTTCAAGGCATGGAAAGCTTTGAGCTGTTGATCTTCAAGACGTACAGAATCTTTAACTGGGCCTTTCAACAAATCATAAATTAGTTGAGCAAGTAAGGCAGATTCTTCAATCCATGGCCTACAATAATGAGCAGAGTGCTTTGATGGTAGTGGGTGGAGGTATTGTTTTTACGGCAGCTGCCCTATCCAGAATTTGGGATCTAACTTCTGCTCCAGTGGTTTGCCCTAGGAAAGTAACCTGATCATTAGCGATTTGTGCTTTGTGTAGACTGCCTTTGTGTCAATTTTAATGTAGATAGTCCAATAGAGCTGTTAGTTTGACTTTATGTGCTTTTTTTTTATCTGATGATGCAATTAATATGTCATCAACATTCTGAATGACTGTAGAGTGTTTGATAGGTTACTCTGGATCAGCTAAGTCATGCCTGACTGCCTGATGATATATAGTTGGGGAATTTTGAAATCCCTATGGTAGACTGGTCCACTGATATTGCTCATAGTCAAGTGTGAAAGCTAACCAGGGTTGACTGTCCTTGTATAGAGGTACAGAGGAAAAGACCCTTGTACATTTCAATTACAGAGAATACTTTGCAATCCAGAGTCAAGCCATTACAAATTGTGGATGGGATCTGCAACTAAAGGAGTAATCTTGTCTGTGTTGTTAGCCGTTCTGTATCCAGCAAACAATTCGATGTCAAATAGTCTGCGAAAAGTCGCAAAATTTATCGTCGATATGACGTATAATCAAGCCACTTTCAAGCTGTGAAACGGGGACCCTTTTATACTCATTTTATCGTCGCAACCAAGCCTCTAAATGTAACAGCTTTAAGCAGATATTTTACGTCGAAACAAAGCGTGATTTCGACGAAACCATCGTGTACTGTCCCCTATTATTGCTCACATTCAAGCGCGATATCGACCACTATTAGTTCAACTGTCATATTTATTAAACGTGATTTCGACCACGTATTAGCAACGAAGGGATTGCGACTTCGGAATCTTTTATTCAGGTATATAAAATAAACAACATTTTTACAATTCATGGAAATGCCTAGGGTAAAATCTACTTAACAATCCATTCATATAAAACACAAGCATACCAGTTCAAGATATATCCTATATGTACAATGAAATGCAGCAAAAATCAAGATATATCAAGAAACAATTGTATGAACAATTACAAATACTATTTCATCTCCTGATGAGGAAAATCCATTTCCCAAATACTATTTATTGGGAATTTGGCTTAATTGGGCTTAAACCTCCCCTACCAAATGAGTAGGAAGAGGAAACCTAATCCCATCATACTAGTATATTTACATGGATTTTTATCTTTTATTTAATATTCTTTACACAGGGAAATTTTCCCAAGAGTTAAGAATTAATATTTGCAAAAATTGTAGTTAAAATGTGGAATAAGAAAAATTTGATGGTTGACAATGATCTTGCAGGCAGACAAACGCTATATAAGGATAACTGCAACATATACATGACGTTCCAGTTTTTGATACCAGCATTGCAAGGTATTAATCAAATTTTGTAATAATTCATATACAAATATATGGTCAATGATACACATGCATATAGTATTTTGTAATTGGCTGTATATACTTCATAATGTGGTGTAAATACACTACAGAAATATTTATACACAAAGTTGCACACATTACAATGCTATTTTTTCTAATCAGATATGTGTAATCCTTTTTGTACCTATAATTTCTTGAAAAGTACACAAGTCCTCATTTTCCAACATTATGTGGCAAGATTCAATTAAAGCATATAACATACTGCATATATATATTTTTTTTAATTCGTAATTAAACAATGCTTCAATAATGTGGATGTTAGATTCTGGTCTATGGAATTCTCATGATCTTATGAATGACAGACAATAATGATATAGTTTAACAAACTCTGTGAATATTTTTAATAAACATGCATGAATTTTAGTAAATACAGAGAAAGTGAATAGATGAAAAATGAAATCAGACATCAAATAAATCCCAACGGAATTCTCAGTATATGCAAGCTCATTAGAATTGTACTGTTTAAAACCTAAAAGTAAGAGACTATTATGTGACTACACACATATAATATTGATAAATTATTTTAAATTCTTACCATGACTGACACAACTATTTAAATTACCACCATGTAAATTAGTCATAAATATGTAACATAAATGTGTAACACAAATATCAACAAAAACATTCAGACATGGAATGCAATAACAGAGAAAATGTCCAATTTCTGAAGGCAAAACTTTCTTTTCAGGATTTTGCAAAAGGAAGCATATGCTGTCATATATACATTTTTCATCCTTCATACTCACAGTGTACAAGGTGATACAGTGAGGGAAAGAAGTATTTGATCCCCTGCTGATTTTGTACATTTGCCCACTGATAAAGAAATGATCAGTCTGTAATTTTAATGGTAGGTTTATTTGAACAGTGAGAGACAGAATAACAACAAAAACATCCAGAAAAACGCATGTCACAAATGTTATAAATTGATTTGCATTTTACTGATGGAAATAAGTATTTGAGTGTCAGTGTTTCTCTGAAAAAGGTGGACACACTAACACCACCCTGACAAAGCAGAGGATAACTTATTTGTTAACACAAATTACTATTGTTAACCTTCCCTGACTGATCAGAGAATAAACCAAAAAAGTCCCTTATAAAATAAAAGGATAAACAGTTTGTTAAACAACGCTGCAGCTGTTTAACACTTCTCTGGGTTTGCAGAGGACAACCACATGTACTGGTCTGTAGTGGTTCTTTGGATAGAGTGACTCTCACCAAATCATAGTTGAGCTTGAGTAACTACAGTCTGGATTGATTTCAGGTGTCAAACTCTATCTGGGTCACGGCACCAAAACTGTCGGAAACTTGGAAGTGAAGACCAGGAGCCCTCCCCAGACCATGGAGTTTCACCAACCAATCAACATAACTACATCATTCAGACTACTTCATTATCATGGAGATAAAAGAAAGTCCACACTTAAGCCATTATATTTACATTTGACTCAGTGAATAATGGTCGTCAATTCAGTGACTGGGACGGAGGCACCAAGAGCCAACACATACTCAAGGTGATAGTTTCAGCATTCTTGTTTTTACTCACACAAAGGTGAACCGGATCTGGCAGACACCTCCACTTAGCAACTCTGTTCAACAGTGTAATACAGCTGACGCTGTTGCTTCTCGAAACTACGAAGTCTGATACACACATCATAAAAAAACTTATTCTTAAATATATATTCCCACATTATGCATGAGTGAACTTTGATTCATACTTTGGAATATTAAAATATTCCATAACAGATGTGGGTGAAAATGGGCTCTTATTATGGTTTTATTAAGAAGACATTGTTTGGGAGGAACAGAAGATTTATGCACATGTTCAATACTAATGTTTATGGTTTCATACCAGTTCACAAAAATATACATTATCATTTAAAAGTTCTGTGTGTTCAAAAGTGTTGTTTCAGGTACATCTATAAAAACGAGTGTAATACGACGCTAGTGTTTTAGACTTAGGTTTCCGAATAATAATCTACAAGAGTGGGGTGATATGACAACATTTTCACCCCCAAAATTATAATATCATGTAGGGATGATGATAATCATTATGCAGTGCCTCCAAACAATGAACATTAACACAAAATCAAGCGAACGCTGCAATATTCTGAGAAGCTTGCAATTTTATTGTATTTTTTAATTACAGCAGACTTTCTGCAGATTTGAGCCAAGATCCATCATGTGATGTCATCACAATGTGCCCTCTTCGATTCACATACGTCAAACATCCCTGAAAACAATTTCACCGATTATCCACAAAAGAAGTGCAAATAACTCTGCATGTTGCATTGAAAATTTTGGGGGAAAAAAGGCTCATTAAAATCAAGAACTTTTGGCTGCAACAGTTACAAGAAACTGAAATCCTGTACAGACTGATTATATCACACAAGCCTAGCGACCACCATACAAGTCCCTAGGGATTTGGTGTTACTGGAATTTTAAGAAACATGCATGTGATATGAGCTAAAACTTCACACCTGAAAGATAGTCAGATCTTTTTTTTTTTAACAGACAATGTGAGTTTATTACAATAATGCTGTAATCACATAACATTCCATGTAGATTTTCCAGAGTCTAAACACCTTCAGTGCTTCAGCTTGAAAAAAACATTGACGCCCTTGTGCAAGGTCATCTTTGTATGGCTAGTATCTGAATTTATAAACATATTAAGTTCTACATGAACTATTTCTGTGTGATTAGTGATGAGAAATCATGTGTAAGTTAGATCAACTGTCTTGTTGATCTTGGCTCTTAAGAATGATCAGTCACAGTGGTTTTGGTATTGGGCTGCAATCAATAGAATTATATTACAAATCTAAAATTTCAACGCCGTTACAGCTATTAAAGGCGGGTAATTGAGTGGTCAAGTCGTATTACTATATTGTAGGAGATAATATAGTATCTCCTGTTTTTGTTCCAAAAACAATTCCATAAACACATGGGGATAAAATCTAAAATTATTTAAGCCTCTTGAATAATTTTATTGTGTTTTCCAGATGTACCACCGCTCAGACTGTGGGGAGAGTTTTACGAAAAGTCATCATCTCAAAGATCACAAGCGGATCCACACAGGAGAGAAGCCGTATTACTGTAGACAGTGTGGGAAGAGTTTTACTCGTCAGAGTAATCTCCAAATACATGAGCGCATTCACACAGGAGAGAAGCCGTATTACTGTGGACAGTGTGGGAAGAGTTTTACTTATCAGAGTAATCTCCAACAGCACAAACGCATTCACACCGGAGAGAAGCCTTATCACTGTGGACAGTGTGGGAAGAGTTTTACTTGTCAGAGTCATCTCCAAACACACGAGCGCATTCACACCGGAGAGAAGCCGTATCACTGCTCACAGTGTGGGAAGAGTTTTACTTGTCAGACTAATCTCCAAATACACGCGCCCATTCACACAGGACAGAAGCCGTATTACTGCGGACGGTGTGGGAAGAGTTTCACTTATCAGAGTAATCTCCTACAGCATGAGCTCATTCACACAGGACAGAAACCGTATCACTGTGGACAGTGTGGGAAGAGTTTTACTCAACAGAGTCATCTCCAACGACACCAGCGCATTCACACAGGGAGAAGCCGTATCACTGCTCGCAGTGTGGGAAATTTTTCACTCGTCAGAGTTCTCTCCAACGACACCAGCGCATTCACACCGGAGAGAAGCCGTTTCATTGTGGACAGTGTGGGAAGAGTTTTACTTGTCAGAGTGCTCTCCAACGACACCAGCGCATTCACACAGGAGAGAAGCCGTATCATTGTGGACAGTGTGGGAAGAGTTTTACTTGTCAGAGTCATCTCCAAATACACCAGCGCATTCATACAGGAGAGAAGCCGTATCAGTGCCAACAGTGTGGGAAGAATTTTACTTGTCAGAGTGCTCTCCAAATACACGAGCGGATCCACACAGGACAGAAACCGTATCACTGTGGCCAGTGTGGGAAAAGTTTTGCCCGTCAGAGTACTCTCCAACAGCATGAGCGCATTCACACAGGACAGAAGCCATATCACTGTGGACAATGTGAGAAGAGCTTTACCCAGCTATGTACTCTCCAACAACATGAGCGAATTCACACAGGAGAGAAACCATATGACTGCTCCCAGTGTGGGAAGAGTTTTATTCGTCAGAGTCATCTCCAACAGCATGAGCGCATCCACACAGGAGAGAAGCCGTATCACTGTGGACAGTGTGGGAAGAGTTTTACTCGTCAGAGTGCTCTCCAGCGACACCACCGCATTCACACAGGGCAGAAGCCATATCACTGTGGACAGTGTGGGAAGAGTTTTGCCCAACTATGTACTCTCCAGCAACATGAGCGAATTCACACTGGAGAGCATCCATATGACTATTGAATTCACACAGGAGCGAAATCAGAAGTCGTACGTCTGTGGACAGTGTGGGTGGAGCTATACTCGATCAAGTTCATTAAGGACATACAAGTCCTCGAACATAAAGCCATCAGATCTTGACTGTGATCTGTGAATTTGTCAAATTAAGATACATGTTTTTCATTTTCATTTTCTTAAAGGGATGTAAGGAGACATTCAAGCAAAAAACTGTATTATATATACTGGACACCTTTCCAAGCCAACAGAATATAGTTGTGTGTACAGGAAATTTGAAGAGATAATTCTTACTACACTTTATGGCCAAAAGTATGGGGATGTCTGACCACCACACCCATATATGCCTTTTGAACATCCTCTGATGGAACGGAATCCAATCCATGGTCCCTTGAGCCCAATGTTCCTGATATACTTTTCAGATTTACTGCAACCCCGACCAGGATTACACAGTTACACAGTAAGATCAATGAATGGTGGATATACAGTGAATGGAGCTGTGAGAGATCACATTACCACGTTAGAGTGCATTAAATTATATTATTACTTTAGTAAATCACATGTTTAATAATGCATGCTTAATAAGTTTATACTTTCCTTATTACTCAATAAAAACTCTCCATAATGCTAATCATAAATGGGGTTTCTCATAGTTTGTGTAATTTCCTTTTACAAATATTACATTTATAAATCTTCAGATGCTTTGTTTTCACACACAGATAGGCTCATGCATATTAATCATCCTCTCTGTTTCTTCAACTTGAATAAAGTTTACCTGTGGGATAGTTTGGGTTTATTAATCAAATTACATTACTACCAGTTTATTCATAGATATATTTTGAATTATGGGCCAGGCAAAAGTCCACCAAAAGGATTCTAGTATAATGGGCTAAATATTTCAGATATCTCAGAATAAATCTGAAGTGCTGCCTCACAGCATTGACATATTCTTAGGTTTAATCCAGACCAAAAGATTCTAATAGTATTTAAATATGGAGACAGAGATATGCAACTGCAAAACACTGATGCTGTGTTGCCATTTTAGACATTCAGCAAAGATGATCAGGAGACTGGATTGATCTTCAAATAATGTCACAACATTTATTGTTCACTTTGAGTGTCTTTTGATCACCAACAGAAATATAAAAGTGTCTACAGCAGTCTATTCTACAGAGTGGAAAGGCCTTACTTACGTAGAGAGGACAGAAAAGAGAAGGGAGGGGAAATGGATAAGAAGGAAGTCTGGGGAAGGGAATGTTATCATCTCTGACTTTGGTGTGTTCGCTCACAAAGATCCACTGTACCAAAAAATATACTCAGAGTCATATTCAAAGACAGCTCTAGATATAAACCAGTCATAAAATGTTTTAATTATAATAAATATGAATGTTATGGAGTCCTGAATCTAACTGTACTATCATCAAGCTAACAGATGGTGTGTGAGGTGCATAAGGTCCATTTAACATAAAAGTTAACATCGATGAGCTTTTTTCATCTTTACGCACCAAGAAATCTAACTGCTACTAAATATTAATGTGTGTGCGAGAGAGAAAGAGAGTGCACCTGTTGAGTCATTTTCCTGCAACCATAAACTTCAGCTCTAAACGAGCTTCACTCACCAAGTCATTACACATGACCAGAAAGCAAGGTTAACTTTCCATCACATAAACCATGAACTCTAGGTTGATTAACCTAAACCTTGTTTACTAGAAGTAAGTTCAATCAACCTATAACTAGGCATCATATCTCTCCCCTTTATCAATTCTTTATCACTCTCCAGCTACTTTAAGTACTTTTCTCTTATGATGTTTGTCTGAATGTTGAGAAATTGTGTGAATATTTGAGCCAGACTATTGGGGATCTCTCCACTCTCTGCTTCCCCCAACATCCTCTCTAGAAGAGTGGCTGAGATCCAGCAGAAGACTGGGATGTGGCACATGATGTGGAGGCCTCTTCAAGACTTCATGTGTGTAAGATTTTTATCAGTCAGACTTGGATCACTGATCCTCTTACTGAAGTATTCCACCTTCTGTGGGTCATTGAACCCTCATACAGCTGTGACTCAATCGAAACACTCAGAGGGGATTTGATCAGTTGCTGCTGGGCAGGAGGTGATCCAATTGAGAGCAGAGGGACGCAGATTCCTTCTGATCAGGTTTATCAGCTGCACATCCACTGAGGCTGACTCTGTCACATCACACACTCTCACTGAGTTCTGGAAATTACATTTACATTTATTCACTTGGCAGACGCTTTTATCCAAAGTGACTTACAAATAAGCAAAGTGATATATCAAGCAGAGAACAATACAAGTAGTGCTACTATACAAGATCCATTAATTGAGTTCCAGAGGAAGCAAAGTGCACAGAGCAGAGGTGTAAGTGCATTGGTTTTTTTTCCCTTTATTTATATATTTATTTATTTATTTTTAGGAGTTGGTTAGGTGTTCACAGAAGAGGTGGGTCTTTAGCTGTTTTTTGAAGATAGTGAGAGATTCTGCAGTCCAGATTGAGATCGGAAGAGCATTCCACCACTGAGGAACAGTTAGCGTGACTTTTTCTGGAAAGGGACCTTGTGCCACGCAGAGTGGGAACTACTAAACGTCGGTCGCTAGTCGATCGCAGATTGCGAGAGGGAACGTAGGCCTTCAGGAGAGAGTTGAGGTAGGAGGGTGCTGTTCCTGACAAGGTCTTGTAGGTGAGCATCAAGGCCTTGAACTTGATGCGGGCAGCTACAGGAAGCCAGTGGAGGGAGATGAAGAGGGGTGTGACATGGGTTGTCTTGGGCTGGTTGAAGACAAGGCGCGCTGCAGCATTCTGAATCATTTGAAGGGGTTTGATGGAGCTGGCTGGGAGGCCTGAAAGCAGTGAGTTGCAGTAGTCCAGTTCAGAGATAACAGGAGCCTGGACTATTATCTGTGTAGCCTGTTTGGTGAGGTATGGTCGGATTTTTTTGATGTTGTACAGGATGAACCTACAGGACCTTGCAGTTGCTGAGATATGGTCTGTAAAGGTCAAGCTGTCATCAAGAATCACCCCAAGGTTCCTGGCCATCCTGGTTGGCATGAGTGTAAGTGAGCTGAGCTATACAGTGAGGTTCTGGTTTATAGAGGGACAGGCTGGGATGACGAGAAGCTCAGATTTTCCCAGGTTAAGCTTAAGATGGTGTTCCTTCATCCAGACCGAGATGTCCAACAGGCAAGAAGAGATGCGTGCAGAAACGGATGGATCGTCGGGCTGGAAGGACAAATAGAGCTGGGTGTCATCAGCATAGCAATGATATGAGAAGCCATGAGACTCAATCACCTGCCTGAGAGATGTAGTGTAGATAGAAAGAGAGATAGGATTCCACCCTGCATAGAACCGTTACAGTGATGCCCAGACTGGAGAGAGTTGACAGGAGGATCTGATGGTTCACAGTGTCGAAAGCAGCAGAAAGGTCAAGTAGGATGAGGAGAGAGAAATTGAGAGAGAATGGCATTCATCCAAGCCATCAAAGATAAATAAAAATCTTTTTCAAGCTGGAAATGTCTGTTTCTTATATCTCCTTAAAACAAACATGAAGGAGCTCCATCAAATTCAGCTCTCTGAAAGGAAGTGGAATACACCTTTACTCTGCACACTTTGCTTCTCTAGAACTCAATTCTAAATCTTGCATGGTAGCACTACTTGTATTGTTCTCCGCTTGATGTATCGTAAATGCAAATGTAAATATAAATAGTTATTTGACTACAACCGCTGAGTAGTGTTTCTCTATGCATTATTGTAAAAATAAATATTTGGCTCCAACTGCTGAGTAATGTTTCTCTCTGCATTACTGTATTAACCTATTTTCAAAGAATTTAAAATAGGAGGATAACCTGAGTCAGTTTCAGTCGCGCACTTTTTTGTTTTCTTTTTTCCCCTCTGTTCCCCTTACTGTTTGAACATACTTTATCACCACATTACACCTGCTGTCTTTGTTGTGTGTTAATTGTTCTGTGTATAAATCATTAGACATGGGTGGAAGTGGTCAGTCTAAATCAGTGATCACTCCTAATGAGTGGATGTATAATTGGGGATTTGGTATCTTTGTGCAAACTTTTGTTGACAATTTGGCAGGATGGACTACAGGTTCTGTTCAATGGCATCCTTATCCGAGAGAGGGATCCTTTAATGAGGATGATTTAAATACAGCTAGATTTAATAACAGTATGGGGACTCTCAGTGGGATTATGATTACATGATGCGTGCACTACATAAATGGCTGGACCAGGAAGCTAATTGGGTCAAGCAGTTCGGTTGTAAAAACAAAGGCAAATTGAACAATAAAAATTAACATGACCCACGGTGAGAAATTCTAAAAAAATAACGTTATACTGGCATGTCCCTCCGTTCCTACACCAACAGCACCACCATCCTATAACTCGTCAATGACCATCAGCCACAACCTCAATAGATAAACCACACCTGGAAGTGCAACATCTGCTGCATAGTGCTCATACTAAGTCTTATTCAGGAAACACAGCTGACTCCACTACCGTCACACCTTCTAACTCTCGTAACTCTGACCTTTCGGCCAGGTTATTAAGTGCTTCAGACTGAAGCCACCAAGTGTTACTGTAATAAAGACCATTTGTGACGCTCTACCTTCAACAGATAAACCTGGTCACTTTGTTGACTCTCTTAAACATCAAACTAGATACGCTCAGTTAATTCGTCCTGATTTTCGCTGTATTTTATTGAAGGTCCTTGGTCACATCACTACAAAGGAACTTCTAATAGCAGATGTTCCCACACTTGGTTTAGCTCATGATGAGATCCAGAGCAGAGGTACACAGGCTGACCCATATGAGTATGACTGGGGTAATCTTACAAATTTTTATAGTGAACTGCATACCTTCTTGCACCAAAGATCATGAGGTAAACAGGATATCTCACATGCAGGAACACTAAACAGCAGGTATATAAATCTCCTAACTCTTTCCTAATTCACTTTCAGAACAAGTGGGAGAATAACTCGTGTTTGCCTCTATGTGGAGATATAACATTCACAATGGCTCGTTTCAAACCTCAGGCCAACATAAATGCCATATACAGTGGCAAGAAAAAGTATGTGAACTCTTTGGAATTTCATGGTTTTCTGAATAAATTTGTCATAAAATGTGATCTGATCTTCATCTAAGTCAGGGGTATTTACAAATATAATGTGTTTACAAAAATAACACAAAAATAATTCTGATCTTTCATGTCTTTATTGAACACACTCATTGCAGTGGAAAAAGTAAGTGAACCCTTAGAATTAATACCACTGTGGAGTGTCAATGTGCTCTTTTACAAACTTCAGGCATACAGCAATGTTCTTTTTAGTAAGCAGTGGCTTCCTTCATGGTGTCCTGCCATAGATACCCTGCTTGTTCAATGTTTTGCGTATTATAGACTCATGAACAGAGATGTTAGCCAGTTCCAATGATGCCTTAAAATCTTTGGCTGTCATTCAGGGTTGTTTCTTTACCTCACTGATGAGTCTTCGATGTGCTCTTGGTGTCATTTTGCCCAATTCTTGGTAGAGTAACAACAGTCCCAAAGTGTCTCCATTTGTAGAATGTTTGCCTAACTGTAGAGGAAATGCCATCAGAAACAACATGATCTCTAATCTCTCCCTGCTTCTAGTGGACAGGTTTCCATTCCTCAAATTCAACAAACCCAACAGTCTCGGAATACCGTCCACAAATGGGAACTACCCTTCCCTGTGGACTTTCAAACAACCATATAATTACTCACAGAATTCAGAGAACCCTTTCATGCTTTCTTTAATTTTGTGTAACGTCCCACAGTCACTACCTATTTTCCTTCTGTGTGTTGCAGATAGGGTGTATGGTAGATAGTGTGGCTACATGTACCTCACTTGGGAAACAGTATTGTGGTCATGTGTCGAGTGCTAGCATTAACTCTGTGGGAATAGAAAGGGTTCCTGTTACCTGTCATAAGACATTCCCTCTCCATGTCACCAACCCTGATGATCCTAATATTATGTTTTACTATAAATATGTTGTCATTCCTTCTTCACCATTTAACCTTTTATGCCACAATGTTTTGTCTAAATTGTGTTGTTCTCTCTCTTTTGAGCAGGGCCATTTCATTCTGTGCACCCAATCCAATTTGTTGTTTTCCTCCTTTGTTTCTCTTGTGCCAGAGGCACATAACAACCTTGTAATTCCTGTTGCCCTTGTTGACATTCCACACACTCTGTGGGACATATACTGTATATGAGACATATACAGGTGGTCTCTACATAGCTAAATTACGTTCACCACCCATAGTGAAAAGCAACGGGAGATTGAAGAAAAAGGTCAAGGTCCTCACTCGGTGATGGCCAAAATAATAATGCCCTAGGGTAGGGAGCTGATGAGGTTTTTTTTAAAAAAAAAAAAGGGAAATTGGAAACAGCCGAATTTAAGGGAGTGGGAAAAAATGGAAACGGGAACTTAAGGTCATTAGAAAATCCTAAAATGTCACGATTTCCCCTTTAGGCAGCGCGCTGGAGAGCATGAGGGCGTGCGCATGCACGATCAATGTGACAGAATACTCTGCCTAATATGGATGCAGCAGGAAGACGGGGGAGACATCATGCTACAAAAACCATGGAAGTAGACAGTGGGAATGTCGGAGACAGCGGGAATGAGGAGCTACCCACTGGAGTTCCTCTGCAGCCTGGTGTATCCCAAGCCTAATAAGAGACAGTGGATTGGGTTCTTAGTGTACAGGTTTTGCAGTCCGGCCTATAACTGGGCGGAGCAGCTGGTGAGTACTGGGTCCTCTGTCCTCCATGATGTCACTCAGTTTGCAGAACTTTTTATGGAGGAGATGACGCAGCCAGGGCAGCTACATTGTCTGGATTTACTGGGGTGGAGAGTCAACGGAATGGCTCAGGCTGACCTGCCATTCAATGTCTATTATGAGGGGATTGACATGTCAGCCTCCACAGCTCAGCTTCAGGTTCCAGCCAACGTGGGGGAGGTTTCTCCGAAATGCATGACTGAGGGCTGTGGAAAAGAGACTCGGCTACAATGTCCCACATGCAAGAAGCTGGGTCTTCAGATAGCATTTTTCTGCGTTAAGGAATGCGTCAAGAGCAGCTGGCACAAGCATTTACACAGAAAAGACCCTGCGGAACTACAGCCAGAGGTCAACATAGCAACCTCTGTACCAAAGCTCAAAACTGAGACCCATGACGTGGTCTCACCCACCGAGCTTCAGCCAGAGGCCAATGTGGTGACCTCAGAGCTCGAACCTGAGACCCATGAGGTGATGTCACCTGCCGAGCTCCAGCCAGAGGTCAACGTGGCGACCTCAGAATTCCAGCTTGAGACCCACGAGGATGTCTCAGCACCTGAGCTCCTGTTCGAGGTCAAGGTGGCGACCTCAGAGCTCCAGCTTGAGATCCACAAGGAGGTCTCAGCACCTGAACTCCAGCCAGAGGTCAACATGGCAACCTCAGAACCCGAGCTCGAACCTGAGACTCATGAGGTGATGTCACCCACCGAGCTCCAGCCAGAGGTCAACGTGGGGACCTCAGAGTTCCAGCTTGAGACCCACGAGGAGGCCTCACGAGGAGGCACCTGAGCTATAGCCAGAGGTCAACATGGCGACCTCAGAATCTGAGCTCCAGTCTGAGACCCATGATTAGCTCCAGATGTCCACTGTAATGACAAGTTCCTGTCCCAGGTCGAAGAGACGGCCAACCCAGGCCCTGCTCATGCCACGTTCCTGAACCAGGTCGAACAGACGGCCAACCCAGGCCCTGGTCACAAGAAGTTCCTGATCCAGGTCGAAGAGCGAGCGAACCCAGGGCCCCACGTTCCTGACCCAGGTTGAACAGACGGCCAACCCAGGCCCTGCTCACGGGGCAGTTCCTGTCCCAAGTCGGTACAAAGTCAGTACTGAATAGGTTCTGCTCATGCCTGAAGTTGTTGTCATGAACAATCAAGCTCTGATCACACCGGAGTCTTCTGATACAGACAACCAGGTTCTGCTCACATCCACGCTGAAGATGTCGCTCTGCGTTCCTGTTCCGATGAGGACGTCGCTCCACGTTGAGACCCACGAGGAGGCCTCACGAGGAGGCACCTGAGCTATAGCCAGAGGTCAACATGGCGACCTCAGAATCTGAGCTCCAGTCTGAGACCCATGATTAGCTCCAGATGTCCACTGTAATGACAAGTTCCTGTCCCAGGTCGAAGAGACGGCCAACCCAGGCCCTGCTCATGCCACGTTCCTGAACCAGGTCGAACAGACGGCCAACCCAGGCCCTGATCACAAGAAGTTCCTGATCCAGGTCGAAGAGACGGCCAACCCAGGCCCCACGTTCCTGACCCAGGTTGAACAGACGGCCAACCCAGGCCCTGCTCACGGCAAGTTCCTGTCCCAAGTCGGTACAAAGTCAGTACTGAATAGGTTCTGCTCATGCCTGAAGTTGTTGTCATGAACAATCAAGCTCTGATCACACCGGAGTCTTCTGATACAGACAACCAGGTTCTGCTCACATCCACGCTGAAGATGTCGCTCTGCGTTCCTGTTCCGATGAGGACGTCGCTCCACGTTGAGACCCACGAGGAGGCCTCACGAGGAGGCACCTGAGCTATAGCCAGAGGTCAACATGGCGACCTCAGAATCTGAGCTCCAGTCTGAGACCCATGATTAGCTCCAGATGTCCACTGTAAGGACAAGTTCCTGTCCCAGGTGAAGAAAGACGGACGCCAACCCAGGCCCTGCTCATGCCACGTTCCTGAACCAGGCGTCAGACGGGCCGCACCCAGGCCCTGATCACAAGAAGTTCCTGATCCAGGTCGAAGAGACGGCCAACCCAGGCCCCACGTTCCTGACCCAGGTTGAACAGACGGCCAACCCAGGCCCTGCTCACGGCAAGTTCCTGTCCCAAGTCGGTACAAAGTCAGTACTGAATAGGTTCTGCTCATGCCTGAAGTTGTTGTCATGAACAATCAAGCTCTGATCACACCGGAGTCTTCTGATACAGACAACCAGGTTCTGCTCACATCCACGCTGAAGATGTCGCTCTGCGTTCCTGTTCCGATGAGGACGTTGCTCTCCGCTGAGAACATTGCTCTGCTTACGTACCTGTTCTGCTGAGAACGTCACTCTGCTTTCCTGTTCCAATGAGGACATTGCTCTGCTTTCCTTTTCTGCTGAGGACGTCGCTCTGCTGTCCTGTTCCGCTGAGGACGTCGCTCTGCTTTCCTCTTCCGATGAGGACGTCCCTCTGCTGTCCTGTTCCGCTGAGGATGTCGCTCTGCTTTTCTGTTCTGATGTGCACTTATATAGCGCTTTTATCCAAAGCACTTTACACTGTGTCTCATTCACACACATCAATGGTAGCAGAGCTGTCATGCAAGGTGCTAGCTTGCCATCAGGAGCAACTTGGGGTTCAGTGTCTTGCCCAAGGACACTTCGGACTTGTGGAGTCACCCGGGCCGGGAATTGAACCGCCAACCCTACGATTAGTGGACAACCCACTCTACCACCTGCACCACAGCCGCCCACTTTTCTGTTCTGCTGAGGATGTCGCTCTGCTTTTCTGTTCTGATGAGGATGTCAGCCCACTTTTCTGTTCTGCTGAGGATGTCGCTCTGCTTTTCTGTTCTGCTGAGGGCATCGCTCTGCAAGGTGCGCGAGCACCTGCTCTTCGAATGTTGACAACCATGACACTGTTTAACATGGCCACGTGTTTGTTTGGGTTTTGTCCCTGTTCTGTTATTGGTTTTTGTTTGGGGTGTGGCTTTATTATTTTCAGCCGCCAACGCTTACCGCTGATTATGTTTGTTATACTCCCAGTACACGGCGCAGAGTATTAGATAGATTTCTTAGATGTAGTTCGATGCATTGCCCATGTTAGGTTTCTTGTTATATTTAGTTAGGTTAAACTTTAGATTAGTCCATTTAGTCCACGCTGGTTTTTCTGCTCCCAGTTCTTTGCACGAGTTTATGTTTCTTGTTTTGTTTCCTGACCCTGTTTTCTGTGACCTCGTGACCTTGATTCCTGCTTTGCCCCATTTATGCCTGTTTGCCGAGCGATGACCCGTTGCCTGTCTTGACTACATTTTGGATTGTGATTTGGATTTATCTGCCTTTGTCTCTTTTAAATAATTCTCTTAACTGCACTTGCAGATCCGTCCTAATCTCCCTTATGTCTTGAGATGTGACAATAAATATATATGGCTTGGGAAAGTCTGAAACGAAAACATAATGGGCTGGGAAAAAGCTTTAACTATAAACATATTGGGAATGGAAGAAAACAAAACTCATACATTTTGGGAAAAGGCAAATTAGGGGGCAGACCCAAGGGATAGCAAAGTGTATAAAAAGGAAGCCCGGACTAAAAGAAATTCAGATCACTTTGGTATGTCTCACTGTGTGGATCTCATGTTGGTGAACAATAAACTTGGACCCTTTCTTTTCTCACTCATGGTTCTTTGTGTTTTTCTTTATCCACAAGCTGATGTAAGTATTTGACTTGAAAACTTGGTAGTGTTCAACTTTTTGGAAAATTGGGCACAACAGTAGTTAAGGTCCTTGCCAAAAAAAATAATACCATGATATGTCATCCCACAATCGATTGACAGTGACACTGGCACTCCATTCATGGCAAAAGCTTCTCAAAATTCCTTAGCATCAACTGGAACTATCACATACCGTACCATCCTCAAAGCTCCGGTAGTGTTGAATGAAAAAAATCACACAATTAAGGACAGACTTACTAAGGCAATGATGGAAAGATAAAAAGATGCAGGCTATTTGTCGGTACGTTGAATAGCGAAGGCTACAGCAGGGGGAAGAGCTTTCTCTTACAAAGCCCCCACAGTTAGGGAACAGCCTTCCAATTAGTGTTCGGGACTCAGACACAGTCTCAGTGTTTAAGTCTAGGCTTAAAACGTATTTATTTACTCAAGCTTACCCTGAGTAGACTTTCTTTTAAACAAAGCACTGTCTTTCCTAACAATCTCTCCCTTTCCTTATGTCCCTCTCTCCTGCGATCCACACATGATTTTATGGAGATGCTAGTGATCCTTTCTGATTTTCGGACCTGGCTGACCCGTTCTGATGCCCTACCTCTGGATGGAGCTCTCATCAACTCCAATTCCACATGGACATTCTCACTGTGGTTGCTGGGACTACGGTTGCTTCTAAGGCCCCAGGACTGTTATTACAACATGCAGTTTTGTACTCAGGTCTCCTTTGAACAGTGGACTAGTTCAACAAACAGACTTCATATAAAAACCATAATGAACTTTCTCTTACTTTCACATTATCTGTTGTTACCCAGATGAGGATGGGTTCCCTTCTGAGTCTGGTTCCTCTCAAGGTTTCTTTCTCTTAACTGGCTTGCTCAATTTTGATAAATTCACACATTTAAAATCTGTATCGCGTGTTTATAGATTTCTGTAAAGCTGCTAAGACAATGACCATTGTAAAAAGTGCTATACAATTAAAATTGAATTGAATTGCAACAGATAGACATTGGGAAAACTTGCTCTCTGTTATTCTGTGAGATTCGAATGACGCCACATCCAAAATCTCAATTATCTCCTTTTGAAATCATAATGGGCAGACCATTTCGAAGCCCATGGACTAAAGGTAACCCTGGTGTTTCTTATACAGGAGACATGGACATGATTATCAGCAATTATTGGCAAGCCTTAATTGAAAAATGAATCAGTGTGCATGGTAATGTGTCTGCTTCTCTCTCTTTACCTACAGAAAAACCTACTCACCCCTTTCTCCCAGGTGATGAGTACTGGTGAAAAGCTTCAACCCCAGGAAAATTGGAGAAGCCGCCTTTGGACTTCCCACAACATTGACAGCTGTCACTCCCACGGCCATACTCACTGACTCTCAACCCTAGTGGATTCACACCAGTAGACTAACGCTACCTGACTAGAACAAACTCAGCCTAGACAGGAGAAAATTCACAATCAACCAGCCCCTAGGGGGCCTCTTCTCATCTTACCTTAACACATACACATTTTAGTGTATTAGACTTGGAAACACATACAATTTGATCGTCCCAATGAAACTACTCCTCTATTATCTAGTCTTGATAGTACCTATGGCTCTCTATCTCCTGGCTCCAACACTAACCACAGGACTTCACCTGAACTCCCATAACACTTTTTGGCAATATGCTAATCTTAGCGCTCACCAGCATGACATCTCAACTCACTGTTATATATGTACTGTTTTGCCATCCTCAGTAGACAACCCCTTTCCCTGCATTCCCTTAGTTCTATGATTAATGTTACTTTCATCAAAAGGATGTGTGCTAATCTCTACCAATGGAGAATAGGGCATTTTCTCAACAATCATTCCTCATTTTTTCACATGGCATTGTCATATACCAATGGTTCTCTTTCACGTAATGTTGGACCATCCCTAGCTCAGATCACTGTGAACAAGCCTCATAAGTCTTACCCAGTCTGTGTTCATCATACAGGGGAGGGGGATTTAGGTGCCCTACCAGTCTCTCCATACTTACTTATTCTAGGAGATTATACTTCCAGCATGTGTGAGTCTCACACCCCACCATGTTTGCTTCTCCACCCTGACAGGATAGGGTTACTGTTTATGCCAGATTGGTATTGGATATGTGGTTCACAAGCCTATTTCTACTGCCCCACTAATTGGAATGGCATTTGTGCTCTCGCAATTTAAGTTATCCCATTATTATTATTATATCCACTCCGCTTGTCAGGAACATGCAGTTACTAAATTTTAACAACGTTCATGTTGTTTGCATATAGAAAGGTCATCAACATCAACAGGGTTTTCACTTCTGAATTGTTTTACAGATGCTCTGTCCAGGATCCACTAGATCTGCTGAGAAAGAGCTGGGAATCTCTTACAACAGCAGGTGAGCAAGGCATTCTTCAGTATGTGTTGCAGATGAGACCAAAACCACCTAGACAACTACCGAGAACAAGGTATAGAGAAGTAGGAGATTTATTTATTTATTTATTTATTTCTCATATATATATATATATATATATATATATATATATATATATATATATATATATATATATATATATATATATATATATATATATATATATATATATATATATATATATATATATATATATATAGATATATATATATAGAGAGAGAGAGAGAGAGAGAGAGAGAGAGAGAGAGAGAGAGAGAGAGAGAGAGAGCATGGATAGATAGATAGATCGATCATCAATTTATTATCCCAGCTGATATGAATTTGCACAGATAGGGTATAATTTCTTACGGATTTCAGCTGGTTCCTTGCCTTGGAGAACTGCTTTTTCTTAGCATGTTCAATACTTTTTTCCTGTTATTCCACTTTATTGCACACAACTTTATTTATGGATTTAATGTTGTGAATTCTTTATATTTCTGGATTTCTTGAGTTAATACTGATGTCTGGTGAAAATTTCATGTGAAATTCTCAATGTAAATATATTTACTGAAAAAAAAACCTCTATGCCTCCAATACTTATTTCCTCCACTGTAATAGCATCATTCACAATCTACTGATGAATGAACTGGTAGTAATTTAATTTGACTAATAAACTCAAAATTTCTAAAGGTAAACTTTATTCAAGTTGGAAAAACATGAAGGATGATTAATATTCATTAGTTTATCTGCGAGTGTCAAAACAAAGCATCTGAAGATTTATAAATGTAACATTTCACATTTTTAAAAGGAAATTACAGAACTATGAGAAAACCCATTTATGATTTGCATTATGGAGAATTTGTTTATTAATAAGGAAAGTATAAACTTGGTGCATTAATAAACATGTGATTTACTAAAGTGAAGGGGGGGGGGGTATATGGGTGTTGTCACGTATCCGGAAACTCGGGACTCCATGTCCCATCAGCCACTGCACTACACCACCTGACCACATGCACCTGACTCATGTTTTTGTTAATGAGCACCGATGTGTATATATAGTCTTTGTCTGCACTCTTTCCGGGTCTTTAGTTGTTATAGACTCACGTCACTTCTGTCTCCGTGTTTTGTTTCTTACCATAGTGTTATGCCCAGTTGTCCAGTTGTCCTTTGTTTCGTTGTTCGTGTGTTTAAAATAAATGTTTAAAAAATCTGCCTCTTTAAATTGCTTCTGCCTCAACTCGCCAGACGTGACAGGTGTAGGCATATATGGGTGTAGTTTCAGACATCCCCATACTTTTGACCATAAAATGTAGTTAGCTATAGTTAAATGGACGCTGCAAAAATGGAGCAACTTGGACAAGAATTATCTCTTCAAATTACCTGTAAACACAACTATCTTCTGTTGGCTTGAAAAGGTGTCCAGTTAGATAGTATGCACAGTATGACATTTTAAAAAGCAAATTCTCACATTTAAAAATAATTTTAAAAGAAAAGTCTTATGTTAGAATGAGGTGTGAGAGTCATGTGTCTCGCTCAGAGATCTGGATTGGTCGATTAAAGTGGGCATTCCCACTGGTTAAATGCTTGGTATTGTAGCATTTGGGGGACAAACAGGAACACAACATAAAATCATGAATCCTGCTAAAACCCAGAAAGTAAGCAATAAAGTCCCATGCAACAGAATACTACAGAATAGTTTTATGCCTGAATGTCGCCTTACCACCCTTTAAAAAATGTAAATGTTTGACAAATTCACATGTCAAGATCTTGATGGCTTTAAGTTAGAGCACTTATGTGTCCTTAACGAACTTGAATGAGTATAGCCCCGCCCACATTGTCCGCAGAGGTATGATTTCTCTCCTGTATGACTCTGCTGGTGGCTGTGGAGGGCCCTCTGGTGACGAAAACGTTTCCCACACGGCGAGCAGTGATAAGGCTTCTCTCCTGTGTGGATGTGCTCGTGCTGCTGGAGATGACTCTGACAAATAAAACTCTTCCCACACTGTCCACAGTAATATGGCTTCTGTCCTGTGTGAATGCGCTCATGTATATGGAGAGTACTTTGACAAGTAAAACTCTTCCCACACCGTCCACAGTGATACGGTTTCTCTCCTGTGTGAATGCGCTCATGTATATGGAGAGTACTTTGACAAGTAAAACACTTCCCACACTGTGAGCAGTAATACGGTTTCTCTCCTGTGTGAATACGCTCATGTGTTTGTAGAGTACTTTGACAAGTAAAACTCTTCCCACACTGTCCACAGTGATACGGCTTCT
The DNA here is from genome assembly GCA_012411365.1 of Ameiurus melas. NCBI lineage: Eukaryota > Metazoa > Chordata > Actinopteri > Siluriformes > Ictaluridae > Ameiurus > Ameiurus melas. The sequence goes on along the minus strand of CM022769.1, from coordinate 26,255,914 downwards.
CTCCTGTGTGAATGCGCTGGTGACGTTGGAGACTACTCTGTTGAGTAAAACTCTTCCCACACTGTCCACAGTTAAACGGCTTCTCTCCGGTGTGAATGCGCTTGTGTTGTAGGAGATTACTCTGACAAGTAAAGCTCTTCCCACACTGGGAGCAGTGATACGGCTTCTCTCCTGTGTGAATGCGCTGGTGTCGTTGGAGATTATTCTGACAAACAAATCTCTTCCCACACTGTCCACAGTGATATGACTTCTCTCCTGTGTGAATGCGCTCATGCTGTTGGAAATCACACAGTCGGGTAAAACTCTTCCCACACTGGGAGCAATCAAGCAGCTTCTCTCTTGTGTGGATCCGCTCGTGATCTTTGAGATGATGACTTTTAGTAAACCTCTCCCCACAATCTGGGCAGTGGTACATCTGTAAAATACAATAAAATTATTCAAGATTAGAGCTGCAACAATAATAAGTGATTATGAAAATTGTTGTCAACAAATCTCATCATCGATTAGTTGGTCTGTGTAACGGAACGTAAACGGAGACAAACACAGGCTAGCGGAAGGAGGAGAATCACTACAAGTAGTACGGGCGACTGACAGGGAAGTGTAGTCCTTCTCCGCCATGTCCCTAGGTGGGACTACACGTGGTGAATTGTCACGCTGATCTCGCCGCGTCGTAACAGTCTGTGCACGGCACAGGGCATGTTTACTCATTATATTACTTCTCTTCAGAAAACATGCCTCGGAGAGTAAATACTAAGGTTTTGTCCACTATACACTTATACTATGCACTCTGCATTACCGTCTAGTGTGTGGATTTTAGAAAGGTAATATCATGTCAAATATAACACTAGCATTTTATTTTTACTAACCAGAAGTATAAGCTGCTTCCTAGGCGACGGCACATGACTTCATACGCACGCTAGCAAAGAGCTCTCCCAAGACCTTCACAACCTTATTGTTGCTAAGCATATTGATGGAATTGGATACAGATGTATTTCAAAACTTCTGAATCCTCCAGTAGGCACCACTGGGGCCATTATCAGCAAGTGGCAGTAATCACACCGTCATCAACCGGCCATGCACAGGAGCTCCTCACAAGATTTCTGACCAAGGGAAGAAGTTACCAGGGACAAGTCAGAAGAAAAGTCAGAATAGCCCAAGAGCCAAGGACCACTCAAAGATCTCCAGAAATATTTGGAGGCAGCAGGTGTCATCGTCACAGAGAAAATAATAGGCAATGCACTCCACTGCTCACGGTCACCCAGGACTCCATTACTAAAGAAAAAGCATGTTGAAGCTTGTTTAAAGTTTGCTACAACTCATTTGGACAAGCCTATGAAATACTGGGAGAGTGTAGTCTGGTCAGACTACACTACCATGTTTGGAGAAGAAATGGCACTGCACATAACCCTAAAAACACTATACCAACATTGAAGTTCGGAGGTGGTAGCATCATGGTGTGGGGCTGTTTTTCATCACATGGTATTGGCAGGCTCCATATAATTGAAGGAACGGTGAATGGAGATTCTTGAGGAGAATCTGCTGCCATCCAGCAGGATGATGATGTGGGTGGATCTTCCAGCAGGACAATGATCCAAAACATACAGCAAAGGAAACTCTCAATTTGTTTCAGAGAAAAAAAAATCAAGGTGTTAGAATGGCCCAATCAATCACCTGACTCGAATCCAACTGAACAAGATTTAACCCTCTTACCCGTCAGTTCCCACAGAATTATGTCCCACAACCCTATATTCCCCATAGAATGCCATGGGGACCCTGGCATGCCAACCATGAGTTCCCAGGCCAAAATTGGCCCCAAAATCAACATTTTAATTTTAACATTTTTAGGCATTGAAGCAACTTATAATAATGTATTTGTGTAATATTACTTTGAAAATGAAGCAATTCAGTGTCTTTACTCCACTTTTCACAATTCTTAACGAGAGAAATTATGAAAAATGCTCGCTAAAATCCTTCTACTCGTTTAGAAGTACCATACGAGCATCAGTGTGGTCAATGCCTTTGAATAAATGCATTTTAGCGCCAAAAGTCAACTTTCTGGTGATAATCAGAGCAGCAGGTCGTGTTTTCACGAATGCACAGAGATGGTCACATTTTGACTCCAAACCCCTGCAGTGTCAGTCACACTGGTTGGTGCTGAAGATGAAGATGGATCAGGGTCTGAATCAGGAGAGTTTGCATCACTATCAGTTTCGATTTCAACATCACCTGAACTCTCACTGCGGTCACTATCTAGAATCCTCGCTCTCGCCTGTGTAACTGTGTACGTTTTCTTTTTTTCACTGTTTTAGACGTACCCGTGTTCACTGTAGGTGGAACTTTAGCTGGAACACAATTAGCTTTTCGCTTTGGCATTTTTATTTAACTTCTACTATTACACCAATATTCACGCTCGGATCAGCTTCATCGTAACGATGGCGTAATGTCATAATCACGTCGTGACGTCATGACGTCATCAATCTTCTGGGTCAAAAAATTATAAATAAGTAAGGAATCATAGCAGAGTAATGCTAGTATATCGGCTTTACGGGGATAACGTTTAAACTGTAAAAACGCTATATCGGCCTTACGGGGATTTGGCATAGACGACCAAGCCAGTATATCATCATTATGGAAATAGATCAAAGAAGTTTTTTGGCCTTAAGGGGTAAGAGGGTTAAAGACAATATGTTTAGAAGAATGGACCTGAATACTGTGGCCCATTAATTTCTTCATACAGGAAGCGTCTAGAAGCGGTCATTACAAACAAAGGCTTCTCCACTAACTATTAAATAGATTTCAGTTAGCATGTTCAATACTCCCCCCATGCCAGTCCTCTTTATTACACATAACTTTATTTATGGACTTTAATGTTATCTATTCTTTATATTTCTGGATTTCTTGAGTTAATACTGATGTCTGGTGAAAATTTCATGTGAATAGAATCAATGGAAATATTTACGCCCAATACTTTTTTCAACCAATGTATGTGCTAAACAAATATACTAATACAGGTTTAAAATTTCAGTATTCAGTTTGTTTTAAATGACTATGTATTATGCACAAATGAATTATTAATTAACTGTGTATGTGTATACACTAATTAACTGTGTATGTGTATAAATTAACATTAATTTAAAAAAGAAATGCTGTAGTTATTTGCTTGATTTGTCATGACATGATTGCATCATGACAGCTTTGTGAGAGGAAAAAAAAGTCACACTATTGAAGTGGTTTTAAATAAACAAAAGCACTAGAAATTGCATTGTTTTGTTTGTTTATTGTAGTGTTAGAAGATACATTTATCACTATGTTTGGTCTTTCCCAAATTTCTCTGTCTGGGGATTAATTAAAGTATTATCTTTCTTTGATTCTGTGCAAACTACCACAACGACCCTGTAGCTCTTTTTATTATTTTTTATTTTTTTAAATAAATAATAGTAAATTGCAATTAGATATTTTTTTCCTCGCCAAATCGTGCATCCATAATATAATTTGAGCGGTTGCTTACCTGTCTACCATGACCATTCTTCGGCCTCAACTCTTCTGGAGCCATTCCTTTATGGACAGCAAGCGAATTTGTTTTCTTTGAAATCCTTGGAGGTTGGCTTTCATTAACGGTCTTCAAATTCAAATGTTTTAATGGAAATTGTATTGGGTTTGATGGAAGCAATTAAAACAGTGAAGTTATAAATGGTATTTGTTGTGGAATTTCTATTTGACCCATCATCTCAAAAATGTACTCATAAGACACACCTGTGCTTCAAGTAAAATCAAGCGACAAACAGCAACACATTTATAGCATTTATTCATCAGCATTTTGTCATTTTATTTCCAAACATACTAAGCAAATACATAACCATTAAGCTAAATAATTATTTTGCAGTCTTAAAAATTCATACTCAACAAATTCATATTCAGAACTTCATAAATATTATCCATTCATAGATGATTTACCATATAAATTGATTAATTAATGTAACCAAAGAAAAAAAATCCTTATTCTTCAAAAGAGTACAAGTGCCTCACCATCATCATCATCATGTTGTTGTTGCTGCTGTGGAGCCTGTCTCCGGTCCTGCTGCTGAAAATGAAAAGTATATTTTAGCTTTACAGAAATGAACTACACATTAAGGTACTAAACTACTCTAACAATTTTTAAGGAGCACTTGAGCTCCTAATTACAAAAACCGACGAGATAAATCACAATTTTAGGAGCACAGTTGAAGTTGAAGAAAACGAGTCGTTCTGGTTTTTGATTCTGATTGGTTGAACCGCGTCCGAAGCCGTTGTAAATGATTCTACAAACATCGACCTGTGGATTCATCTCCAGGTGAGATGGAGATCTGCCCAACACCTGCCTCGTGGTTCTCCAAGCATACACATACAGGTGGCGCTCTCTTTTCAAAGCTCATTCTAAACAATAATAATTATAGTGTTTCCAATTAAAACAGACAAAAATATTTAACTGATAAGGACCGCATGCACCTTTTCATTTTAATGTAACAGAGACTCTTTTTGAGCCAATCTGGCATCTCAAGTGGATGAAAATAATAAAGCTTAACTTACTAAAGCCATTATGGACATCTGATTAATAGTAATATTTAATTTTTTAAAAAAGGGTATTTTATGTCAAATCCTGCCACAAGAAACATATACGTACAAAATATACCTTATGCACTACTACTACTACAATGCTATTCAATAAATATATTCATTAATTAGTTAATAATAAATGTACACTTCATAAAGATCTTACCTAGAGTGGAGTAAACATTCTGTGACACAAACAGCAATAAATCATTTCCATCAGCACTCACTTTGATTACTCTTCACTAACCCAAACTAAAGGTTAGAACACGAAACATCATTTATATAGATTTATAATCCACGGTTTATTATCACTAAACACTATCAGCTAGGAGATAAAGAAACCAGCACACCTGGCGGAAACCTAGCGGTTTCTACAGAGTCCCGCACTTCCGGTCCGGTGATTTCGGGATGTTCAAAGGGTTCGTGAAGTGATCTCGGTTCTTTATCTGCCACCGCGACCCATTCACTCACACAGAGCAGGGTAGGAAGGAAGCGCATGCGCAGTGCGCTTTAAACCAATGCCGTTACCTTCAGTTCACCGCTTACATATGACGCCATGTCTTCGCGCCGCCTCCGGAATGTGAGAGTTGTAGGGTTGCCAAATAGTAAATAAATACTGACGAACTAGTTTTTTACCCATTCGTCCATCTTCTACCGCTTACTCCTTTTCAGGGTCACGGAGAACCTGGAGCCTTTCCCAGGAAGCATCGGACACGAAGACTGGACAATGGGTGCCAGATCATCGCAGGGCACAATCACATACACACTCACACACTATGGACACTTTAGACATGGAGGAAACCGGAGTAGCCTGAGGAAACCCCTGCCGCATGGGGAGAGCATGTAAACTCTGCACAAACAGGGCCACGGTGGGAATTGAACCCCCGACCCTGGTGGTGTGAGGTGAACGTGTGAACCAATACGTTATTTTAAGTTATAAAATTTCAACTAAATAAAAATAATTTTGCTGAAAAATTCATATTTTAAAATAACACTGATTCACATCTTATTTCTTTAAATAAGCAATTTTTGCCAAACTTTAAAAAAAAATAAATAAAATAAATAAAAATTAAAATGTCTACATTTATAAATACCTGTCTGAACATTTATACATTCCCCCCCAACAAACCCAAAAAAAAAATACTAAATTATGTGATGGGTGGAAGTAGGGTTACGTGAAAACATCTGATTGAGTTAGGCTGTTCTCACCAACAGGCTCTGTCTTGAACAATTGCTGCAGGTAAGTAAAGTGGATTGCTGAAGATATGCAACTAGTAAAAGGTGTTTGATTTTTTTTTCTCACACTAATTTTCACACTGCGTGCTTCATTGTGAAGCGTGGTTTCAACATAATTTGGCTTTCTATTCAGCTTAGAATGATGAGTTTAGAGGTAGCAGTATAAAGTTAAAATGATTTGCGTGTCTGGGGTAAAATGAATGAAAGTGTACATTTACAAGCATAAATGAAATTTGCGTGTGCAAGTGAAGCTTTGTAAAGGTGTAAATCAAGTTTCAAGTATAAGAAAAAAAAAAGATTTGCAGCATTTTACTGTTTTTCGTAAGCGTAAAATTTCATGTATTGTGAAACTGAAGCTTCCCGTTAACGTGAAAAAAAATATGATGTATATTCTTTTGATTTCCATTTTTCCACATTTACCATTTTGGCATGTTTTTATCGCTAAAATACGGCCAAAAGCATGGCAAGCCCGTGAACAGTGATTTGCAAGCAAGAACTGCAAAAGGAATTGAGAATGTAGAACCAATCTGTATGTGTAAAGAAAAATAAACTGTTGCAAATGTCTAAATGACTTCTTGTGTATGTAGGGAAAATATCTGAAATCATCAGGTATGTACTGTGCAGTCTTCCTTTTAGCTGCGCTTACAATTTCGACCCGATTCTCTCACCCTCTGTCTCACAGTGTGAGATATGTCTAACTGCAGAACCATACGCCACAGCAGTCTTAGTGTAAATTTGTATAACAGTGTAACAGTGTACATTTTCTGTCCTGTCAAAATAACTCAACACACAACCATTAATGTCTAAACCGCTGACAACAAAAATGAGTACACCTCTAAGTGAAAATGTCCAAATTGGGTTCAAAGGGTCAATATTTTGTGTGGACACCATTATTTTCCAGCACTGCCTTAACCCTGTTGGGCATGGAGTTCACCAGAGCTTCACAGGTTGCCACTGGAGTCCTCTTCCACTCCTCCATGATGACATCACGGAGATGGTGGATGTTAGAGACCTTGAGTCCAGTAGGAGATGGAGCGACGTCTCTCACGGAACGTGGAGGCAGAGCGACGTCTTCCACTGAACATGATGGCTGAGTGCCCTTGAGGTAGCTGAACAGTGGGGAATCCTTGAGTCCGGTAGGAGATGGAGCGATGTCTCTTACGGAATGTGGAGGCAGAGTGACGTCCTCCACTGAACCTGAAGGTTGAACGAGAGCCATAATAGGGGAGGGAGGGTGGGTGTTGGTCTCAGCCCCAACCACAGACTCCCTCTCCTGTTGGCGTGGCATGGCATAGTCCTTTATGAACGCCGGGTGTGGCCTGGTGCATGAACTGGAATTCCATAGCAACCATCTAATACTATGCTAGTATTGCTAATGTTCTGCAATTCCAAGCAGTTGAGGTTTACTTCCATACTCTGCAGAAACGATTCACCAAGTGCTTAAAATTGTAATTGGCGCCGTTTTTTTGTTTTGTTTTGTTTTGTTTTGTTTTGTTTGTTTTTTAAATGGAATCTAAAACTAATCAAAGCTGACACGCTGATTCTTTTAAATGGGTCATTTGAAAGAAGTAAATTACTAAAATGAGGCCCAGTACTTACTATTACTAAAAGATTAACAACATATTAGTGTTACTGAATTTATTTGGCTGTAGGAGAGTCAGGCCATGTTCTTTGCATCCCAATGAGGTTGTTTAAGTAACTTACCTTCAAAATTAATATTCCATGTTGACATGTTGTTTGCCATGCAAATAGTACCCCTATATGACTCAGCGTTTTAAATAATACAGACTTAATTGGCTGAAGATGGGAGTTAGCCTATTAGTCATATGATGTTGAGGGGATGCCAAAGTAGCATTCATATGGCATGTGGAATTTAGCAGTAAAATGTGGGAGCAAAATCTAATGAACAAGCTCGATCTTGTGGAGCCAGGATCCAAGCTCTCACATTTCAAAGAAACCTGTTGTGCAAGTGTTGACTGTGGATTTGAGTTCAGGAATAACTGTAGGACAGTTTGCTTGTAGTTATTTCTTCACTGGGAATATTCTTTAATTTTCTCATTGCCAGTTAATATTCTCACCCAGCAATGCCAGAATGCACATACTGTCACTGACACTTCTTCGTACATCAAATGCAGTATGCTTGATGCTTATTCTTTTGGTAAAGGGATGGATTTAACTTGGAAGATTTGCTCTTTTAAGTGTACATCACCAGAACTAATTTTTATTTGTCTTAGCAGTATCCAGAGTACTCATAATACTTATGAAGATGGAGAACTGAAACTGTCAGCCTGGTGCCTGACTGATAACAGACAGAAATTTACAGTACATTTTAAATATCCACATTTTACTAAAGCTGAGAACTGATCTAAACATTGTTCCAATTGTGTCCCAAGCATGGGTTCAGAGCCCTTCTCTAACCTGCTATTACATCACCATGCAGCTTTTCTGTCTACACTGATGTATTAAGAGCTTAATTTCTAATCCTCCTTAATATGTTCCCAATTCTCATTAAAAACCTTGTGCTTGTTGTAAACTTAGTGCTGAGTGCTTAGTGCTGAATGGTTCAGCTCGATTCGATCTTGCTGTAGCATTTCTCTGTCTTTTCCTGTGACATCTCCGAAATGGAGGACATGATGGGCAGTCGTATGAAAAAGGTACTTTTGATTTCTTATAAGCACACTTTTCATTTTTCATTTAATGTGAGTGAAGTTTTCCTTTTTAAACTCCAACCCATTGTTTTTGTTATCAAAACCTAAAAAAAGAATACCTGTAATCATACAATATATCTAATGTCTAAAAACATGTGGCAACAAAGTATGCATTGAGCTATGTACCATATCGGTTTGCTGTACTACTGCTTTACATTATCTGCTAATCCACACGTTGGTAAAGATATGTTTAAAAAAAAAGTTATGTAAAAATGTGTTGTTGTTTTTTTGTTGTTTTTATGTTTTGTTAATTAGCATAATCCTGTCACTTCTTGATGAGATTGGAGAGTCATAAGGAAGGAGTCTGAGAGCACTTCTTCTATTTCTCCAGATCCTCCAGAGTCCTAGGTTCTGAGAATTGAGATTTGTTTAAAAAAAAAAAAATCAGAATACAAATCGCAAAAATTTCAATTTCAAAAAGGCAGATTTTATGGAAATTAGGTCAGCCCTACTCTGAACCCTGTGGAGCATGCTGGAGACAAGAGTCCACGAGAGTGGACCTGGGGATCTGAAGAGATTATGTACACCTGTCCATCAAACTCATATATGCTTGTTCAACATCTTATTCCAGATTTATTGCCCCTTTGCTGTTATAATAAGTTCCACTCTACTGGCAAATTCTGTAATCAACTACACTTTCTGGTGGATTATAGCTTCTTAAACAATTTTTTTTTTTTGGGAGAATTTGATTTCTGCTAAATAATACTCAAAATGTGTAATTTACTCTTTGACCTTATGAAATGTGTGAATAATTGAAAATAGAGACTCGTCCATAACACGTAATTTCTATGACTCATGCTTAAGTATCTCTTGTAAATGTGTAACAGGAATTTCTAAGTGTATGGGTCCGGGATCCCCAGCTTCACAAAAAGGATTTCTGGCACGCACACATCGACTATGAGATCTGTCTTCATGTAAGGCCAAACACCATCCACCTCCATTAAATCTGTCCCATATTTCTTGTGATTCAGTCCAAAATTCAATCCATTAAAATAATCAGCCACACTCACTGCGAGAATGCATACTATCCTAGTACTAACAGTTATCATTTTTGTTTAACATTTAATTAAATAATTTTCCCCTCCATGTGCTTTCTCTAAGGCATCCTTAAGTTTAAAGTACCTCTAAATTAATATGTAATATTAATTTATATTAATTTGAATGAATCTTTTAACAGCCAGATGACCATTGATATGGCTTATGAGCGTCTCACTTACAAACTTACCCTTACTGAAAATGGCAGAATGTGTAAGAATGAGCTATTTGAAATGCCCCCATGTTGTGCCCCACTCTCAATACTCAGCCGGCGAGTTAACTGGTAATAACTAGCATAAACTTGTTTCACAAGTGGAACTTCATTATCTGATTCATAACCTTTAACTGAGTCTGAAGTTCATTTAACTGTATACAAACCTATCAAATATACCGTACCACTGTTTATAATTAACAATAGCTAAGATAAAGCTAGCTAAGTTAAAACAGAGGTTTTACAGCTAAAACTTTTAGAGTACCAGATCATCCGTTAATAATCCGTTAATAATAGACCGCAGGTGAGCCTAATTTGTGACTTCCAAATACATGAATCTTTTTTATTTTGTACTGAAAAAGCTTTAGTTCTGAACAGAAATTTGGTGCTGTGTTAATAAATTCAACTCAACCACACCTATACCACAGGAATGGATAGGAACTGTGTTTTTTTTTTTTTTTTTAATGTTGTTGTTATTAATGTGCATACTTTTTTTCTTTTTCTTTTTGTCAAAATCTGTAATATACACTATTCCAGAGTTTCAAACAGGGTTTGGGGAGTTGTTAGATTTTCATGTATCTCAGGAATCTCCAAATCTCAGATTATGTCTTTCAGACCTCTGTCAGCCCTTTCAGCCTGTTCTACCATTACCATAATTCTCGGACTATTGAGCGCACCTGAATATAAGCCTCACCCTGTAATTTTAAGAAGAAAAACAATTTTGTACATATACAGGCCGCACTTGTCTATAAGCCGCAGGTGTCCACGTTGTAACTGTCACGATTCGTGACGTAAACGAAGCAGGACGGATTCAGGACGAGCAGGACGAGAGCTTTTATTGAAACAGGAGAGCAGACTCAAGAGAAACAAGAACCATGACCAACTCAATGAACTAAACTAACTAAACCAACTAACCTAAACATTAACTATGACCTGAAACAAAGACTCTACATCTATACTCTATAAACCACTTCTACATCTATATTCTAAACTAAGTCTATACAACTCGAAGCTATACTATCCGCTACTAGGCTATAAGCTATGCTACAAGCTACTAGGCTACAGGCTAAGCTATAAGCTATGCTATAAGCTAACTAGTCTTGACATGAAAGACACATGGCATGAACAAAGACCCTTACTATATTCTCTATCTAATTCTAACTCTATATCAAATTACCCGCGTTGTGTGTGTCATGGCTCCCGGTGTATATATACACACCAGCCTTATTAGCCCCGGGCTGCTAACAGCAGCGGGTAATACCAAAACACACGTGACTCGACAACACATGACAAGACGGGGCGGAGACATGACGTCAACCAATAAGTTGGTTGTGTTTTCCCTGATGAGGGGGTGTGCATGAAGCGCAAAACGACTGATCTGAAGAATGTAGAGTGAGCGCGTTAGATTTAACTCGAACAGGTTCATTGGTCCACTGTGACCTGTTGGGTAATTTCATTTGTCCGATGTGACGAGGCTAAATGTTTTGGCGGCATGAAACTCGTTAGCCCGTAAAAATCCATAAATTAGCCGCATCATTGTTTAAGCCGCAGTGTTCAAAGCGTGTGAGAAAAGTAGCGGCTTATAGTCCAGAAATTACGGTACTTCTATTAACTTTTAGTTCTGTGCTGCTATGAGCTAGAAAGTGTGGTTTACCGCAGAGTTCAGGCCTGGAGAGTCCGAATGAACACACACACTGACACATATGAATGTTCACAGAGACTTCTGGTTTATTCATTCAAAACAGAAGTATTTATATACATTGTACACATTGATAACAGCAGTGCATGGACGGTTTCTACTGGTTCAGGTGCCAGCAAGATAGACAAAATAAAACATACAGCACATTATGAAAATAAGCATTTTCAAGAGACAGGAAATACATGTGCGGTCTATAAGAAAGATGGCAGTTGATTAGCTTATTTAAAGAGGTAATTCAATGTATACATTCATCATAGGTATTTGATAGCACAGAGACACACAAACAGAAACTATAACCCAGTATTCCCCGTATCCAAGGTGTCTTAATACAGTTCATAATATGAGAGTACATAAGAGAATTTCCTTTCAGGGGTCCAGCTAACAAATCTGTGCATTCCAATGCTTCAAAAATGCAGTTACACTAAATAAGTTAAAATGCAGTGGGGTGTGTTGTTAAAAAGAAATATCACCCTGAAGTGTATTTTATAATAACAGCACATCCTGAAGTGTCTTTAAAAAAAAAAAACATTTTATCCTGTGGACCATCCATAAAACAACATAGTTCTATTTATCACTTAGGCCAGAGGTTGGGAACCTTTTCAGCTGGCAGAGCCATAAAAGACAATATATATATATATATTCTTTAGTTATAAGTAATTTTTTAAATATTATTATTTTATTTAGATCCCTGTACTAACCTACTGTAGCAGCCTGATGTTGTGTAGCTCTTCCCACAGTCCATGGTTTATTCCTCTTGAGCTTTGTTTTCCAATGTTCAGAAAAGAGAAGGCATGTTGTGCTGGAGCTTCATTTTCACCTTGCTTGCTATCAACCATAGCTCTGTTTGGACACAGTTGTGAGGACAGAATAGTAAAAGGACATTTAGACAGTGAGTGAAGATGGAATAGAAAAAATAAGCATGGAAAATGCAGTCTCAGGAAGAAGAAGCAAACATACAAAACTATTTCACAGACTATTTAATCAGTTACCTGAAGTGCTTCATCAGCTAGTGCTGCAGTGCCTAAAGCAATAACTAAAGCAGAGGCATTCAAGGTAAAGGTCTCTTATGCAGACAGAGGTCACCATGATGAGAGAAAAATTTAGTTTGAGGAGCAGCACAGAGAACACTGGCTGAAGCAGCACTGCATAAAGCAGAGATGTTAGAATCCTACGTAGCATCCAAGCCGGAAGAAGTTTATGAAGCTGCGATGAACTGGGAGGAACAACATTGCAGTTTTCCATTCAAAACATCATCCAGGCGTGAAGATAGCGGTCAATGCACAGAGAAGTATGTTCAGCTCTCAGGTACAATACACTCAGCAACCTTTTCATGAATCCCAGCTTGAGTTCCAAGTCACCCACCCCAGTGCATTAGCCATCATTCCGATGGAGCCCACTCTCCTGAATTCAGGTTGCATGCCATAGTTGATATATGGCTACAGAAGGAACCTCCGGAAGTGTTTGCTCAGTCAGAAGTGTATAAACTACAACTGGTTTGGAAACAGAATCAACAGCTCAAAATCCTTGAAGAACATGGGACAATAAATACACAAACATTAGAAGTGACAATCCATGTGAGTTTTGTTCTCCCATTTTGTTCTGGTTATCTGATTGACAGCTAGAGCCTTAGAGCGGGATGAAACTCTCCCAACCAAATCCTTTCTGTTAGAACACAAGCTTGTATTTTAAGTAGCTAGCTAACATTAACTGGCTAGCTTTCTCTGATAGCATTTCTGCGCCTATAGAGCTGGTTACATCATGAGCTGTATAGAGCTGGTTACATCATGGGAATCATGCTAACGCGCAATTTGATTAAAAAAAAAAAAAGAACCCCCCATCTTCTCAACAATTTGGTTTGGCCAATTTCCACTAATTGCTAACTCACCCATGCTTGGCTAGTGTTATTCAGATTGACAGCAGAGAAAGAGTAATGTCATCCACTCATGGCCAGTTTTGCTCTCCTGACAGCCACAGATAGTTGTCGCATCACTGCGATTCAAACTCCTGATCTCTCAACGATAGTCTGAAACGTTTTCTGTTGCACCACTTGTTTGTTTTTTCACCTCTTTCCACTGTCACAGTAACATGATGTGCACAATAAAAAAATATTTCTCATCACACGAACACAAACAATACTAATGGTAGCAAATTGGTAATTCTGTACGAAATAGTATTTCAGTACACCATACATCATATCATTACTATTAAGAAATACTATTTGGTGCGTCATATGTTTTGGGATGCAGTCTTGCAAGTCCTTGAACATGTATTGCCCTACTAGTCACAGCCATCAGATTTCTCTAATGTCTGAAAACTACAGATATTTAATGAATCTTTTACTGTTCTCTGTCTAACCAGTGTGTTTTTTTTTGTTCTGTTTCTTGTCTGCAGACCAATAGCATGTGTTTCCAGAAAAAGACCTCTTGTGTGAGAAGGCGTTACAGTGAGTTTGTGTGGCTACGTCAAAGATTGCAGGACAGTGCTCTTCTTGTGTAAGTAAACTCCAGGGTACCGACTCTTTGCTTTAAAAATTTTAAATGAATAATTATACATTATTCTATTGACAGTTTCTTAAAAAAAATGTCATTAGACTGAAAAAAAGGACAGAAACATGACTACACGTTTACCTTTGTGAAGAATTCTATAAATATGCATTTTGGAACAGTGGGGGAAATACTTTGTTATTACATGAAGAAATCCGCACATATAAAGAAATCGAAACATTAAAGTCCATAAATGAAGTTATGTTTAATAAAGAGGAATGACACGAGGAAAAAAAGTATTGAACACAATAACTAAAATTTGTTTAATACTTAGTGGAGAAGCCTTTGTTTGTAATGACAGCTTCAAGACGCTTGCTGTATGAAGAAATTAACAGGCCGCAGTATTCAGGTGTGATTTTGTTCCATTTTTCTAAACACATTGTCTTTAAATCTTCTTCAATTGGATTAGTGTCAGGTGATTGACTGGGCCATTCTATCGCCTTGATTTTTTTTTCTCTGAAAACAATTGAGAGTTTCCTTTGCTGTATGCTTTGGATTATTGTCCTGCTGGAAGGTCCATCCACATCTCATCTTCATCATCCTGGTGGATGGCAGCAGATTCTTCTCAAGAATCTCTCGGTAAAGAGCTCCATTAATCGTTCCTTCAATTATATGAAGTCTGCCAGTACCATGTGATGAAAAACAGCCCCACACCATGATGCTTCCACCTCCACACTTCACTGTTGGTATAGTGTTTTCAGGGTGATGTGGAGTGCCATTTCTTCTCCAAACATGGTGTGTAGCATGACAGCCAAAAATTAAAATTTTGCTCTCGTCTGACCAGACTATACACTCTCCCAGTAATTCATAGGCTTGTCCAAATGAGTTGTAGAAATCTTTAAACAAGCTTCGACATGCCTTTTCTTTAGTAATGGAGTGTTGTGAAGTAAGCATGATCAGTGGAGTGCATTGCCTATTGTTTTCTCTGTGATGATGGCACCTGCTGCCTCCAAGTGTTTCTGGAGCTCTTTCTGACCTTGGCTCTTGGGCTATTCTTATGACTATTCTTCTGACTCCCAGGTCAGAAATCTTGTGAGGAGCTCCTGTGCATGGCCGGTTCATGACTGAGTGATGTTGCTTCCACTTGCGGATAATGGCCCCAATTGTGCTTACTGGAGGATTCAGAAGTTTTGATATACGTCTTTATCCGATTCCATCAATATGTTTTGCAACAATAAGGTTGTAAAGGTCTTGGGAGAGCTCTGTGCTTTTACCCATCATGAGATGTTTCTTGTGCGACACCTTGGGAATGTAAAGCCTTTTTATACACCATCAGTTTACTAACCCAGCTGATATTAATTTGCACAGATAGGGGGTATAATTACTTATGGATTTCAGCTGGTTCCTTGCCTTTGTCATAGCTCAGCCCGATCAGAACACAGTTTCCCAAGAAGCAACACTCACCTCTCACGCACGCATGCGCTCTCCATCCCCAGAATTCTAACCATTCACACCTGTCACTAATCACACACATACTCTTTCCATTATTATTTAGCAGTCATTCACTCAGAACTCTGTGCGAAGTATACGTTCAGTTACCTTGTTCTCTGCGTTGCCAAGCCTTATTCTCTAGTTTGTCTTCTCGTTTTTCTCAACCTTATTTTCCCCATCTACGACTATGCTCTCTGCCTATCTTAGTTTGTTTTGTTTGCCCGGTCGCCTGACCTTTGCCTGTATTAAGACTATGTCTTTTGAACTTCCCTGCATTCACGTTATACACCTGACACATGCTTCTGCTTCCGTGCCAACCGAGGTCCGTGACACCCTTAACTTGCCTTGGAGAACGTCGGGGTTACGCATGTAACCCTGTTCCCTGAGAAGGGAACGAGACGTTGCATTTAGCAGTATGGGAACGCCTTGCGTGTGACCGGTATCTGAAGCTTGTGTAAAATCATGCCTCTACTTATAGGCCTGCCATGATCAGGTGACGTGGCAATTAAGCGCGTCGCATGATATATATATGGCACCTGTGAACCACGCCGCCAGCCTCTATTATCTGAAGCGAAGACGCAATTCACAGGCCAGCCCCGGTATGACAGCGCTATGCAACGTCTCGTTCCCTTCTCAGGGAACAGGGTTACATGTAGTCGACGTTCCCTTTCAAAGGGAACTTCGACGTTGCATTTAGCAGTATGGGAACGGGAATACCCACTCCGTCATACCGAGGGTACGGCCTGTTCAAAAATACCCAAACCCAAGGGTCAGTGCAGGACACTCGAACCTGGGGAGGGATGAATATCCAGGCTGTCATAACAGAATGACCGTGTGAGGCATAGACCACCCCGCACACACATCCTGCAAGGAACCCCTTTGGACAAAGCCTTCGACAATCCCAGTAGAGATCCACTGCTTTGACACAGCATCACTTTTCCTGTCGCCGCCAAAGCAGACTAGTAGCTGCTCTGACTTACGCCACTGGCCGGAGCGGTGGACGTAAGTACAGAGAGCGCTTACTGGACACAGCAGGTGCATCCTCTCTTGTTCTGATCAGAGGACAGAGGAGGGGAGAAAGCCTGCAACACCACAGGGTGGGCAGCCAATGTAGGCACTTTAGGAATATAATCCGGCCTAGGATACAGGAAGGACTTGGCTTATCTAGGGTTAAAGTCAAGGCAGGAGGGGCAACAGGGAGAGCTTGTAGACCTCTCACTCGCTTGAGAGATGTCAGGGCCTGTAAAAGAGCTACCTTTAGAGTCAGAAGCTCCTCAGAGGCTGACTCTAAGGGCTCAAATGGGGTCCCTGACAGACCTTCCAAGACCACAGCAAGGTCCCAGGAAGGTATGCATGGCCGCAGATGGGCCTCAGCCGTCTGACACCACACATGAACCTCGAAGTTAGCGGATGTTGCCCCCACAGAGGCTCCATCGACAGGGGCAGGGCTGGCCGAGACGGCGGCCACGTAACCCCGATAGTAGAAGGAGCCAACCTGCTAAGAAAACGTTCTTTCAGAACTCCAGGACTGTAGCGATTGCGCAGTTCACTGGGTATAGCTGACGTTCCTCACACCACCAGACAAAAAGGTGCCACTTGAGCGCATACAATTTCCTTGTAGATGGGATCCACTCTAGGGGCTCGAAGGACAGTTGACAGACCTTCCAGGACCACAGAATGTCCCAAGAAGGTATGCACAGCCTGCAGATAGGCCTCAGCCATCTGACACCACGCATGAACCTCGCAGTTAGAGGATGCTGCCCCACAGAGGCTCCCACAACAGGGGTGCGGCTGGCCGAAATGGCGGCCACATAACCCTTATTGTAGAAGGAGCCCCCCCCGGTGAGAAATGTTATTGTAGAAACATGGTCACTACCACCTCAGTCGTGTGACCAGAATCTATTAGCTGGCGCCCTCAGGGGCCAGACCCACAGCTTCCTTAGTTCTTGCCAAGGATGATAAATCAACCCTGCGGCTTTAGGTGTTAGGTCCCTAAGGACTCAAATGGGGCACCTGACAGACCTTCCAGGACCACAGGAGGTCCCAGGAAGGTATGGCGCTGCAGATGGGCCGCAGCCGTCTGACACCACGCCGAACCTTAAAGTTAGAAGATGTTGCCCCACGGAGGCTCCATCAACAGGGGCGTGGCTGGCCGAAATGGCGGCCACATAACCCTGATTGTAGAAGGAGCCCAGCCCGCTGAGAAACGTTCTGTAAGAACTCCAGGACTGTAGCAATTGCGCAGTTCACTGGGTCTAGGTGACGTTCCTCATGCCACAAGACAAAAGCTGACACCTGAATGCATTTGATTTCCTTCTGGATGGGATCCACTCCAGGGGCTCGAATGGGGCAGCCGACAGACCTTCCAGGACCATAGAAGGTCCCAGGAAGGTATGCATGGCCTGCAGATGGGCCGCAGCCGTCTGACGCCACGCATGAACCTCAAAGGTAGAGGATGTTGCCCCACAGAGGCTCCATCAACAGGGTCATGGCTGGCGGAACGGGCGCGCGTACCCTTGATAGAAGACGGAGCCTAGCCCGCTGAGAAACGTTCTGTAAGAACTCCAGGACTGTAGCAATTGCGCAGTTCACTGGGTCTAGGTGACGTCCCTCATGCCACAAGACAAAAAGCTGACACTTGAGTGCATACGCTTTCCTTGTGGATGGTGCTCTAGCTTTTAACATGGTTTCAACAATCTCAGTTGAGACCCCAATCTATGAGCTGGTGCCCCTCAGGGACCAGACCCACAGTTGCCGGGTTCTGGCCAAGCGTGATAAATCAGCCCTTCGGCCTGAGACAGTAGATCCGCTCTAGGAGCTCGAATGGGGCAGCCGACAGACCTTCCAGGGCCATAGAAGGTCCCGGGAAGGTATGCGCGGCCTGCAGATGGGCCTCAGCCATCTGAGACAACGCATGAACCTCGAAGTTAGAGGACGCTGCCCCACAGAGGCTCCCTCAACTGGGCGTGGCTGGCCGAAATGGCGGCCACATAACCCTGATTGTAGGAAGAGCTCACCCCGCTGAGAAATGTTATTGTAGGAGCCCCAGGACTGTAGCTATTGCGCAGTTACTGGGTCCACAGTGAATCCCTGCGGACGGGAATCTCCCAAGGAGTGCCATCTCGCAGAGATATTATCTCTCAGAACCATGGCCGAGCTGCCAAAAAGGTGCTATTAGCACTTTATCTTGGCGAACTCTCGCTAGAGCTAGTGGGAGCAGTGATGGGGGCAGCATACAGATGTGACCTCAGCCACATGTGTGGATTCCACCCTAGGCTCCCAAGATACAGCTTTATCCAGCTCAGTGTTGATAGGATTGACACTACGCCTGTTGGGGATAGAAACGCCCTCATCGTAGTAGAATCCTATAACCCCTAGAAAAGTTGTCCACTGCACTGGAGAAAACCAACTTTTCTGAGATTCAACCTGAGCCCCCAGTTCTTCACGTGGGCGAGAACAACATCTCAATGTTGAACCGCCAGCTCCCTGGATCGTGCTAGAATTAACCAGTCGTCCAGGTAGCTTGGTACACAGATGCCCTGGAGTCCCAATGGAGCCAGAGTGACATCCATGCACTTTGCGAAGCGAGGGGATAAAGCTAGCAATAATCCTATGCGGAAACATGCACCTTTTAGACCTATCGCCACAAACCAGTTCTCGAACTGGATCTGTGGCACGATACGTTTGAACATCAGCCTCTGAACCTGTATATCCGAAGAGTACGGTTCAGATGATGCAGATCTAAAATTGGCTGCATATTCCCACTTTTTTGCGGAACAGGAAATAAAGGCTGTAAACCTCTCTCCCTGAGGGAACGGGGTACATGTTTCAGGACCCCCTTGTCCAAAAGGGAGCTTACTTCCTGCGCTAACGTCGGGCTCTGGTCTGTGCTGACTTCTGTGGTGAGCACACCTGTGAACGGGGGGGTCGAGCTATAACTGGACCCGGTAACCCTTTCTATGGTAGACAGAACCCATGGAGACCCATTTGGCCGTAGCTTGCACGCTGCCCGATGGTCTTCTAGTGACATTAGCTATTCCACATTCTATTGGAGAGAAGCATCAGATTTCCGTTGCCCTGTGACAGCTTGCTGACCAGGGAACACGAAAACTTGGGGACCACTTTGGCTAGGGGAGGCCCTACAGTAGCACTGGGGGCTACCTACCCTAACAACCTCATGTCCCAGGATACATCCCTCCACAGCCCCTCAGGACCGCTCGTCTTTTGCCTGCTTGGCCCTTATGACCATCCTCAGATCAGGCCCAACAGCAGACCGCGACTGTGGCCGCCCGGTTCCCCTGGCTGTCTGCGGGGGATGGCGGGCTGCCATACTCGCCTTCTGGGTTTCCCCCATACTAGTGCTGGCCCAGGCTCCACTCGTGGACCGGATGAGCTTGAGACAACTTTTTTGCCATAAATTGAGCTCACTCAGCAGGTCTGCTTGGTAGGCAACACTGTCATTGTCTGCAGTGACCCACAAGCAAGACTACTACTGCATAGGCTTGCCCATCTTGGATGCAAGCCAGCCCTTGTAATTACCTGCCATCGGTGGAGAGAGGTAGCTAGCAAGCGCCTACTCCACCTCGGGCATAGCTAAGTAGCCATGCCATTCATTCCCACAATGGCCAAATAATCCAACATCGTGGAGTTATGACTATGGCTTAAGCATGGTTTTCTCAGAAGTGAGATTTTGTCATAACTTCTGGAAGAC
The DNA here is from genome assembly GCA_012411365.1 of Ameiurus melas. NCBI lineage: Eukaryota > Metazoa > Chordata > Actinopteri > Siluriformes > Ictaluridae > Ameiurus > Ameiurus melas. Next base: position 26,235,750 of record CM022769.1, on the reverse strand, counting down.
AGGGGAGTTTCTGCAGTGTGAAGTATTTACTTTCACTGGGTAATCACTTCAAGCAGCTCTTTATACGCTGCTCTCAGTTTTCAACGCATCCTTCTAACTCCTCGGAGTCAGAGAGGGGGCGTTTACCCTTTGGCTTTCCATAGCGGGAGGAGGAGCGCGACGTGAACTCCAAAATCCAGCGGAGAGCTGAACCCGGAAGACAGAGAGAGAGATAGAGCCGCGCTGTGTCTCCCGGCTCCTCTTCGTTATTAGAGATCCCCCGAACCTGAGACGGTTGGCTCGCCCGGCAGCGGCCGGCCCAGATCCGCGAGGCTTTGAGACTCGACTCACTCGGCTTCCGTTTTTTTGAGAAAAGCGCGAGTCGAGCTGCTTAATGTAGCGTTACCATGCGCAGCCTCTCGAGGTTGCCATCGCATACTACACCACTAACACTTCACCAAGAAAGTGTGCACTTTTCCCCCTTGATGAAACGGGAGCACGTTACACACGTCTTTAACTCTTTCTCACTCGTTACTTACCTCTCCTTTTCTTTAAAAAGGGATAGAAAAGTTAAGAGATTTTGAGAAAATATCGAGTAGAAATGAAGCGTTTTTGTCACACAAACAACAGACATGCAGTCTCGCTGAAGATAATAAGGCTGGCGGCGTGGTTCACAGGTGCCATATATATATCATGCGACGCGCTTAATTGCCACATCACCTGATCATGGCAGGCCTATAAGTAGAGGCATGATTTTACACAAGCTTCAGATACCGGTCACGCGCAAGGCGTTCCCATACTGCTAAATGCAACGTCGAAGTTCCCTTTGAAAGGGAACTGCTTTTCTTAAGGTGTTAATACTTTTTTCCCGTGTCATTCCACTTTGTTACACATAACTTTATTTATGGACTTTAATGTTGTGAATTCTTTATATTTTCAGATTTCTAGAGTTAATACTGATGTCTGTTAAAAAAAAAATTAAAAATTGAATGTGAATAACCTCATTGGAAATATATTTACTGAAAACAATGTTGACACGTTCAGTACTTATTTCCCCCACTGTATATACAGTACAGTATCTCACAAAAGTGAGTACACCCTTCACATTTTTAAAAAATATTTGATTATACCTTTTGATGTGACAACACTGAAGAAGTGACTCTTTGCTACAGTGTAAAGTAGTGAGTGTACAGCTTGTGTAACAGTGTAAATTTGCCGTCCGCTCAAAATAACTCAACACACAGCCATTAATGTCTAAACCGCTGGCAAAAAAATTGAGTACACCCCTAAGTGAAAATGTCCAAATTAGGCCCAAAGTGTCAATATTTTGTGTGGCCACCATTATTATCCAGCACTGCCTTAACCATTGAGCATCTGTGGGGCATCCTCAAACAGAAGGTGGAGGAGCACAAGGTCTCTAACATCCACCATCTCCGTGATGTCGTCATGGAGGAGTGGAAGAGGACTCCAGTGACAACCTATGAAGCTCTGGTGAACTCCATGCCCAAGAGGGTTAAGGTAGTGCTGGAAAATAATTTATGAAATATATCAAATGGTCTGGCCTGAATTTCCTTATTATTGTTTACATCATGATACAATACCAGTGAGGATTTCAGCTCCCTTTTGTTTCACAAAAGGATGCAACAAAAACGCTGAACTTGGTGCTAATCCCTTCCACTCATTTATGCTGTTTCTTTGTGTCCTCAGCCAGTTGCCAAAACTTCCTCCTGCTAACCCTTTCTTCAGCCTCAACAACTCATTGCAGGTGACCCAGCGTATGGAGGGACTGCAGAAGTTTCTGGAAGCGTATGTGTGCCAACAACTATTAATCTCTTATTTCTGATGTACCTTGTGATATGCACCCCATTGAATTAATCTACATTCCGATGAAATGTCCGTCTCTCTAAAGCAGCATGTTTTCTCCCTCCACTCACGTTCCTTCAACTTTGTCTCCACAGAGTGAAGATTCTGTGGCAGATCGAAAAGTAAATCACAATGGTGAAAAATTGTGAAAGACATTTCATTAGTGACCTGTGGACAACCTGCCACACTGAAAATAAACATTTTCACTGCATTACTCTTGCTTAAGCTTTTCAGTGAAAAGCTTCTCTATCCTCATTGTATTGCAATAAAATTTTTTAAAAACATTAAATTTGTACCAGAAGTGAATAAACTCAATGCCACAGCATTGCATTTCACTGTTCGATGACATGAATGTAATCAATGGAAAACATTTGTGAAAATACTGAAAAATAAAAATAAACATCTTACGCACTGACATGCAAATTGTCACAGCTCAGCCGGATCAGAACTCCAAATCCCAAGATGCAGCGCGTGCTACTCCGGCACGCATGCGCTCTCCATCCCCGGAGTTCTGATCCAAGACACCTGTCACTAATCACAGACTCACACTCAAGCACAGCTACTTAGGTTTGCCAGTCACAGAGTTGCATTGCGAAGTATACGCTCAGTGAACCTCTTTCTCTGCGTTACCAAGCCTTCCGATATTCTTTGATTACCTCGTTACCTCGACCTTTGTTTCCGCCTTCGACCACGGTCTTCGTCTTGCCCTCCTTACTCGGTTCGTCCGATCGCCTGACCCCTGCCTGTTACTCGTTTACGATTCTGCATTATCCTCGTCTCTACGCTGCGTCCGCCGCTTGCTCTTGCCTCCGTGCCCCTTCCCCACGTAGCCGTGACAGAATACTTCGCCGCCTTATTATGGAGGCAGCGAGTGGCACCGGTTGGCCTCAAGCCATCGAAGGACACGGCCGGATGATCAGCCAGCACGACCAACGCCTGGACGCCCTCACCGAGCAAGTGACTCAGCTACACTAAGCCCCACCGGCGGCTTCGCCACGTTTACCTCCCACACCGGCACCAGAGAAGTACGATGGAGATCCCGCGCGCTGCCGAGGCTTTCTCTTGCAATGCTCACTGTTTTTTTCCACTTACCCGGAGATGCCGGAGCGCCGTAAGATCATCCATTTCATGGAGCTTCTGACCGGGAGAGCTTTGCTCTGGGCAACAGCCGAGTGGGAGCAGGCAGCCACCGTCATTCACACATACGAGGAGCTAGCCACACGATTCCAAGTCGTCTTTGATCACTCCCTGACTGCCGAGAGCCGGGAGGAGCTCCTCACCTTGAAACAAGGAGCGAGGAGCGTCGCGGACTACGGCCTCGACTTCGTGACTATCGCGGCACGAAGTGGCTGGAACCAACCGGCACTCAAGACAGTGTTTCGCCAGGGATTAAATGCCGACATAGTGACGGAGCTGGCATGTCGCGACGACCAGCTCACCCTGGATTGCCTGATTGACATTGCACTCCGCCTGGACCGGCTGCTCGAAGCCGCCGCCCGTGCCCCTCTGGTGGCGATTCCAGAACCTGCACCTCCCGCAGAGCCCATGCAGCTGGGTCGTGCCAAGGTCAGCACACAGGAGAGGGAGCGAAGACGCCGCGAACTGCGCTGCTTCTACTGCGGAGGGGAGGGACACTTGGTCAGCAATGCTCCCTCAAGCGTCCGGTTGTCCAAGGGAACCAAACCGTCCCCAAAGATCCGCATCCAGGGGGTGAGTGTTGAATCAGGAATGTGCCCTTCTGTTCAATCCGGTGCGTCATGAAGATCCGACTCGAATATTCAGGTATATCTTGTGTCCTAGAAGCGCTGATTGACTCGGGAGCGGCAGGAAACTTCATTGATCAGACCACCGTTCTAGAGCACAACATCCCCATCCGTCCTCTCCTCATCCCCGCGTCGTATCCAAGCTATTGACGGCACTCCCGGGAAACGGACTCATCTCCCACTGCACTGAACCCATCGTTCTCCATACCAGCGCTCTTCATCAGGAACAGATAATCTTTCACGTCACGGTATCCGCACGTCACCCAGTGGTCCTCGGTCTGCCCTGGTTGGACCTTCACAACCCTCAGATCTCTTGGTCTCACAGAGAAATTGTGCGCTGGTCACCCCATTGCCTGCACCATTGTTTGCCAACCCCGGCCGTACGGCGGCAACCACTTCCATAGAAAGCCCAGAGGAGAAGAAGCTCCTCCAAATCCCCCCGAATACCATGACTTCGTGAAGCCTTCAGCAAGGTGAAGGCTAGTGGACTCCCTCCTCACAGGCCCTATGACTGCGCGATCGACCTATTACCAGGTGCTACACACCCCACGGGAGAGTTTATCCGCTGTCCCTAACTGAACAGAAGGCCATGGAAGAGTACATCCAAGAGGCTTTGCACCAGGGCTACATACATCCATCCACATCCCCAGCTTCAGCAGGGTTTTTCTTCGTGGAGAAGAAAGGAGGAGGTCTAAGGCCCTGCATCGATTATCGAGGCCTCAACCAGTGCGCGTAAAGTATCGCTACCCGTTACCTCTGGTCCCTGTTGCCCTGGAACAGTTACCCCGGGCCACCATTTTTACCAAGTTGGATCTGCGCAGTGCCTATAACCTCATCCGGATTCGTGAGGGGGACGAGTGGAAAACCGGGTTTAGTACCACGTCTGGCCATTATGAGTACCTTGTCATGCCGTATGGGCTATCCAACGCGCTCCCGGTTTTCCAGTGTCTCATCAATGACGGCTGCGTGACATGCTAGGAAGAAATGTCATAGCTACATCGACGACATTTTGATCTACTCCAAGTCAAGGGAGGAACATATTCACCATGTCCGCCAGGTGTTGAGGAGGTTACTCCAGAATCAACTGTACATCAAAGCGGAGAAGTGTGAGTTTCACAGAGACACTATTTCCTTCCTGGGATACATCATTAGCCCTAAAGGGGTCACCATGGACCAGGAAAAGGTTCGAGCCGCACGCAATTGGCCTCCACCCAGGACTGTGAAAGAATTACAGAGGTTCCTCGGATTTGCCAACTTTTACCGGCGATTCATCCGCAATTTCAGCCGGATTGCGCATCCCTTGACCTCCCTGTTAAAGGGAAAACCCAAGCACCTGTCATGGGGCCCCGCAGCCCAGAATGCCCTGGAGAAGCTCAAGAACGCATTCACTACAGCGCCTGTTCTCAAGCATCCCGACCCATCCAGACCATTCGTCGTGGAGGTGGACGCTTCTGAAACTGGGGTAGGAGCGGTACTCTCACAAAGGTTCGGAGATAAGCCTAAGCTCCACCCAGTAGCATTCTTCTCAAGACGACTCTCGGCGTCTGAAAGAAATTATGACGTGGGTAACAGAGAACTCCTGGCAGTAAAGTTAGCTCTCGAAGAATGGCGTCATTGGCTAGAGGGAGCGGCACACCCCTTTGTTATCTTCACCGATCATAAGAACTTGGAGTATTTGCGCACTGCAAAAAGGCAAACACCGCGGCAGGCCCGTTGGGCCCTGTTCTTCACCAGGTTTCAGTTCACGTTGTCTTACCGACCTGGGTCAAAGAACACCAAGGCCGATGCCCTCTCCCGTCTGGATCACCCGGAAGTTAACAAGGACCAGGAGGAATACATTGTTCACCCCTCGTATATCGTCAGTACCCTCGAATGGGAACTGGACAAAGAACTAGAAAACCTCCCTTCGTCTCGTATCCCCACAGCATGTCCCGCAGGCCGACGGTTTGTACCCGAGGAACACCGCCAGGCTACCGTCGTCTGGGCACACACCACCGTCGGCACAGGTCACCCGGGAGCACAGCGAACGTACCTCCTACTAAGGGAGAAATACTGGTGGCCCAACATGCAGAAGGACATCCACAGAATAGTGGCATCATGCTCGTCCTGCGCACAGAATAAGGTCCCCAGAACGCTTCCCATGGGCAAGCTCAAGCCCCTACACATTCCAGAACGCCCATGGTCTCACATTGCAGTGGATTTCGTGACAGACTTACCCGAATCCCAGGGAAACACCACCATCCTGGTTATAGTGGACCGGTTCTCAAAATCGGTACGCTTCATCCCTCTACCCGCCTTACCCACTGCCTTTGGGACTGCCGAGCTGCTGTTCACCCATGTCTTCAGGTATTTCGGCATCCCGGAGGAGATCATCTGTGACCGGGGCCCCCAATTCACATCCCAAGTCTGGACCAGTTTCATGTATAAGTTGGGGGTCACGGTAAACCTCACCTCAGGATATCACCCACAGTCCAATGGCCAAGTGGAACGAGTCAACCAGGAATTGGGCCGTTTCCTCCGCACCTTTGCGCGCAGCCAATCCCGGCGATTGGGACAAGTTCTTGCCATGGGAGCCGAGTACGCCCCAGAACTCGTTACGTCATTCAGCGACTAATCTCACCCCGTTTCAGTGCGTACTGGGGTATCAACCCCCTCTGTTCCCGTGGAATGCAGATATCACTAACTCACCCGCAGTCGACCAGTGGTTTGAGCGGAGTGAACAGGTATGGGCAGACACCCATCGACGTCTGACACGGGTCACCGACTCATACAAGCGCAAAGCCGACCGTCGCCGCAGCAACCAGCCAAGTTACCAACCCGGTGATCGGGTATGGTTGTCTACAAGGGACCTGAGGCAACCCCACAGCTGCAAGAAGCTCGCACAGAGGTATACGGGCCTTTTCAAGATCCTGAAGCGCATCAATGAGGTCACGCATCGGCTGCAACTACCCGCGCACAGCCGCGTCGCCCCTTCCTTCCACGTCTCACGCCTGAAACCAGTCGTTCCCGGACCCTTAGCATCTGATGGTGCCTCTGAGACGCCTCCGCCTCCCCTGGATATCGAAGGGCAACCAGCTTACCGCCTCAAGGACATCCTCAGCTCCAGGTACAGGAGGGGTACGCTGGAATACTTGGTCGAGTGGGAGGGCTACGGTCCTGAGGAACGCTGCTGGATTCCGAACAGGACATCCTACCCCGCAACTCGTTAGTGACTTTCATGCCTCGCATCCTGACCTCCGCCCCCGCCCCCGGGAGACCTAGGAAGAACGTGGCCCCCCGGAGTGAGCCCTTTGAGGGGGGTTCTGTCACAGCTCAGCCGGATCAGAACTCCAAATCCCAAGATGCAGCGCGGGTAATCCGGCACGCATGCGCTCTCCATCCCCGGAGTTCTGATCCAAGACACCTGTCACTAATCACAGACTCACACTCAAGCACAGCTACTTAGGTTTGCCAGTCACAGAGTTGCATTGCGAAGTATACGCCTCAGTAAACCTCTCTTCGTGACCCAAGCCTTCCGATATTCTTTGATTACCTCGTTACCTCGACCTTTGTTTCCGCCTTCGACCACGGTCTTCGTCTTGCCCTCCTTACTCGGTTCGTCCGATCGCCTGACCCCTGCCTGTTACTCGTTTACGATTCTGCATTATCCTCGTCTCTACGCTGCGTCCGCCGCTTGCTCTTGCCTCCGTGCCCCTTCCCCACGTAGCCGTGACACAAATCCTTAATTTCATCTCTTCAGTGGAAAACAAGCAGCAGGGGATTGCTATTTAATAATAAAATATTGATGTTTTGTCAGAAGTCAATATGAATTGTCCTCTACCTCACTGAATTTTAGATAAATCACGCACCACTGTGTCGGAACCCATCTCTTGCTCAACCCATGTTTATGTGCCACAGTTCCCACACACTGACGGAATACAATCACTTCTGACACACATTTAGGGTATAATTCCTAAAAAGCAATCCCATGTAAAGTGGCATGTTGTCCACATTTTTCACCTTAGTGCTTGCTTTTCAGTCTGGCACAGAATATCTTTTCCATACCAGAGGCTTGGTCACATTGTAATATAGCCATAGAAAAATGTTGTGTTTTTGGTCATCTGCTATCTGTATGGAAACACTTTGATCTTTTATTCTGAAGATGATAACATTTTATTTCCAGAATTTATTCTTATATATTTTTTTATTTACAATTAAATAATCATTTCTTAGTTACTTACTACCAGATAGTAGGTGGTTCATTAGATGGTTTGATTTCAGGGAGTTGTCCACTCATGAAGGCGGCTGATTTTTATTATAGTAATGGTCTTTGCAATAATTAATGCAGGAAATGAATGCAAACAATTAATGTGATTAATGTGAAATTAATGTCTTTTTTTGTTGCACATTACAATTGCAATGTGTAGCAGAGTAACTGAAATATTTTATTTATGTTATTCTATCTTATACAGCCCTAGTGGATATAATTGAGGTTTGTCATCAACAATATTTCTCTCTATTTTGTAATTGCTGTTTATAGAGTGCTGCAGATGCCCCTTCTGTTGTCAGACAGTCATTTGCACCTGTTCCTGCAGACCCAACTGAGTGTTGCCAAAATGGAGGCATGTGTACAGGGCCAGACTAGTTATACTGTGGCTGAAGCTATCCAATGCTATGTATATGAGACACACTTCCCTCTGGAGGATGAGAGCAAAAGCCTCTGTGACTCTGACTGTGAAAGGTGTGCATGTGTGTTTTTCTGTGTTTGATTTACAGTGAGGGAAAAAAGTATTTGATCCCCTGCTGATTTTGTACGTTTGCCCACTGATAAAGAAATGATCCGTCTATAATTTTAATGGTAGGTTTATTTGAACAGTGAGAGACAGAATAACAACAAAAACATCCAGAAAAACGCATGTCAAAAATGTTATAAATTGATTTGCATTGTAATGAGGGAAATAAGTATTTGACCCCTCTGCAAAACATGACTTAGTACTTGGTGATGACTTCGTAATTACTTTTAATTTTCAATGTCCTGGCTGAGGGAAGGAGGTTCTCACCCAAGATTTGACGGTACATGGCCCCGTCCATCGTCCCTTTGATGCGGTGAAGTTGTCTTGTCCCCTTAGCAGAAAAACACCCCCAAAGCATAATGTTTCCACCTCCATGTTTGATGGTGTTGATGGTGTTCTTGGGGTCATAGGCAGCATTCCTCCTCCTCCAAACACGACGAGTTGAGTTGATGCCAAAGAGCTCCATTTTGGACCGCATCAAAGGGACGATGGACGGGGCCATGTACCGTCAAATCTTGGGTGAGAACCTCCTTCCCTCAGCCAGGGCATTGAAAATTAAAAGTAATTACGAAGTCATCACCAAGTACTAAGTCATGTTTTGCAGAGGGGTCAAATACTTATTTCCCTCATTAAATGCAATTTATAACATTTGTGACATGCGTTTTTCTGGATGTTTTTGTTGTTATTCTGTCTCTCACTGTTCAAATAAACCTACCATTAAAATTATAGACTGATCATTTCTTTATCAGTGGGCAAACGTACAAAATCAGCAGGGGATCAAATACTTTTTCCCCTCACTGTAACAAATCATACTAAATTCAAAATGGACTAAATCCTCTTGTAATTTGGTTAAATAAATAAATAAATAAATACATAAATAAGCCCAGAGTATATTGTTCAGTCTCATACAGATTGGATGCCTGTTAAATGATGCTGATTTACATTCTTGCCTTACATTTACATTTACGTACATTTATTTGACTGTGTACCTCTATACATATTTGTGTCTCAACAGCACCTCCTCTTCAGGCCTGGGTATGTGTGTTGGCACCGCTATTCCCATTGAAATGTCCTCCCAAAATGGGAGTTCTGGACACCAATTCCTGGCCATGAAACTAGACCCTGAGACCTTCAGATGTTTATCCTCATCTCCTGAGAGTCAGCAAGACACAAATACATAAAATGCACAGGGTTATGTGCCTGTTTTCTTTCAAATCCATGCAAACAAATGCCTGCTTGTAGCTCTCATCACCCAGGATGAGCTTTGGGTGGATTAAGTAGAAAAGGTTCCATTGTTTATATGTCTGTCATTTTGCCTTTGAGAGATTTTTTTCTTCTGAAAACTGAAAGTGTCTACTTCTTGAACTTTTATGCTTGATTATAGCTAAGAGTGCAATATGAACCACTTAAGCTTAAGTATCTGAATCTGTAATTATTGCTTTGGTAAGATTGTTATTATTAAATAATAATAATGATGATGATAATAATAATAATAATAATAATAGTCCGTCAATGAGCAAGAATGCCCTAAATCTAGGAATGTGACTTAGTACCACTTTAAACATCAAACATCGGAATGGGGGAAAATGTGATCTCAGTGACTTTTACCATGGCATGGTTGTTTGTGCCAGATGGGCTGGTTTGAACATTTCAGACACTTCTGATCTCCAGGGATTTTTTGTTATTCTCAGTGAGGAAAAAGAAATACAATATCACAGTACCATTTGCAGAGAAGCATCCCAACAATGTGATGCCCCCACCTCTGTAATTCACTGTGGGTATGGTGTTCCCTTCCTTCTGTAGTCAGTTTTGTTTCTGACCTGAGGATATTGTTATAAAAGAATTCTGTTTGGTCTAAATGTTTTTTAGGCATGTGCAGTGCATCCGGAAAGTATTCACGGCGCTTCACTTTTCCCACATTTTGTTATGCTACAGCCTTATTCCAAAATGGATTAAATTCATTATTTTCCTCAAAATACTACAAACAATACTTCATAATAACACTGTAAAAGAGGTTGGTTTGAAATCTTTGCAAATTTATTAAAAATAAAAAACAAAAAAAGCACATGTACATAAGTATTCACAGCCTTTGCTCAATACTTTGTTGAAACACCTTTGGCACCAATTACAGCCTCAAGTCTTTTTGAGAACGATGCTACAAACTCGGCACACCTATTTTTGGGCAGTTTCTCCCATTCTTCTTTGCAGGACCTCTCGAGCTCCATCAGGTTGGATGGGGAACGTCGGTGCACAGCCATTTTCAGATCTCTCCAGAGATGTTCAATCGGGTTCAAGTCTGGGCTCTGGTAGGGACACTCAAGGACATTCACAGAGTTGTCCTGTAGCCACTCCTTTGTTATCTTCTTGTTGTGCTTCTTTATTAACAGAAGACTTGAAGTGTAGGAATGGAGACGATTGTGATGCAGTACATTGTTTATTGTTCTCTGTGTAATTGTTGTTCCTGCTGCTTTCAGGTCATCATGCAACTCTTTTCGAATGACTGCTGCCTTTGACTAACTCTTTATTTCTATGACTAACTGCCTTTGACTTTTGCTCATCTAAAAATTGGGTGGTCTGCTATGAAATGGCCTTGCTGTTCCTATAATGTCATTATAAGTCGAGTTTAACAGAAGTCCATGAAACATAATTAATAGATGCGCTTACACACTTGAAAGATTCATTTTTAATCAACAAAATTGCATTAGGCAGCAATTTTAATAAGGCCCCGGGACTGCAATTACGACATGCAGTTTTGCAGTCAGGTCTCCTTTAGTGAACAGTGGACTAGTTCAACAAAACAGACTTCATATAAAAACCATAATTAACTTTCTTTTACTTTCACACTGTCTGTTGTTCCCCAGATTAGAATGGGTTCCCTACTGAGTCTGGTTCCTCTCAAGGTTTCTTCCTCATAACATCTTAGGGACTTTTTCCTCACCACCATCACTACCGGCTCGCTCAATTGGGATAAATCCACACACTTAATATCTGTATCTAGTATTTATATATTTCTGTATAGCTGAAATTTAATTGAATAATATGCGTACTGTATGGATGATTTTACAGACCACTACCCTAGTAAATCTAATGACCATCACCCTAATCTGGTTATTGTCAGTTTAATTCTATCGCAGTTGTTGGTCAATACATTTTTAAGGCACTACGGCAAGACTATGTCCAATTATCACCATCTGAAAGAAATTGAACTACATAATAAATACAGTTTTTCAGTGGATGTAAACAATCAAGAGCTTGTGAACCTTCAGTCATAATTGAACCAGATTTACACCAGTAGGGCTAGGAGTTGCTTACATTAAATCAGTGGCAAGTGGGAGGAAGAAGGAGAAAGAAATTTAGCCTATTTCTGTATGCTTGGAAAGAGACATCAAGAGAAAAACACTGTGAAAACTTTCTTTATCTGTGATGTAGAAAGCTCTGATCTGAGATTAATTCCTAAAGAAATGTATTCCTAAGAAGCTATTGTTCTTGTCAGAGCTAGTTTTTTTTTATTTATTATTGCAGATTTTATTCCTCAAACTGCTGAAACTGAATTGTCTATTGAAATATTAGACAAAGAATTGATGTATTTATCCATAGATGAATCTCTTGATTGTGATGATTTCACTGAAATTTTTTATAGATACATAAAAATACTAGTGATTTATTATTAGTAGTAGTAGTAGTATTGTTGTTGTTGTTGTTGTTGTTGCTATTATTATTATTATTATTATTGCTGCTATTATTATATTATTATTATTATTATTATTATTATTATTATTATTATTATTCTTTTGATAAACTCTGAAATTTTGTATAGCAGACATAAGAACATGGCTGTAACATGAAAACAATCATCACCTATCAGTCTGTTGTAGTCAATCAATACTTTGATCAGAACCCAGCTCTCTCTGATGGATTAAGTAGCAGAATGAGCCTGACTTCTTTGTGCCCAATAATAACAACTAATCATTCCTCATGCGTTTGTTCTCAATATACTGCTACTCAAACAACACCTCTTGTTGGTTCCACCAATGCAACTCCCTTATCAATGTATGGATCCATTAGGATTTAATAGGCATCACACATCAGCTATTTACAATGGATCATTAAATAAATAACAATAAGCACAAAACAAATGGCTATTGTAAACTGCTGAGTAAGCATTCTGCTATGATCCATAGCGTGCCCTGTTTTCTAACTGTACAAACTAAAGCCGTATATAGAAGAAGAAGAAGAAGAAGAATAAGAAGAAGAAGAAGAAGAAGAAGCCTTTATTTGTCACATATACATTACGCCACAGTGAATTTTTTTTCCTTTACTTTCCACATATCCCAGCTTGTTAGGAAGCTGTGGTAAAAGTGCAGGGTCAGCCATGATAACTGGAGCATGATGCCCCTGGAGCAGATAGGGTTAAGGGTCTTTCAGTTTGGTGGTACTGGGGGTTGAAACCCAGACCGGATAAGCAACCCAGAGTCAAGCGAAAAGAACAACTTAGCCAAAGAAAAAAGATGAACAATGAGTGAAGGAAAAGGAAATAAACACAAACGTCAGAGACATGGAATCTAGTACTGAAGAGCTGAAATTGAGATTAGCATCTTTAGAAACCTTATGTTTCAAATCCTCATATTAACTCAAAGAAATAAATAACTGCTTCCAATCTCAGCATGGTATTTACGAGCCTAGAGTCCACCAGGCAACAGTTCCTCCTGCTTTGTGGCCAGCCTCTTTTTGAATACCATAATTATTTCACCTTTCTTTTTCCCACCAGCACGGCGATACATCAACCCTGTGACCCTGTTGACAAATGCCCTTCTCAAGAGGACTATGACCTAACGTTCCTACTTTTCACAATTAGTAAAAGTCTTCTTCTCTTTCCGTCTCTTTCCTTCTATCTGCAAATTTTGAGTGAAATTACTTTATTTACAGCTCCATCACATCTATTATTCACAACTGCTGATGGTGAAAACAAGACATCCATCATGGAGACAAATTGGTATTAGGCTCTGTGTGCCATGTACGTAGATAGCAGTGGTGGCAGATTACTTATTTGTGTCTCTGTGTCTTTATCCAGTCTTAGCTGCTGTATTGCATCCAGCTGGGGAGTTATGGAATATACAACATTGCATGAAAAAAAGCAGAAATATACTGAAATGTCAAAACATTTGACATGAGTTGGAAAAGCAGAATTAGCCAGTTGCATTAATACAGCAACATCAATACAGGAATATGCTATAGCACATGGAGCACATGGCTCCTACAATCCCACCTACTGTATATACAGTATCGTTTGACACTATGTATATAGTTTTAATCTATAGGCATAGGGAAAATGCTTACTAATTTATTTATTTATTATTTCAATGCCCCTGTGTTAACAAGCCCTTTCACACACACAGACCTATATGGTTGAAAAGAAAATGTGTCATACTGAGACAAATTATATCTGGACAAAAAATTAAACCACTATTCTCAAATCATCCTTCTCCTGATTGATGACACTTCCACTTTGACTGCTAGTTTTTATAGACAGCTTTAATGACAAACCTATGTGTGTATAATTAAAAAGGGAGAGTGATTGTTAATTATGGCTAATTATGACTGAGTTCTCATTGCTTTTACAACGTTTTCACCAGCAGGTGGCGCTAGGGTGTGGTGTTTCGAGTGCTTTGAAACAGTGAATAATTTTTTTTCGAACTGGTTCGATTGATTCAGAGATTCTAAAAGCTTTGTTTCTCTCATCACTAGTCTCCTCCAGTCAGGATCAGAATCCTGACCTTCTCTGTCACACCTCTTAGTCTCAGCAGAACTAAGAGAGAGATACCACCAATTGCAATATTAATTTAGTTTGAACTTGTTTTTTTTACTTTTATAATATGTAAAACATACAGTATGTAAAACTTACTAATGTAGATTAAATACAGATCTACTTCAATCTAAACGTTAATGTCTTTCACTATGGCTATGTACACTCAAACTGTCCACTCTGTTAGGTCTTCTGACATAGAGGGTTTATCAAATAAATAAATGTGGGTTTTTTTATGCTAATTAAAAAAAAATTTAGTTGTTAGGATGTTTTCTCTCCAAGGAAGTGATGTCATCTTTATGATGTAATATCCTTTTGCCAGCTTTCATTTAAAGAGACCGTATAGTCGAATATAACAGGGTGGAAAATAATTTGAGGGACACACTGAAAACCTTTATTATAATTGTTCAAATAAATTTAACTATTGGAAAAAATATATATACATTAGAGAGAAGTGTTACCTAGTAAGTCTTGTATTCATCATGTAAATGGTTTACATAAGGAAAAAGAGTGAATTTTTATCATTTATTATTATCATTTTTTTTTTAAATCAGCTTCAATATGCCTAAAGTTCAAATTGTGTTATTTATGACAGAGTTTGAATTTAATTTAAAATTGTTCATCATTTTAAGGCAGTAAGATCATGATTTATACTGGCGGTACAAACGGCACTGTCACGTGGCGTGACGGCAGACAAGTAGGCAGGATGCAAATGCAGTACGAACGGTGATGTTTATTTAGTGTGAGAACGCAAAACCAAAATGGAAATAAAAAACAAAACACTCTCAATAAACTAAGCTAGGCTAACTATGACTATAGCTAATGCACGCACACACACACACACATGCACACACACACACACACACACACACACATTCAACGTATTCAACCACGCCGCGCGAGAAGAAAGAAGAAAGCAAGAAGAAAGCCATTTCTCAAAGATATCCATAAAAAGTCTCGTCTAAAGTTTGCCACAAGCCACCTGGGAGACACACCAAACATCACACCAAATGTTGAGAAATGGCTTTCTTCTTGCCACTCTTCCATAAAGGCCAGATTTGTGCAGTGTACGACTGATTGTTGTCCTATGGACAGACTCTCCCACCTCAGCTGTAGTTCTCTGCAGTTCATCCAGAGTGATCATGGACCTCTTGGCTGCATCTCTTCTCCTTGTCTGAGCTGAAAGTTTAGAGGGACGGCCAGGTCTTGGTAGATTTGCAGTGGTCTGAACCTCTTTCCATTTCAAAATGATCGCTTGCACAGTGCTCCTTGGGATGTTTAAAGCTTGGGAAATCTTTAAACTTCTCCACAACAGTATTACGGACCTGCCTGGTGTGTTCCTTGGTCTTCATGATGCTCTCTGCGCTTTCAACAGAACCCTGAGACTATCACAGAGCAGGTGCATTTATACAGAGACTTGATTACACACAGGTGGATTCTATTTATCACCATCAGTCATTTAGGACAACATTGGATCATTCAGAGATCCTCGCTGAACTTCTGGAGTGAGTTTGCTGCACTGAAAGTAAAGGAGCCGAATAATTTTGCACGAACCACTTTTCAATTTTTTATTTGCTAAAAAAGTTTAAAATATCCAATAGATTTCGTTCCACTTCACAATTGTGTCCCACTTGTTGGTGATTCTTCACAAAAATTTTTAATTTTATATCTTTATGTTTGAAGCCTGAAATGTGGCAAAAGGTTGAAAAGTTCAAGGGGGCCGAATACTTTCGCAAGGCACTGTATATATAAAATAAAATCCCACTTTCCTTTTTAGTAATGACCAGTCTTTCAATAGTGAATGATAAACCCCTGTTGCTGAAACACTAATACTGTACAGAGAGATCACACTATTTCTTAGCTTTGGCTTAACTCTAGAGACTTTCAAAATATTTCAACAAATATAATACATTCACAATTTTTAGATCAGCATTTCCGTGTTACCTTCGGTTAACCTGCACAAAAAAACAAATAAACAAAAAAAAAAACAATTCATACTGAAATATTAATGGTTCAGTCATTCAACATGTAATATAAGATATATTATAAGAAAACTTATTGAAATCTATCAGCAAATATCTAATGAAGAAAAGATTCTGTCAGAATTGGAAACTTCTGTAACAGAGGAGACACACCAGCGACGTTAACAGAATCCAAAAATCCAAAAGCCATCAACAAAATGCCAGACCAGATCATGCACAATAATCAGAGGGCACACAGGATTGTGAATCCAGATTACTCAAGACAAGGGCAAATTCCAAAAGAACTGTAAAGAGATCCAAGTTCCAGATCATACATAGAAATCCAACAGGGTAACAATGACGCAGAACTTAGGAGAATGAAATGGTAAACTGTAAGGTTTCGAAATGTTAGTGTGAGTTCATGTATGAGGAACAAACAGGAAATGGTAATCTGAGGAATCACTCAAATCTTCAAAACCCTCTGATGGCTTGGTGGTCCCAAGTCCTTGTTTGAATGGGCCAATCTTGCAGGATGGAAGCTTAAGTTAAAGGTCCTTGCTACACATCTAGATGCTTTGCCCTGGTCTCAGTTGAGGATGGGGACATTGATGTCTGTCTACTTGACATTTCTACTTGAGTCAATGAATGACCCACTGTAGCGTATGGGCTGCTTCTCATGTTTCTTCACTTTTCTTGATCCATTTTTCTATGGCAGGAACACTTAATGGTTCCCCTGACCAGGGGAATAGAGGTGGTTGGTGATTAGTAGCCTAGGACATACTGGAATGATTTGAGACCTGCCAATAAGTGCATGAGAGAGTTCTGTGCATATTTGGCCCATGGGAGATAGCAGCTTCACTCACGTTGCTTGTGAAAGCAGTACGTTTTCAGGAATTTCATGCATTTTAAGAAATTAACAGTATTTTACAGTAATTATGTTTATGGTTCACATACAATAGCTTATGTTTGACAATGATGTCTTCTTAAATGTAGTCACTTACTGCTTTGATCACAGGAGATACAACCATACTTCTGTTTATGACAGCATCCAACTAAACACTGTAATTCCATATTTGGCTAAAATTTATTCATGCATACACCTGTACCAACATGATAGGTCAGGGTTCTTCAAATTTGGATGATACATTTTGGCACAGACATTTAGGCTACTCACCCTTGAACCCAGAAGTGTTTGTGATGGGGCTTGGGAGGATCCTCATACAGACATGTATTGCTTCTTTGAAGCTGTTGATTCTGATTACTGTACCCAATATTTGACTTTATGAGGCAATGGCAGAGCGTTAATTCCAAACCTCTGCTGGATCCATGGGTAACAGGAAGCCTTCTGTAATGCAGGAGAATCACCAGGGAATTTAACATTCATATGCAAGAAGTCTTAATAGTGCAAAATCCAAAGATTCTTAATCTAAGAGGCCAGTCCAGGTCATTCACAATAATCAGGTCCAAGGTTTAGTCATGGCACAGGCAAGAGTAGGCACACATTAAATCCAGATCAATCAAGACAAGGGCAAATCCAAAATAACAATTCATACAAAAGAATCAAGGTCATGGTCATACACAGAAATTCAACATGGTAGCACCAGCTCAGAACTTACGAGACTGAACAGGCAAACTATAAAGCTTGTTGGTGCAATGTTACTGTCATCCATGTGCTTTTTAATGGAACAAAGGTAAAATTGTTAACATAACAAAAAACATGTTATAATGTGGGAGACTGAACGCCTAGACTGCAGTACAGGTGGTACAGTTGAAGAACAGCTCACACCCATGGAGGAGCAAGAAATCTTTCACTTCTTTGCTGCACCACACCAACAGCATGAGGATCTGTACACCGTAGTACAAACCAACGCGTTTCGAGATTTAACTAAAGGAAAAAGGAATGTTTAATTGCCTAGTTTCTTCCTGGACAATACCTGGACAAAAAGCTACAAAGAATGAAAACCTGGAAGTTCTCTTACCAAGGAGAAGATGGACAGCAGCTGCATGAAAAATGTTACTCGTAAACAGTTATAGACATTCATATAGACTTTCATATGGACTTTCTAATGGACTATTCACACAACTGTATTGGGTTAAGATTAAAGGGGTGTGGGGTTTGTGAGGGTGTGGGTGGGGTTATAAGGGGTTTTTGCTTTTAAATATTTAAATATGTACATAGTTTAAACTGATGAATTAAAGGCATCTTAAAAGTCAAAAGTCTCTCTCTTGCACAAAAACTCGCTCGCTCTCTCACACACACCTCATATCATATCATCCTTTTTTTCAATTAAGGAAAAACTTATTTCTGCAGCTATTGTTGTCTCATATCATTGTTTCCTCTGGAGCAATTTCCCATAGCTTAATTTTTCAAAGTATAATATTAAGCTATTTTACAAAGTTCCTCTTCATCTTACCTCACCTCTCTCTCTCTCTCTCTCTCTCTCTCTCTCTCCTGATTTGAGCATGTCTGAGGATCGATGAGTGGCCTTAAGTTTTATTTGATTTTTCGATGGCCCGACAGAGGCTAGGTCGATGGGATGCTTGCCCGTGTCAAGTTGACCTTTTCAGGGCATCGTCAGCCTGCTGTCCCCTGGGCTCCCAGCCTCTCCACTGTCACTGCCTGAGCGACACCGGTCTGTTCTGCACAAACACAAAGTCTGGCTGGACGTCTATATTGCACTGTCGCCTACTGACAGAGACTGGACACAGTATTTGTAAGCTGTCCTTAGGCCATGACACTTTGCCAATGAGTAGCTGCTAATTTATGCGGCCAAATCTCCTCTGTGCAAAAACAAAAGTTAATTGAGTCATTACCCACTAATTCAGGCCCTTTTAGTTTATATCTATTGGCTTAGGCCTGCTTTTTAGTGCCATATTCACACTCTTCACTCCCCTTTAAGCCCTAAACTTTGCAACCGTAAACATGCAAAATGAACTTGATCTCATGAATTTTTCTATGTTGTTGTTTTTTTGCTAATTTATATTTGCCAATTCATGCCATGACTTGGCAAATAAAACAATGGGTCTCATTTAACAAGCTGGATATATTTTTAAGTTGTTAGTAGGAGTAGTTACATGAAATTTGGTATTCAAGAAAATCTCATAATTTCAGAAAAATATTTGTATCCTATGAGAGCTCCTGTGTGTGTATGAATGTATGCATAAGAACAATAACTAATGTAAAACTTGGTTGTTTCATATTAATAACATACATTTTTTTAAAGTATGAAATATGAAAAAATAAAGAATGTAAGCCAACATAAATCCATAACTTAAGACAAATTCAATTGAAACAATAGAAATGCCGCCATATAACATGCTAGTCTGTGGACAGCCATAAGCCATGGTGCAAATATCTCAGCTGATTGAAGATTTAATGCACACTGCGCCTGGGTAATTCACATAAAATAGTTATTTATTCGGATCAGATTTGAAAACTGTATATGACGGATCTGAAATTATAGTGTTATATCGTGGAGCTTTTAAAACAAAATTGCCATACTTTTATAAACATTTTATAGATACTGCCGCTGAACAGGAGCACCAGTTCTTTCGCAATGTTATGGGAGGTGGCTTTGCGGAGTGGCACCGCCTCGGGGTATCGGGAGGAGTAATCCAGGATGATGAGTATGTACTCATAGCCCGGGCGGATTTTGGGAGTGGCCCCATGAGGTCCATGCCGACCCTTTCGAGAGGACACCTATGATGGGCAGAGGGATAAAGGGAGCCAACAGGGACCTCCGTGGCATGGTACGCTGGCACTGGGGGCACCGTTGGCAGATGCCCCGGACCTCTGCACATCCATCCCCGGCCAGACAAAGCGGTCTTTTAGCTTTTCTAGGGTGTTTTGTGCCCCCAAGTGGCCCTCAGGCGAGGGGGGTATTGTGGGCCAGGTGTATCAGCGTCTTGGTCTTGGGGACTACAAGGAGGTCTATGATTTCCCCTCGGCGGCTGGCCCATTGATATAGGAGACCGCACCTGATGAGGAAGTAGGAGGAGGGGAGCCTCTGGTTCGGCTCTGGTCGACCCCTTCTATCTGCCGCACCTAGGCTCAGCAGTGTTTCAGGCAGTTATCTTCAGTTCCCCTGCCAGTTGACCTATTGGAACCCAGACGAGATCGGATTAGCGTGTGTGCGGCTTACTTGCTGTCCTGGACCGTGGATGCCACTCTTTGACACCCCAGCCCTCTCGGTGGGCAACCCATTCGAAGACTTCCAGGTAGGCCTTGATGTCGTCCTCTGTGGTCAAGTGTGGAAGAAGGCCTGGGCTTCTCGGCTGGGATCTGGATGAGGAGGGGTGGCCACAGGGGTCTTTGCTTTCAGGGCCAGCAGCTCCCAGGTTGCAACCTGTAGGCTCTGGGTGAGCTGCTGTATTATTGTCTGTTGCTGGAGGCTGACCTCCAGTAGTTGCTGTAGCATGGTGTCCATTTTCTTTTGTCTCTCTTCCTTTTTTATTTTATTTTTATTTTTTATTTTTTATATATCGGTCTGTGCTCATGCCCACATTCTCCACCAGTGTGGGGAATCTAGCCAGCAGGGGGACGGAGCACAGACACACGGGAGGCTGTTTTGGTGTCACTCATGGAGAATTTTTTATTCAAAAAAGTTCATGAGAGGGTGTGGGTGCGCATGTGTGCATGTGTGTCGATGTGGGAGTGTGAGGAGAAAGGCTTAGTTGTCGCGGGGATGCCGAGGGTGTGCTAGGGGTTTCACCCCATCGCCACATGCTCTCCGGCTGTCCAAAACATTGGTAGTTAGCTGTTTCTTCAGCACCACCATGACAGTTGAGGGAGGAGCGATCTTTATCTCTTCTGCGCTGGCTGTCGGTCAGTCGCAACAACTATAAATGTAGGAAATATTCACCAATTTATTTATTTTTTTGCTGTGATACAAAAACATTTTTAGTTGTATACATATTCACACATCCCGCCTTGCCCCCCTTTCAATATGTATTTTAATGATTTTGGATGCACTTCTTCTGGAGCTGCAAGTGTTCTGGAATATCTCTCTCTCAGTTTTGCACATCTGGACATTTTTGCCCAGTCTTACTGGCAAAATTGCTCAAAACCAACTATAAACTATTGGACAATAGCAGTTTTCAAGTTTTACCACAGATGCTCAATCAAATTGAGGTCTGGGCTTTGACGGGAGTGGATTTAATTCAGGATCTTTGTTTTGAACAATGTTTCTTTGCAAACATCCATTGACCTTGCCTTTTTGCTCTGGCAGCAATTTTATCTGTTACTGCTTTTGGCACGTTGCAATGTCCTGCATGCATTGCATGGCTGTATTTATCCATTGTTGTTTTTTTTATAAATTTTTTTATAACCACACGGGCTTAATCATGGGAATGGGTTATGTCAGTTGCTTTTCTAGCTTTAGCTCTGGCCCATGGCTTAGCCACTTTTCTCATACTTTTGGTGAGTTTGTGACAAATTCAGTGCAGTAATGGATCATTTCATCACAGTTTGCATAATCGCAGTCTTTAATGAACAGTTTAACCTCTGTCACGAAGTATGCAAATGACCCACCACTTTCTTGCATCTTTGAATCTTTTGGCATGAGGGACTCTGTAAAGCCATCACAATACATGTCTAATTTCTTAGGTTGGTCTCAGTTAAACTTCAATTGTACTTTATACCCATGTAACTTACCTCATCCCCTTTATTTCCAATCCATAACAGAGGAAAGCCACACTTTTCCTTCTCATTTTTCCCATGCAGGGCACCCATGACCACTAACTCAGCATGTTATTTGAAGCACCGTCATGCCGCCAGCAGATTGAATGAATTAGTGGAGCGGAGAAGCCATTTAGTTTTTGGTCTCCCCATATTGATCTCACAGAAATAGTGTGGACTCAAAAAAAGAAGGTGAACTCAACCTGTGACCAGCTGTTTTTATTTATTCAAGAGAAACCAAAAGGAGCAGTTACATTAGCACTTTTCTTTAATAATAATAATAATAATAATAATAATAATAATAATAATAAACAAGCTTGTGGGTAAGAAACATAGCTACTCCAGTCAGCCAGCCCTGAGCAAATTAACAGCTACATGAATATCCCAGATGTGTGCTGAGGACATTTTGTTTCCTTTCAGAGGTTTGCCCTCCAAGTCTGAAGTTGGTATGCTGAGGACTCTGGGTCAAGAAAGGTTAGTAGAGCTTCACTGTGGGTCCCAAGTGTCATGCTTACTCAGCAAACAGCTAGTAGAGCTGGCTAAAGCAATCTTTAGATGACAGATTTTCTACAGACCTGGTAACACCAATACCCTAGTCAGACTGGCTCCTAGAGTAAAGATCAGGAAGATAGCTTCAGCAGTGTGAGGTTCACAGTACACCAAGGTTGCCATGCTGAACATAGTTTAATTATATTGCATAGTGGCAAGGTCATTGGAAACAATGCTTTGGAAAAGTCCGGGTGGCTGTGGCTCAGGTGGTAGAGTGACCCACATGACTCCACATACCGAAGTGTCCTTGGGCAAGACACTGAACCCCAATTGCTCCCGATGGCAAGTTAGCGCCTTGCATGGCAGCTCTGCTACCATTGGTGTGAGAGTGTGTGAATGAATGGGTGAATGAGACACAAAGCGCATTGGATAAAAGTGCTATATAAGTGCGCCATTACCATTTACCAAAAGTCCAAATACAAAACCTCAATTGCAAGCAAAGAAAAAGGGCAAGAAAGCAAATAGGTTTAAGGTTCTTTATTTAGTCCCATACCTATTACATACGTGTGATGTAATGTGTAATGTAGTGAAATGTTTTTCCTTAGTTACTTGTCCGACAGTGCGATAACAGACCAACAACGACTAAGGATATACACATATGATATAATAGGATGTAGTAAAATAATAAAATACAGACGATGTAAAAAAAAAAATTATGGACTGTAGAATAAAATATAATAGACTGTAGATTATAAATAAATATAATGGACTGTAGGCAATATGATGTGAAAAAATGGAATACAATAGACTATGATGTGTGGGGGCAGATATACAGAGTTGTAAAGTATATATAGAGTTTATACAATGTGCAAAATAATGTATTATTTTTCCTTCTCTATAATGCAAACTGTTTTGTGTATGTGTGTTGTGTGTGAGACATGCAGGAATATGCAGACTTTGAAGTGTTCAGTAACCAGATTGCCCGAGTCTCTCTGTGTTGATCCGGTAGCGTTTCCCTGATGGGAGCACTGCGAAGAGTCTGTGTCCAATGTGGAGAAAGATTTTTAATCTGTTTAAATCTTGGAGGAGCCAAACTTGTTTTATTCTTCTTCATTTCTCTGAGCTAACTTTATGAAAATTAGTTCTAGCCATCTACTTGGGTTTGTGACAGGGCATCATGCAACTTCACAGGGCAGAGAAACACACTTGGAGGAGAGTGGTAAGTAAGTCGGCATAAATATGCTAATGGACAGATATAATTAGCTACCATCAGTTTGATTGACAAGGGAGAAGTCCAAGAAAGCCATTTATATATACAGTATCTCACAAAAGTGAGTACATATCTCACATATTTGTAACTATTTTATTATATCTTTTCATGTGACAACACTGAAGAAATGACATTTTGCTACAATGTAAAGTAGTGAGTGTACAGCTTGTATAACAGTGTAGATTTGCTGTCTCCTCAAAATAACTCAACACACAGACATTAATGTCTTAACCGCTGGCAACAAAAGTGAGTACACCCCTAAGTGAAAATGTCCAACTTGGGCACAATTAGCCATTTTCCCTCTCCGGTGTCATGTGACTTGTTAGTGTTACAAGGTCTCAGGTGTGAATGGGGAGCAGGTGTGTTAAATTTGGTGTCATCACTCTAACACTCCCTCATACTGGTCACTGGAAGTTCAACATGGCACCTCATGGGAAAGAACTCTCTGAGGATCTAAAAAAAAAAAGAATTGTTGCTCTACATAAAGATGGCCTAGGCTAGAAGAAGATTGCCAAGACATGGTTATCATTCCAGAAGAAACCTCTTCTAAAGATGATGCACAAGAATGCCCACAAACAGTTTGCTGAAGACAAGCAGACTAAGGACATGGATTACTGGAACCATGTCCTGTGGTCTGATGAGACCAAGATAAACTTATTTGGTTCAGATGGTGTGAAGCGTGTGTGGTGGCAACCAGGTGAGGAGTACAAAGACAAGTGTGTCTTGACTACAGTCGAGCATGGTGGTGGGAGTGTCATGGTCTGGGGCTGCATGAGTGCTGCGGGCACTGGGGAGCTACAGTTCATTGAGGGAACCATGAATGCCAACATGTACTGTGACATACTGAAGCAGAGCATGATCAGTATGCAGTATTCCAGCATGATAACGAGCCCAAACATTAAAAGGTATAACCAAATATTTACAAAAATGTGAGATACTGTTTTGTGAGATACTGTATATACCTTATTAATTTTGGATGTCTGGCCACAACTTGTGTTCTTCTTGGGATTTCAACTCAATAGGGTAGCACATACATTTGTACCAGAGTTGATGAATTTATTTTGAATAATTTATTGCTGAGCAATTTGTGGAATTTATTTCAAGCTGTACTCACAGTCTTATATTGCAAACACTTCTCCTGCTCTTTTAATGATATCTATTTATAGATACGTACTCCTTGCCCTAATTTGTGAATGTCAAACAGTCACATATTATGACATTTAGACTAATGGAAATTATGGCGGCTAGTTAAATGGCTTGTATTTTAATTACATTTAAATTTAAACTTAAATACATTGGTTACACAATTTTCTTGCTTATTAAGAATAAAAATGCTGTGTACACAATACAAGTTTTGATCAGTATGCAATTCAATCTTCTTGTATTAGTAGGAGGATCAATTTTACATTTGGATAAGAATGTAAATTAATCTCTGTTAAACAGCTTCTGGGCTTGAGCATATTTACTTTCTTCAGTATTCATATATTCAGCTGATAAATAATGGTCATTTTATAGTATTGACAGCATAAAAATTTCTTTGACTGTACAGTATCTCATCCTGAATTGTGTCAGCAGATATATGGGCACATGTATGATAAATTTCAGAATCAGGTAGTATTCAAGTGTTGAAACAATTAATGATGTGAAAAAGGCGATGCTGATATTTCTCTCAAGCTTAATTTGTTCATCTGTTTGAACGTCAACGTAGGTTAGAACATGGTCCCATCCAAAACTATTGGAATGGCAAGGCCAATTCATTTGTTTTTACTGTAGACTGAGGACAATTGGATTTGATATCAAATGATGAATATGAGAAGAGAGTTTAGATTTTCAGCTCTTATTTCCTGGTATTTATATGTACATGCATTAAGCAACAGAAATCTTAGAACATTTTGTATCAGAAAAGCCTTTTGTAGGTGTTGAGACAATAAATAGCTCTGCATATTGACTATTGGATTTAGTTTCAATTCTAAAGAATGCGTATGCTGTTAAAAAAGTATAAAACCACATGAAGATCAGAGAGCTGTCTATGGGAGAAAAGCAATCCATTTTGAAGCTGAGAAAATTTATCAGAGGCATTGCACAAACATTGGGTATAGCCAGTACAACAATATAGATAGAAACCTCAGACACCAAACAGGTCGGCCAAGAAAAACAACAACAGCTGATGACAGAAATATTGTGAGAGCTGTGAAGAAAAAATCTAAAACAACAGTCAGTGACAACACCCTCAACCTCCACAGTCAGAGGTGAAGGTATCACAATCCACCATTTGAAGAAGACTTTGAGAGCAGAAATATAGAGCCAAAGCAAAAGATTCAAACCACTCATCAATGGTAAGAATCAGAAAACCAGACTGGAATTCACAAATAAATACAGAGATGATCCACAAAGGTTCTGGAACCAAGATGAACCTCTGCCCAAGTGATGGAAAGGACATCTGTGAAAAATGGTGGCGGTAGTGTCATGGCTTGGGCTTGCATGGGTGCTTCTGGAACATTCTCAGTAATCTTTATTGATAATGGAACTCATGATGGTAGCAGCAGAATGAATTCAGAAGTTTACAGGAAAATTTAGTCTGCCAATTTCCAGAGAAATACATCCAAATTAATCAGGAAGAACTTCATCATGCATCAAGACAACGATACAATACACACTGCCACCTCAACACTTGACTTCATCAGGGTGAAAAGTGCAAGGTTTTAGACTGGCCAAGTCAATCAACAGACCGTCACCCAACTGATCAGCATTTCACCTCCTGAAGAGGAGACTGACGGGAGAAACCCCCCGAAACAAACCAAAACTGAAAGAAGCTGCAGTACAATCCTGGAAAAGCATCACAAAGGAAGAAACCACCAGTTTGTTGATGTCAGTGAGTCACAGGCTTGATGCAGTTATTGCAAGCAAGGGATATGCAACCAAATATGAAGTGTTATTTACTTTATATTATTATTATTATTATTATTATTATTATTAAATTTTATTATTTTTTTAAACTTTTATTCATCTAATATTACTGACGATTGAATGTTAAACTCCATGTTTGAACCTGAGCTCAGATATAGGTTTCCACCAGGGTCTCTGGTTTACTCACAAAAACATGCTAGTAGGTGGATTGGCTGTGTTAAATTGCCCATAGCTGTGTATGACTAAGTGTGTGCATCCAGGGTTTATTCACACCTTGCACATGGTATTCTTGTGATAGGCTCTGGATCCATGTGACCCTCACCATTAGAGAATGGTCACTGAAGATGAATGAATGTCAAGACATTTTTTTCAGTTGGAAATGGTGGCTGTTAGCTAATCAACTAAGAAGAGCCCCTGGGTTTAATTTGGGCAACAGAAAACACATATATGCTCACACAGCAGCCACATTGCAGCTTAGTCCGGAGGTTTGTTAATTACTCTGATGTTCATTAGTAACAGAGCCCCTGGCTTTTATTACAGCATTTAATTATGGAGGAAAAGCACACACACTGCTTATAGATGTAATACAATACAATAAATATATAATTTCATAATTTTCTAGAGGAAGGGAATTTCTTCTGCCTCATTCTTTGTTCCATCATGCCTGCGCCTGGTTTCCAAGACAATGCCCTATTCAGGTGGTAGACTGAGGACTGATTGATAGACTGATTAGTTGAGACATCAGTTGGTGCAGGACGATGCCTTTGATTTGAATTGCAAATTGGAAATGGAATAAATGACAAAATGCCTATAATCTAGGCCACACCCTACAGTTCTTGCTGAAAAATATTCAGTGCAATCCACTGCAAGACGTTCAAGGATTACATGTATAAACTGTAGTGTTTTGCTCAGTTTATAATCTTATCATATGCTGTCCAAATAGTGTGTCCTCACCCTCCCTTTCTGGGCAACCTTGTAATCCTTTTGCATCATGAGCTTCTCTACATATATAAATATTTAGATATTCCTGGGAATATGGTATGTTTTTGGTCTGTGTATGTGTGAGCGTCTGTTCAGGGGAGCATATAAATGGATTTCATATATACGTGCATGCAACTTAGAACACTAAGCCCAACAATTAATCATCCAGAACCTCCCTCTGTAATCACATACACTCAAGAGTTGTGATATATGAGCTATGTCAGAATCAATGGCCCCATGACACACCTACACACAGACATAGATACATGCACAAATACACGCAGGTGGCCTGTCTCTCCATGTATCTTACTTCCCTCGTTCCCTCATTCCTCCATCAACACACTTACACTGATTGGAGGAGGAGATAGAGAATTTATTTATTACATTTACTTTCTCTCTTTCTCATTTCATACTTCTTCCTTTCTTCAACTATATATATATATATATATATATATATATATATATATATATATATATATGAGAGAGAGAGATAGTGTACTAAGTATTAAGTATTAAGAATGTTGAATTTAGTTACATTACAGTGTTATAGTAAAATGTATATTTTAGCTAGCTAGTTGATGTTCGATCATTAGCCTGTGTTAGCGAGCTTAGTCTGTATTGCTAATTTTCGCCCTTACAGAACAAACACACTGTAGCATCAGTGGTCAGCATTACAGTGTATGCTAACCAGTTAATGCTACATAGAAAAAATATATGAGTTAAATTTACTCCTGAAATATGAAATGTGTCGTAACCATTTCCACACAAATAATCTTGGTAAATTTATCTAAACAGATTTTAAGTAATGTTTACATAGCGGCAATCATTAATCTCAAAAAAAAAAAAAAAAGTCAAATTAATTAACAGATTTCTTGTTTTAAAAGTACATTATACTAATAGTTGAGTTGAATAAAAAAAATCTGAGCGTTGTAAAAAAAAACATGCAGATCATGTAAACTGTCACGTGGCGTGACGGCAGACAAGTAGGCAGGATGCAAATGCAGTACGAACGGTGATGTTTATTTACAGTGTGGAGAACGCAAAAACCAAAATGGAATCAAGAAACATAACTCTCTCTACAACTAAGCTAAGCTAAACTAAACTAGGACTATGGCTAATGCTAAGGTTACGGCTAAGGCTATGGCATAAACAGGACATGAAACCAAGACCCGCTAAAGTCGCACTCGAGCTATACATGGCATACATGCACGGCTCACGGTATATATCTACACAGTCATTAGCCCGCAATCGCTACCAGCTGCGGGCACTTCGGCATACGTCACACATGATGCGAGGGGGCGAAAACATGATGTCACCCTGGAAGAAGTCAGCACGTGCGCAACAGCTCTCAGCTCGCGCTGTTACTCCGGGAGAACTGTGACATGAACATTATCATTACTACTTAACGGTTATTAAAACCTTTAATAGTTCCAACTAGAAGCAGCACACCAGTGAGTATATGCACATACATCCTAACAAAACCCAAAATCACTACTTAACTAAGTTTTGTGTGTGTGTGTGTGTGTGTGTGTGTGTGTGTGTGTGTGTGTGTGTGTGTGTGTGTGTGTGTGTGTGTGTGTGTGTGTGTGTGTGTGTGTGCACTATACACCTGACTGAAAAACACAAAGAAGGTGAACCAAGAAAATTTACTAACTTACCTGCAAAAATTTCTTAATATTTAATAAAAAAAAAGACAGTCCATCTATAATGCTAAAAAAATTAAATCAGTTTAAGTTCGAGTTTATAAACCATGCCCCAACTTTAGCACGCAATTGGTTCAAGTTAAAACATTACTTTTTTTTTTCTAGTTTTGTGGACACTTGCAAAATAATAGTAATAGCAACCAAGTAAAGTAAGTAAAATATGCAATTTGCTCACACATAGCCACATATTTACATTAAGTCATTTAGTACAGAACCTTTAGTCTCTAATAATTTGCTTTTATGAAATCACAGATTGGATTTTATCATATTTATTGAACCACTGAATAATTTTTTTGGGTAGCTAATTGATCCAAAAACTCTATAGTGCATCGATGTCTTTATGTCACAACCGTTGTTCTGCCTGCATCACAGGGGTCATCTAAGATAGAAAATGAAAAGACTTTGCTGCAATCATACTAGTCATCAATACTGAGTTTGAGAAAAACATAATATCCACACATTTTTAATGCAGATGTCACACTTGTTACACAAATTAAGAAATTAAATGATCTATTTGTTTAGACCTGTAATGTGTGATATTGCTTTGAACATGGGTTCTGACTTGCAGATACTGGAAAAGAAAGGTATATATGTGGAAGATAACATCTATCTCTCTGTTTTGCAAACAAACGTTTATATACAAATGAGAAATTCACCTCGTTCCCAAATCAGAGAGGTAAATGTAGTCTTCCAGATTTCAAGAGAACGTAGTCATTTGTCCGCCAAAGTGTCAGACACCTTGCCTAAGGTGGAAATAACTGATTATGGAAAAGTACCATATAAATGGATGTTATTGCAGATGTAATAAAGGCCTTCATATGTGTTTGTGTTTTGTTCAGCTAATTTATGATGTATAAGCATAACCAGACAGAAAATAAAGCATGTTTTAGGCATTGTGTATGGTTTCTGTTCTAGGATTGCAATGATAATATAATAATCATCATACCACCATAATATAATAATCATCACCATAATCATCTGCTGTAGTATTATTTAGTATGATATGGGGGAAACTAAAAGGAATCGAATTCCTGCTTTGGATTAAATCCAGAAAAGTTCAAGAACAATCGAAATCAGAACTGGCGATAACACTGATAACGTGTGATAACGCATAACTCATTGTATCACACCCTATTATAAGGGTTACTTATTTAGCCCCTTGAGAGATTGGGCATGGATTAAATAGGCGTTTGCTTCACCTAGCTAACAAGCTAGCATTTCACTAATCCCACTAAGCGGTTGTTTATGTAAAAGCTTGAGTGCAGAATTCCTGATGAGGGCTCTATTGACCTATGGCTCAGACACACAAACATGCACACCACTATGCATCCAGATCACCTCACAGACCCATTACTGTGTCAATGGAGGGATGGACAGATGGTCCCAATGGGAGCTGCAAGAGCACACACACACACACACGCACACACACACATACGCATGCTATCTGTGGACTTGCATATAGAGGAAGGGAAACAAAGCACAGGCAAACAGAAAGTGTAAGGACAAGGAAAGGTAATGCATACATCAAACAAAAACATAAACTCCATCACTATCTTTAGCTTAAACATATGTAATTATCCAGTACAGGACAAGTCTTTATTCAAGTCTTTCCAGTCTTTAGTCCTGATCATACAATTATTTATACATTTATATGTATTCGAAAATAAGACAAGAGCAGGGTAAAGCCAAGATTAAGCTAATATGTGCCATATATCAAGGATAACTCTGGACTTCAGTTGCCAATAGCCACTACATTGTATTACATGTCACATGACCACTTTCACCTGAATCACGTTTCTGTTAAATGAGTACACACATGTATAGCCATGGTTTGCACTGCTTCTTTGTCTTTCATATGTCTTAGACTACCGTGTTCCATGTTCCCGTGTTTTGTTTCACGCCACAGTATTTTCCTTAGTTGTTGTAGTGTCTTTGTTTTGTTGCCTATTTGTTTAATAAAACGCTCTACATCTGCGATTGCTTCCAACCACTACCTTGAATCATGACAATATGGAAAAAAGAATTGCAGTCATCATTTAATTCATTATTAATTTATTGTTAGTCGTAGGCATCAGTCGTCCTGTTAAATGTACATAAAATGGATTAATGCACAGCGATATTTTTGTTTACTTTTTTTAATGATCCCCTGCATAAATGGCGACTCAATGCACACTTACTGTGTGCTGTCAGAATATTGGCATGGATGCATTAAGTTCCTGTCAGGATATTGGTGGCCAGGCATTTAGCATGTACACAGGGCTCCAGCGCCTCAGTGGCCAAAATGCCAGTCTATAGATTTGAAGGGGACTAAAGATCATGTTACCGTCATCAGGATACACAGGTGACGTGTCACATGCAGTGGTGGGATAAATTCTGACAGCGTATAGCAGTGACAGGTCTGGTAACGACAGCTCTGTCATTAAACACATACTCCCTTTGGGTGTTCCCAAAATCTCTCTGCTGAACAAATTATAATGTCCACTGGTGTGTGTGTGTGTGCACGCATATGCATGAAAAAGGTTCAGGTACAGGGACAAATTTGCATTACAAACAGAGCATTATAGTAACAAACTAAATCTCATATATATATATATATATATATACATATACACACACACAGGTGCTGGTCATATAATTAGAATATCATCAAAAAGTTGATTTATTTCAGTAATTCCATTCAAAAAGTGAAACTAGTATAATGTATACATTCATTACACACAGACTGATATATTTCAAGTGTTCATTCCTTTTCATTTTGATGATTATAACTGACAACTAATGAAAACCCCAAAATCAGTATCTCAGAAAATTTGAATATTACTTAAGACCAATACAAAAAAAGGATTTTTAGAAATGTTGGCCAACTGAAAAGTATGAACATGAACAGTATGAGCATGTACAGCACTCAGTACATAGTTGGGGCTCCTTTTGCCTGAATTACTGCAGCAATGCGGCGTGGCATGGAGTCGATCAGTCTGTGGCACTGCTCAGGTGTTATGACAGCCCAGGAGTGTTCAAGAGTGGCTTGACACAAGGAATGCGACAGCTGAAATCCATTTCTTGCATACGTCTGTGCGACATTGTGCGCATGTGTGACATCATCAAACGGTATTCTGATCGCTAAAAAAAAACCCTTCGCGTTATCCTTAATCTCTCTCTCTCTCTCTCTCTCTCTCTCTCTCTCTCTCTCTCTCTCTCGTCTGTTTCCCCTCCAGGTGCGGGACCAGGTGCGAAGCCGGCAGTGCCGGGTGCGCCCTCCATTCTCAGCAGCCGCAGGAGGGTCCCATTAAGATCGTTTTGGTTGAAGGAAGACGGATACCGGGAGCATGGTGACCCTAGCCCGTCCCCCAGTTCTTCCCGCCGGACTCCGGCCAGGGGGTGTTCTCGCCATCACCTGCGTCCATGGGGACACCAGGGAGGTCCCGACAGTCGCGGTCCAGATCAAGGGCACGACCGGGATCGACCAGAGGGGGTCGACCAGAACCCAGACGTGAGGCTCCTTGCCATGTACTTCCTCGTCCAAGGCGGTCTCCTCTACCAGCGGGCGTATCACCGGGGGGAACCAAGGACCAACTGGTTTTGCCCCGAACAAAGACCCAAATAGTGATGCACCTGGCCCATGCCCACCCGCTCGGCAGCCATCTGGGCCCGCGAAGTACGCTGGAGAAGCTGAGGGACCAATTTCTGTGGCCCGGAATGGACAAGGAGGTTTGGGATTTTTGTCAGCAGTGCCCCCAGTGCCAGTGCACCGCACCCCGGAGACCTCCACCGGCACCCCTCATCCTGCAACCCATCATCCGGGTTCCCTTTGAGCAAATTGGCATGGACCTGGTGGGGCGCCTTCCCAAATCTGCGCGGGGCCACGAGTATATCTTGGTCATTGTGGACTATGCCACCTGGTACCCCGAGCCGGTGCTGTTACGCAAAGTCACCTCTCCCAGCATCGCCAGGGAGCTAGTGCTCCTGTTCAGCATGGTCGGAATCTCCAACGATATACTAACTGACCAAGGTACCCCATTCGTCTCTAAACTAATGTCTGATCTGTGTCGGTTGTTGCAGGTGAAACATCTGAAGACATCCGTCTACTACCCCCAGACCGAGGGGTTGGTCGAACGTTTCAATCAGACACTTAGGCGGATGTTACACCGGGTGGTAGACAAAGAGGGAAGGAATTGGGACCTCCTCCTGCCATACATACTCTTTGCGGTAAATGTACTTAACAAAAAAAGTTAGGTTACATCAACTGTACAGAGTTTTAGAGAACATTTTAAATTTCAAAGTTTCAAACACTAATGGCAACATAGACATGATATGCTAATGGTGGATAGGCTTCTATTGAAGGGCAAGAGAGAAGTGTGAAAGATACAGAAATGCAAAATATAGCAGATATAGCATGCAAGATACAGAAACCCTACAGAAAATACACTAGGGTCATCGGGGAATCACCAAGTGTTTAGCTAGCATTCAAGAAGCAGTACGGTGGTCAGGACTGATCAAACAGATCAGATCAGATCAAGACAAGGCAAACTCTTGAAGTAAACAGAGCCCTATGTTAAGCTGGGTGTTGTGTGTGGTTATTCACACAGCTGTCTAATTTAGACACAACTTAACTACACAAAGTGATTTACATTAACATTTTGGATATATATTACCAGGTGGCTGTATGTTGTATGGTCTGATGAGACCAAAGTGGAACTTTTTGGGTATCATTCTAAAAGATAGAATTATTAATAAAGAAAAACAAGACGGCTTATTACCCAAAGAACACCATATCCACGGTGAAGCATGCTGGTGGCAGCATCATACTAATGAGCTGCTTCTCTTCAGGTTTAGTCAAGTTAGAGAGAATCATGAATAACAATATATTTCTATATTGAATTTCCCTTTGGGGATCAACAAAGTATCTATCTATCTACTATCTATCTATCTATCTATCTATCTATCTATCTATCTATCTATCTATCCATCCATCCATCCATCCATCCATCCATCCATCCATCCATCCATCCATCCATCCATCCATCTATCTATCTATCTATCTATCTATCTATCTATCTATCTATCTATCTATCTATCTATCTATCTATCTATAAAGCCTGCGAGCCTCTGTTAAACATCTGAAAATGAACAACAATTCACCTTCCAGCACAAATTCAAGTCAACAAAGCCATGGCTTCAATAGAAGATCAAAGTTTTGGAATGGTCGAGTCAGAGCCAAAAGTTAAATCCTATTGAAAACTAGTGCATTAACTCGAAGAGTCCTGTCTCAATTTGACAGATTTTGGTAAGGAAGAGTGTTATCAAATTGCCAAATCAAGATGTCCTACATTAGTAGACTCTAACCAAAATAAAGTGCTGTGTTGCAAGCAAAGGGATGTGCAAAATTGTGCAACTGGGTTATTTTCTTCTCTTTTTCCCCTAAAATTTTTTACATTAAAAAAAATAATAATCCATTCACATTTTATAAAGGTGGAAAATGAAATGAGTGTGTAGACTTTTATATCTACCGTAGACACTGTTTATACAACATATGGCCAAAGGTATGTGGACACCTGACCATCACACCCATTTGGCCTTTCTGTTTTTCAATCAAACAGTAACAACAAAAGTAATTGTTATTTCATGATTCTGTGCCAACATTAATCAAATATACACCCAGATTGTATCTAATTATCTGTAATATCATCACATAAAATCAATCATCAGACTTTTGAGAATTTTGAGATCAATAGGATAAAACCCATATTTGTTTCATGTCTTGTAACTGATATTAGTGAATATGAATTAGTCAATGTGAATATGAATATAAAAGTGAAATTTAACTGAACGTTCTATACAGCAGAATTGATCTTGGGGAACCGATTCCTAAGAATTCAATTCAATTCAATTCAATTCAATTTGATTTCTATAGCGCTTTTTACAACAGACATTGTCTCAAAGCAGCTTTACAGAAATATCAACACGGTATACAGATATTAAAGGTGCAAATTTATCCCAACTGAGCAAGACACTGAGTGGCGACAGTGGCAAGGAAAAACTCCCTAAGATGTTTTAAGAGGAAGAAACCTTGAGAGGAACCCGACTCAGAAGGGAACCCATCCTCATCTGGGTAACAAAAGATATTGTGAAACAAAATGGAGTTCTTATGAATTTAGACCCTTTTGGATGACCTATTTCGATGTTGTAATACTAGAATTTAATCTACAAAGTATACTGTTTTGAAAACCTTGTGCCTGGAAGTAACTTTCACATACCGTAAATTTTCTTAGACCATCTGTGCAATATTTTGTTTAAGCAACTAATATGTCAGAATGTGACATAATTATTTTGCCAAGGCATTTGATTCTTTATGTTGATGCAAAAATCAAGAGGTGGATCTTCACAATTCTCAGCACTGTCTTGTACTGCTGATGCTGATGAGTTATCAATAGGCAAATAGATAATATGTCTTGTTTGATTTATATGCCAGTAATTTCAAACAAGGGTGTTTGTGTCCTGTCATTTACAGTCAGTTACAGAAATCTCATCTGTCTCAATCTCAAACATTTTTTTTATAGTATTAGGTAGGTTGAACATGAGAGACCTCAGCAAACAGACACAGCCAACTATAATGGATGATTTTCAGAGCCACATAAAATTATGACAAACTCAAATTAAGCAATTCAACTGAAATAATTCAGTTAATTAATTCAGTTAAATCTAATGAATAATGTTTACTTAAATAAAGCCTTGTCCTAAGTGGATCTTGGCATCTATCCACCCTAAGTCAATTTCACACTGAAGGTCAAGGACAATGCTAGTTAATTACATTAACTTTGGAAAGCATTCAGACCCCAATGCACACGTTACAACGTCATAGATTTAATTTAAAATTGAATTAAATGTACTTTTTTAGGAAATCTTAATTGATCATAAGACAGGTCTTTCTCTCTCTCTCTCTCTCTCTCTCTCTCTCTCTCTTTTAAAGAGAACTCTGTCATTTAGATAAGCATTCAGACCCTTTATCCAGTTCTTTGTAGAAGCACTTTACAGCAATTACAGCTTCAAGTCTCTTATAGTGTAATATTTCCACACCTGGATTTGGGCCATTTCTCCCATTCTGTGCTCTTGGAAATATTCAAAGCTTTAGAAAAGGTTATATTTATAAACTTTCTCACATCTTTGTGTTGAGATAGTTTGAACGTGGAGGTCTACAGAGAGTTCTACAGAGAGTTGGGTTTCATGACTTGGGCTTTGGTCTGACATTGGCTATTTGAATTTTGTGACTTCTACAACACCTTATGTGCCTTTCCGAACCGAGTCCAATCGATTGAATTTGAAACAGCTGTACTTCAGTCATATTCTAGAGATAATAAACAGGAAACACCTGAGCTCAATTTGTAGCACCTTAGGAAAAAGCCAGAATTATCTAAATATATACATTTAAAATCAATATCCTGAATTTATATATTTCTGTAAAACTCAGTAAAAAGAAGTAGAGCAAGCTGTGAAAAAAGCAAGGGCTTCATCATCTCCAGGGCCTAATGGAGTTCTATACAGGGTGTACAAGAGTGCCTCAGGAGTTCTACGAATCTTGTGGAATTTGAATAATGCATATGTTTCAGTGTCACATGAACTTCTTTGGGCAGCATTTGATTTTTTCAGTGTACCAATGACCATAACAAATCTAGTGAAAGACTATTTTGGAGATTTGCAATTTAGTTTTTCAACTTCAGAATTCAACACTACGTAGCAATGCCTAGAAGTTGGAATATTGGCAGGATGCACCATTTCTCCACTGGCTTTTACCATGGCAATGGAAGTAATTATTAGGGCATCGAAATGGGTAGTGGGAGGAGAGTGCTTGACTTCTGGAATATGACTACCACCAATTCGAGCATACATGGATGACATGACAACCATGACTACAACAGTAGCCTGCACTAATCGGTTATTGGGCAAATTAACCAATAACACTGAATGGGCAATACCAACAGTGTCTGAGAAGCCAGTGAAGAGCCTTGGGAGATGGTACGATGGGGATCTAAAGGACATAGTTTGTGTGGGAGAAGTTAGACAACAAGTGGTGGAAGGGTTGAAGAGCATAGACAGCAGCGCTTTACCAGGTAAATTAAAACTCTGGTGCTTTCAGTTTGGCCTTCTGCTAAGGTTGCTGTGGCCACAGACTGTGTATGAGGTTTTTTGATAACAGTAGAGAAGCTGGAAGCTTTAATCAGTGCATCAGGAAATGGTTGGGAGTTCCACACTGCCTCAGCAGAGTGGG
Organism: Ameiurus melas; assembly: GCA_012411365.1. Taxonomy (NCBI): domain Eukaryota; kingdom Metazoa; phylum Chordata; class Actinopteri; order Siluriformes; family Ictaluridae; genus Ameiurus; species Ameiurus melas. The sequence goes on along the minus strand of CM022769.1, from coordinate 26,198,319 downwards.
ACTTTATGGTAAAGGAATACTGCAGCTACCTGTCTCCGTTTTAACCGAGGAGTTTAAGTGCGCCAAGGTCCGACTGGAAATGACATTAATAGAGTCAGCAATAAGGGAGGCAGCACCTGTAATGAAATCTGAAAGAAAGTGGGTGGCAAAGAAAGCTGTGGAGGATGCAAAGGCTGCCTTTCAAATTGGTGATATTACGTGGCAAGTTCAGCATGGAAGAGGGGGTCTTGGTTTCAGTTCAGCTCCTCCTACATGGCACAACGCAGCCCCAGTGCAACGGAGGAAACTTGCAGTCAACGAGGTGCAAAAGCAGGAGGAGAGGATGAGGTGTATAAAGGCCATTTCCCAGGGCAAGCAGGGAGAATGGATGAGATGGGAGAGTGTGGAACAACGCAAGATTGGCTGGCAAAACCTATGGTCAACGGAACAGAGCAGGATCAATTTCCTTATAAGGTCAACGTATGATGTTCTCCCATCACCACAGAACCTAAACTTTTGGGTAGGAGAGTATCCCTCATGTCCTTTGTGTTCGTCATCTGCAACATCAAGGCACATTTTGACAGGATGCAATGTGGCTCTTAGACAAGGATGGTTTACTTGGCGCCATGACCAGGTGGTGCGATGTTTTGCATTAGCATTGGAAGACAGGTGTAACATGACCAATAAGTTTCCACCTGTTCCATCAAAACAGTACAGACAAAAGACAATATTCCTCTGTCCAGGGGAGCAACCACCAAGAAAAGGTGTTAAAACCAATCCTCGTCCAGGACAACTGGAAGCTGCTAGAGACTGGAAAATGCTGGCAGATGTTGATCAACCTCTTATTTTTCCATCTGAGATTACCACCACAAACCTTCGACCAGAAATTGTCTTGTGGTCTGGGTCAGCACGAATAATTTATCTGAAGCAGCAGAGAGGAGCAGCAACTGGCTGTGGTTGAGACAGAAAGATTCTGGCTGGGGAGCTCAAGCACAATAGAAAGAAAGAAAGGTACAGGTAAATTAGCTGGGCTGAGTTGAGTGGGGGATGGAGGTGGGTGATTCTGGGATGCTAGAATCACCGTCGAGCCCTCTTGAGGTGTCGTGGGCTAGTTGACGGAACACAGAGGATGGAAGGTGCCCATTTGAAGACTCCAGAAATGTACCCTGATTAGCTCAATCCAGGCATTGTATGTGCTAAAATAAGCTGATCCCTGGAGTCAGCATTACACTTCACCTATCAACACCAGACAGAAGGACATTATATGGAAGGAAGCGTAAATGGATGGAGACACATAAGGGTCACATTGGTTTACTGTGAAGCTACGTCTTAGTTGGTGCTTATCTTGGTGAGAGTCACGTTTGCCAGCCTAAAATCAGCATGAAGGTTAACATCTACTCTCATGTAATGGAAATCATGTGTGTAAGTTTTTATTCATTCATAACGGCCTAAAATTTTTTTTTGTCCATTATGAATGAATTAATACTTTTCAAACCCACTGTACCTAACTGTATTCTATTACACCCTTCTAACTGTGAGCAGCTGTGTGAATTGCCTGGATAATGCCTGTCAAAGTCTTGAAACATCAGAGAGATGCTATCCGAAGCCAGGTGGCAGCCACATACACCTTTAGCGTATTTAGGGTTTTGCGACATGTGGGGTCTAGCATTCCCGGGAAAATAGCTAGTATTTTTGCAAAGAAGCAGACACAGTCTTTAGGGTACATAACATTCAGGAACTAGCTTCCACCTAAAGGCATATGGTTCCTGTCTATCAGTCCTTAGTTGACAAATCATACAGAGGGGCAAATCTACAGGAACAGATGTCCTGGCTGTGGGTGCCATTTCTCTCTGTCAATTTAAGATAGGGAAGGACAGGTGGGAAGCACTGGTGTTCCAAACTTCAGTGAAAGCAGTAGTAGTAACCAGGGTCTTTCCAGCTCAGAGACACAAGCATGAGTAGGACAATTGAGGCTAGTTGTGGACCAATGCATCCTGTCCCAACTAAAAAGAGTTGCCCAATTAGTTTCTAATATAAACACAAGATACAGATTTCAAGTGTGTGAATTGATCCCTAATGAGCAAGCCAGTGGTGATGGTGTTTAGGAAAAACTCCCTAAGATATTATGAGGAAGAAACCTGGAGAGGAACCAGACTCAGGAGGGAACCCATCCTCATCTGGGTAGCAATGGATAGTGTAAAAGTAAAAGAAAGTTCATTATGGTTTTTATATGAAGTCGGTTTTGTTGAACGTGTCCACTGTTCAATAAAGGAGACTTGAGTGCAAAATTGTATGTGGTAATTGCAGTCCTAAGCTCATAGCTGCAACCATAGTTCAAGCACCATAGCACAACTGTTCATGTGGAATTGAGGTTCACACCCATTTCCATCCTCAGCAATCTCCAGGCTGTACCACTTGGGGTTGTCCTCAGTAGCAGAATGTAGCCTCCAGTTGATAAGAGCTCCATCCATACGTAGGCTATCAGGATGGATCAGGCAGGTCAAGAGAGCAGAAAGGTCAGGATATCTGGCATCTCTATACTATCTTGTCTAGCTCGACAGAAGGAGAGAGGGAGAGGGAGGTAAAGAGAGGGAGAGATTGTTAGGTATGCTTAATGAATAAGACTGTGTACTTTGTGGAAAAGAAACTCTATTCATGGTAAGCTTGACTAAATAAATGTGTTTTCAGCCTGGACTAAAACACTGAGACTGTGTCTGAGTCCCGAACTCTAAGTGGAAGGATGTTCCTTAACTGTGGGGCTTTGTAAGAGAATGCTCTTCCCCCTGCTGTAGCCGTCACTATTCAAGGTAAGAAAAATTGCCTGCACCTTTTCATCTAAGTAGGTGTGGCAGATCATAAAAATCCTAAAGTTAATTTAGGTACTGTGGTGCGAGACCATTTAGTGCTTTATAGGTCAGTAGTAGTATGTTGTAATCAAGGTGAAATTTTACTGGGATCCAATGCAGTGTGGATAAGATCAGGGTGATGTGGTCATATCTTCTGGTTCTAGTTAGGACTCTAGCAGCTGCATTCTGGACTAACTGGAGCGTGTTTATGCTCCTAGTGGAACATCCAGACAGAAAGGCATTACAATAATCTAGTCTAGAGGTGACGAAAGCATGAACTAATATTTCTGCATCGTGTAGTGACATTATATACTGCTCAAAAAAATAAAGGGAACACTTGGAGTTACATTGTGCTGTTTAAGTGTTCCCTTTATCTTTTTGAGCAGTATATTTCTTATCTTAGCAATATGTCTGAGATGAAAGAAGGCTATCCTAGTAATATTATCTACATGAGCTTCAAATGAAAGACTGGCGTCAATAATCAATTCAAGGTCTTTTACTGCTGTACACGATGAAACAGAAAGGACATCCAGAGTTACTATGTAATCAGAATGCTTACTTCTAGCTACACGTGGTCCTAGTACAAGTACTTCTGTCTTGTCAGAATTAAGTGGAAGGAAGTTAATAAGCATCCAACGTCTAATGTCCTTTACACATTCCTCAACTTTATTAAGCTGATATCTGTCCTCTGGTTTCACTGAAACATACAGCTGTGTATCATCAGCATAACAGTGGAAGCTAATTCCATGTTTATGAACAATTTGTCCTAGAGGTAGCATATATAAAGAAAAAAGCGGTGGGCCTAAAACAGACCCTTGTGGAACACCAAACTTTACCTCAGTATGAACAGAGAAGTGTCCATTTACATCTACAAACTGATAACGATTGGTCAAATAAGACCTGAGCCAGGAGAGGACCGTTACCTTAATGCCAACAACATTTTGTAGTCTATGAAGCAGAATAGTATGATCAATGATATGAAAAGCGGCACTATGGTCAAACAACACAAGCAAAGAGACACAACCCTGATCAGAGGCCAGTAGTAGGCCATTTACGACTTTAACCAGCGCTATCTCTGTGCTATGATGAGGCCTAAATCCTGATTGATACATTTCCTGAATGTTGTTCCTATGTAGGTACAAGCATAGTTGCTGTGCTACAACCTTTTCTAAGATCTTAGAGATACAGGGGAGATTTTAAATTGGTCTACAGCTAATTATAAAGGCAAGGAAAGCTGTTATATGCCTAAGTTATCCTGGGGGTGTCAGTAAGTAGCGATTTTAGGTACAAGTGAAGAGGCTAGGCACATACACACTACGCAATGCTCAGTGAGAAGTGCAGGAGAGAAGCACGCTCTTGGGTTTGCTTGGTAGATTTCATATCATCCAGTGGTAAATGTAATAGTTCATGACAATTTTGTCAATTCTGGTTAAATAACACTTCTCAATGTATGTTTTCTTGTTTTATGACAAGGAAATATCATAGTGAGAGTTATATTGTGTGTAATGTCCGTGATGGTATGATGCAACACCATGCGGTGCAAGGTTATTTTTTTTATATATAAAGTTTTTCCTTTGCTACTTCGCGATGTTATAAACTTCACTTTAAATTGCTTTCTGAGTATCTTATGTGATTTGTCATTTCTGTGGTTTTATACAGTGTACAACTAAAATGTTGGGAGTTTCAACTCCTGTGGATTGAAGATATTTTGTGATGCAGGAGCTCATAATTTTGTGAGTGTTATTTCATTTTTATTTCTTTCAAACTATGTAAGTGGACAATATGAAGAATGTATTAATTTGCATTCTTTTTTTTATTTTATCAAATTAATCCCACTGCCATATTGTCAAATGTAATTAGTTGAAATGGTTTGGTCGTGCATAGTTTAAAGTATGATTGCCACATCTGGTGGTAATAAACCCTGCCCTACGGTGCAACATATTTGAAGTGATACTGTTGTGATATGGTCGTTAAATTTAGAAAAAACCAAACACCTCTGTAAATATTTGTTGCAGATATGAATGCTGTTTTTGCCAACTAAATTTGTTAGCAACACTATAGTCAAATAACTTTTCAAATTAATAACTGAATAAACTAAAATCCTATAACTCTTTAAATGTTTTACTGGAGGTAAATCTAAATTCACGTTCACTAAATTAGCTCACACATAAATTAGTTCACACAGATTAGCAAAATGATGATGGATTGCAAATTTCTGTTCGATCAGAATTATGGTTACTGAGAAAACTTAAGTTTAAAACTTAAACTTAATTCTGCCCCCTGTCCATCACCTAAGCCTTGTCCTGATAATGACTTTCAGGTTTCATCTAAATCTATGCAAGGACTCCTTGAGTTACAGCAGTTTTAAAACAAGCTGGCACGTGGCTACCATACGGCTTACAGATTAGCACCTAGACACAGCATACCAAATTTCAGCTTGATCAGATGTATGGATTCTGAGAAATCTGATCCAGGTAATGAATCCTGAATTACAGCTGTTTGAGTAAATTAGGTTCTACCACCTTAAAATTGATTGACAGGGATAATGTTTACAAAGGTCAACATGTTTTGATAATTATTAAGGTTTGCACTCTCCATAATAGATTGACACCAATTTTGTGAAGATAGGCCAAAAATCCTAGGACTAGTTTGCAAACGTAGGTGTGTGGTGCCATAATAAGAATAAGAAGAAGAAGGCGAAGAAATATAGATTGGCATGTGTAAAGTGTCCGTAGTGTGTGAGTGTGCCCTGCGATGGACTGGCACCCTGTCCAGGGTGTACCTTGCCTTGTGCCGGATGCTCCCTGGGATAGGCTCCAGGATCCCCGCGACCCTTGAGTAAGCAGTAGAAGGTGGGTGGATGGATGGATGGAAGAAATATATTTGCAAGTGACAATCTGTGTGGTAACAGCAGGGCCCCGAGTGTCCAGTTCTTTCAAGTTTGTAAACCTACCATAAATAAACATAGTTTTTAAGTTTCATGATCATAGGTCAGTGCTAACTCTGTCAAAAGCCTGCTAAAATCTGATTGGCTGATGGAGGCTATATTTTTTAAGTAACTATGTCATATTCAAAAATCATTCTGCAGATTAGAATATATATGAATCATATCAAATTTGACCTCAATTGGACTCCTTAGAAACAGTGAGCTGACCTTAGCTCCCCCTCATGTTTGACCACACCCCAAACATTGCATAAGGTGAGAATATATCTGACATTATTTATCTTGGTTTCATGTTTTGTTTTTGTTTTTGTTTTTTGCTGGTGTTGTTGTTGTTGTTGTTGTTGTTGTTGTTGTTGTTTCACAAAAACCTGAACTTTTAAAAGGGGTGTGTAGACCTTTTTATATACACTGTAAGATATAATGAAGTAAATCATGTCATTTCTATCAAGCAATTACACTGCAAGGGCTTAGTATGTAAAGGTTTTGTCTTTCATTAATCAGACCAGAAAATAACTGATAAATAAAAATAAGTATAATAATAAATAAAATAATTAAATAAAGTTTAATTGATGTCTAAGTTTAACTTTGACCGGTGACCCAATGTACCTGAATTGCACATAGTGTGAGGGATATACGGACTTGATTTCTGAACTAATTTTAGAAATTTCATGTTTGTTCCTTGAGCAGTGGTCACACCAGATCACTTCAGTGGAATATTATGTGGTATGTAAATAAAGAATTTGTTCCAGTAGTGGTTCATTTTGCATTCACCTCTTACAATTTTCCTCATGCAGAGTTCAGCTAGAAGGTCTTTAACCATGAATCTGCTGTTGGTAGAACGGACCAATAGGAGACAGAAGTGCAGAGTGGGGAGCCACGTCATTCTGGAAGACTCATTATGAACGAACTGCTCATTATTACTGTTTCATGACACCCTTTTGGAAACAGCAGTATATTTTTATATAGATATGTATTTTAACAGTTTGTTAGTAGGATTTATCACAAACTTTCAAATGATATCTTTCCATTATATTGTTATATTCATTATATTTATATATTGTTGTCATATTGACACACAGACTTGCTGTGTCTCGTGCTTACTTTCAGTGCATGAGCGAGAAACATGGCAGTGCCACACATAACATCTCAAACTCGTCTAGCCATTTTCTTCTGACCTCTCTTCATTAACTGAGCATTTCTCTCTGAAGAATTGCTGCTCACTGGAGGCTTTTTGGCTTTGTTTGTATGTAATCCACAGTACCAAGACTGGGACATTGCAAAAAAAAAAAAAAAAAAGAAAAGGAGGGAAAAAAAAGACATCTTAGTGAGTGATAATACCCTGAATATAGTCACATTTATCTAGTATTTCCTATTTTAAGGTTACAAGAAGCCAAATATAAGATTATTAGACTTATTTCTTTATTATTATTATTATTATTATTATTATTTACTAATTTCAGGTTTGACATGGTCTTTTTCTATTGTTATATTTTTAAGCATTTATTTCTAGAAACATTGAAAACTATCTGCCAATAGAGTATGAAATCCTAAAACCTGAAATTAGTCAAAATGTCTACAAATAGATTTAATAATAAATTATTTGGTCTACTGTAAACTTATATAAGATTAAATACTAGATAAATGTAAAGATATATTTCACTTGCTTATATATATATATATATATATATATATATATATATATATATATATATATATATATATATATATATATATATATATATACAAAAATTTCATACTTTTCTTGTTACTCTATGCAGCTTTCCCCTTTCGTCATCCCCGTCTCTCTCTCTCTCTCTCTCTCTCTCTCTCTCTCGAATTAAGAAGTCACAGTATGCCAATAATCCTCCTCTGGGACGTGATTCAGTAGAGCTGGGGAGCACGTTCCTCCTGATGATGACAGTATTGACAAGCTCATCGATGCATTAAAGAAACCGTTAAAGGTGCCATAGAAACGTCACATTCCTCTGAGAAACTGGGAATATGGGAACGACAGGATGTGACATTCGCTGCTGTATTTAAATGTTGCTTAATGTTTTCCAGACTAGATTCTGGTTAATAGCACCGTTCAGACAGACTGGTACTAAGAATGGTACAAAGACGCCATAATACAATAAAATAAAATAAGTTTATTTTGTATATATTGACCCGTATTCCTGATAGAATATAATTACAGTTCTTCAGTAAATATCACGTAAAGCTACAATCCTCGACTGATAAAACTCAGCTCGACTGGATAAGTAGGCTTCAAAGACACTAGAAACAACTGCTAACATAATAATAATAATAATAATAATAATAATAATAATAATAATAATAATAATAATAATAATAATAATAATAATAATAATAATAATAATAATAATAATAAAGGAAAAAGACATTTAAAGCTATTTTTACGTTTGTATGTCAGATAATATTCCTTTATGTCACAGTGATTTGTCAACATTTCCATATTTAACGTATTAATGAAGAACACATTGCGTTTTTTTTATGGAACGTCCGCGAGACTTCAGGACACTCTTCAGTAGATTGTGCGGACTTGACAGAAACACGAAAATGTTTTTACGTTGTTTTTTTTTGTCATTAACGTCAAGAGAATTAAAAAATTAGATAGTGGATACTCCGTATGGGGAAACTTACGGGCTACTGAAGGCGCTGTGACTCTTTCCATAAAAGTTAAATGCACGTCTCCTTACAATCACCTTCACCATATCAACAATTATAGGCTACATTTTCCTTTGTTAAACAACACGTTTTTTGATCCGTTGATTATGAGGCTTCAATTATGTAAATGAGTAATTAACAAATGAGCAATAACTCATTACAACGCGCGTATTTTTTTTTTACAAATATATTTATATGTGTAACTCTTTCATAATTGTGCTATTATAGAAAATTAATCGACACATTATATGATTCGATCATTTAACCGCGTGTGACGTCATAGCTCACGCACTCCCAATGAAAAACGCTTTTCCGCGTCCCCTGGCTGCTTGAGTGTCACGCAGGATTCATACTAAAGAGCAAAATCATGACACCACAAACAGTCCAGGTGACAGAGGCTGATGACACGAGGTAGTATAATGCAGGCTTGTTTTCAGCCAAAACAAGGTTCTCGGACAGCACCATTTTCTTTCTCTCTACCTTCAGACCAGCAATTAGCCTATACACTTTCACGTGGTTCATCCTTTTCTAGTCTACACGAGGTAATCTAGACCCTATTGAAATATTTACATTAACGTGGCAGCTGTCATTGTTGTGTTCGAAAATGCACTTAATGAAATTGAATTCTTTAGCTTGATTGCCTACTATCTTACAATAACATAACACACTGAATTGTCAAGCCACATAAATAGTGCATTATTTTTAGTGATAAAATGCCTGCTGGGCAGGCTCAGTTACGTAGGTCCACCACATCTATGGAGCTATGGTACTTGTTATCCAATTAGCATAACTCAGTAACCGGCCATTAGCCCGAGGAGTACGGATCAGTCGCAGAGGAGCCGGGAGATGGCGTTGACGGTGCAGAGAAAGAAAGCTCGGATGAAACTTCAGCCTTTTCTTGGCCGTCTACTGGTGCTGATTCAGTTTTTGGTAGCAGACCCTCTTTTTCGCGCTTCTTCTGTTTCATGCGACGATTCTGAAACCAGATCTTCACCTGAGTCTCATTCAGCTGGAGGGCAGCAGCTATCTCTACACGCCTGGCGCGCGTCAAATACTTGTTGAAGTGAAACTCCTTCTCTAGCTCTGTCAGCTGTTTGGTAGTAAAATTTGTTCGGACAGTGTTGGGCTGTCCGACATATCCATACTCTCCTACTTTACCTGAGTGGGAGAAAGAAACGAACAAAAGACAGAAGTTCAGGAATATTCAGCATTGGCAGTATTACTAATTAGGCACGTTGTCTCTTCCGGAACATTATATATAAACATTGTCAGAGTTGGCTCAATTGTCATTTTACTTTTAGCTTTGCATCAAGTTCAGAAAAGAAAAAAAAAAAAAAAAAAAAAAAAAAAATATTTTTTTTTTTTAAAAAATTTAAATTTAATAAAAAAATACATTTTTAAAAAAAAATTTATTAAGAAAAAAATAAAAAAAAAAAGATATAAAGAAAAAAAGTGAAAAAAAAAAAAAAAAAAAAAAAAAAAAAAAAAAAAAAAAAAAAAAAAAAAAAAAAAAAAAAAAAAAAAAAAAAAAAAAAAAAAAAAAGAAAAAAAAAAAAAAAACTGGGTAAAAAAAAAAGTGAAAAAGGAAAAAAAGGAGGGGAAAAAAAAAAAGGGGGGTTAGAAATATTAAAAAAAAGGGGAGGAGAAAAAAAAGAAAAAGAAAAGGATAAAAAGGAAGAGAAAGTTAAAAGAGGGGGTGGGGGGGAAAATAATAAAAGAGGGGGGAAAGAAAAAGGGGGAAAGGAGTAAAGAGAAAAAAAGGGAAAAGAAGTAGAAAAAGAGAAAGGGGAAGAAAAAGAAGAAGGGTAAAATAAAAAAGTAAGAGAAGGGAGATTGTAAAAAATTAAAAAAAAAAAGAAATGATAAAAAAAAAGAAAAAAAAAAAAAGAAAAATTAAAAAAAAAAAAAAAAAAAAACAGAAAAAAAAAAAAAAAAAAGAAAAAAAAAACAAAACACAGAAAAAACAAAAAAAAACAAAAAAAAAAAAAAAAAAAAAAAAAAAAAAAAAAAAAAATAAAAATAAAAAAAAAAAAAAAAAAAAAAAAAAAAAAAAAAAAAAAAAAAAAAAAAAAAAAAAAAAAAAAAAAAAAAAAAAATAAGAAGAAAGAGTGTGAAAAAAAAAAAAAAAAAAAAAATGGAAGGTATAGAAAAGAGAGAAAAAAGGTTGGGTTGTTTGTTGTGAAGTAGGTTTGTCAAATTGATATAAAAAGTTGAAAAAAAAAAAAAAAAAAAGAAAAAACAATAGTATAAATAAAAAGAAGAAAAAAAAACAAAAAAAAAAATTAAAAGAAAAAAAAAAAAAGAGTTAAAAGGAGGAAAAAAAAAAAGAAAAAAAAAGGAAAAAAGAAAAAGAAAAAGAAGGAAGGAAAAAAGAAAAGGAAGTGTGTAAAGGAAAAGAAAAAAAAGGAAAAGAAAAATAAAAAGAAAAAAAAAATAAAAATAAAAGGTAATGTGAAATTAGAAATAAGGTAAAAAGTGTAATGATTGAAAAAAGTTTTATAGTTGTGTAATATATAATAGTGAAAATTAATGTGTTTGAGGTAGAAAAAAAAAAAAAAAAATGGGAGGTGTGGGTAAAAAAAAAAAATATGTGTTGATAAAATTAATATAATTAAATAATAAAATAAAAAGGAAGAAAAAAAAAAAAAAAAAAAAAAAAAAAAAAATATATAAAGAGGCTAAAAAATTGGTTTTATAAAAGAAAGAGAAGTGTTTAAAAAAGAAATTTTTTTTTTTTTTTTATATAAAATAAAATAATAAAAAAAAAATAAAAAAATAAATTAAAAAATAAAAGAAATTAAATAAAAAAAAAATAAAAAAAAAAAAAAAAAATTGGTGGAAGGTAAAAAAAAAAGAGGTAAGGATAAATAAATTTATTTATTATTTAAATTTAAAGTAAAAAAAAAAAAAAAAAAGGTGGATAGGGTGTAGAAACAAAACAACAACCCCCTCCTTCCTTGGTTTGGTGGTAGGGTTAAGGGGTGGTTTTTTTTAAGGAAAAGGGGGTTGGATAGTGAGGGAAGGGGTATAAAAAGGAAAGAAAAAAAAAAAAAAAAAAGGGGGGTTTTTTTAAAAGAGGAGTGGAGAGGATATTTTAAAAAGAGAGGGAAGAAAAAAAGGCGCTTTTCACTCCAGCTGGAGGTTTTCTAGCTTAGGACTACATGATGCTATGAGTAGAAAAGCATTACTGCAAAGAAAAATAATACCTCGGCAAAAAGAAGCTCGAGAAGCAGTCTGATAGAGAAGGGCCAACAAATTAAATGCAGAAGAACAATAAATAAATAAACTAATTAATTAATTAATTAATTAATTAATTAATTAATTAATTAATAAATAAATAAATAAATAAATTAATTAATTAATTAATTAATTGATTCTTGTTGAAACTAACATTCGTACAATTGATCTCTTAAGTGAACATTACAAATAGTAATAGTGAGTATTGTCGATGGTCATTTTGTTTTTTAATAGTGTGTTTTATGCGGCCATTGGAAGAAATAAATTATGAAATGTTACTTTCGTTTTAGTGTTTTTTATTGCTTAATGTTTTTATTTTTTTAAAAATCTAGTTATGAATTTTGAAATAAATTATTTGTAGAATGTCTTCAGGCCAACATTTTATTTTCATACAATATTAGATTAAGTCCATGGATTTGGATTAAATTATTTCAGTCCTTATTAAAATATTATTTGTTAATTGTGTGAATAAATATGTTGCAAAAAATGTGTGTCCCTAATCAGCTCCTGTAATTAAAAAATAAGTTTCAGTCATTCGTGCCAAAAAGTATACAGCAGGGGAAATAAATATTGAATTTGTCAAAAAAAATTCTGTAAATATATTTCCAATGAGACTATTCACATGAAATTTTGACCAGACATCAGTATTAACTCAAGAAATCTGGAAATATAAAGAATTCACAACATTAAAGTTAATAAATAAAGTTATGTTTAATAAAGTGGAATGACACGGGGGAGTATTGAACACCCTAAGGAAAAGCAGTTCTCCACGGCAAGGTAAGGAAAGGAGCCAGCTGAAATCCGTAAGTAATTATACCCCCTATCTGTGCAAATTAATATCAGCTGGGTTAGTAAATTGATGGTCTATAAAAAAGGCTTTTCATTCCCAAGGTGTCACACAAGAAACACCTCATAATGGGTAAAAGCAGAGAGCTCTCCCAAGACCCTCACAACCTTATTGTTGCAAAACATATTGATGGAATCGAATACAGACGTATTTCAAAACTTCTGAATCCTCCAGTAAGCACCATTGCAGCCATTATCTGCAAATGGAAGCAACATCACTCAGTCCAAGAGTCAAGGAGCCATGGACCACTCGGAAAGAGCTCCAGAAACACTTGGAGGCAGCTGGTGACATCGTCACAGAGAAAACAGTAGGCAATGCACACCTCTGCTCACGCTCACCTGACAAGACTCCATTACTAAAGAAAAGGCATGTCCAAGCTCATTTAAAGTTTGCTACAACTCATTTGGACAAGCCTATTAAATACTGGGAGAGTGTAGTCTGGTCAGACGAGAGCAAACTTGAACTTTTTGGCTGTCGTACTACAAACCATGTTTGGAGAAGAAATGGCACTGCACATCACCCTAAAAACACTATGCCAACAGTGAAGTTTGGAGGAAGAAGCATCATGGTGTGGGACTGTTTTTTATCACACGGTACTGGCAGACTTCATATCATTGAAGGAACGACGAATGGAGCCCTTTACCAGGAGATTCTTGGGAAGAATCTGCTGCCATCCACCAGGATGTTGAAGATGAGACGTGGGTGGATCTTCCAGCAGGACAACGATCCAAAACATACAGCAAAGGAAACTCTCAATTGTTTTCAGAGAAAAAAAAAATGAAGGTGTTAGAATGGCCCAGTCAATCACCTGACTCGAATCCAATTGAACAAGATTTACTGAAAATATGTTTTGAAGAATGGTCCAAAATCACACCTGAATACTGTGGCCCGTTAATTTCTTCATACAGGAAACATATTGAAGCTGTCAGTACAAGCAAAGGCTTCTCCTCTAAGTATTAAATACATTTCAGTTAGCATGTTCAATACTTTTTTCCCGTGTCCACTTTATTACACACAACTTCATTTATGGACTTTAATGTTGTAAATTCTTTATATTTCCAATTTCGTGAGTGAATACTGATGAAAAAAATGTTGACGTGTTCAATACTTATTTCCCCCATTGTGTATACACACACATATACACTAACTATACAGTTTATTCGGAACATCTGTAGTTAATGTTCACATCTCGCGTCTCTAGAATTTACACAAAGCCGTGCAAGAAAAAAAAGTGTGTCTGCAGGCTCAAACAGCTTGTTGATGAGAGATGATCAGAGGAGAACGACCCGACTGGACTGAGCTGACAGGAAGAATATATTAACTGATATAATCACTCTTTACAACCATGGTGAGCAGAAAAGCATCTCAGCATGCACAAAACATTGACCCTTGAGGTGGATGGGCTATACCAGCAAAATACCTGGCCTGGTTCTTCATTCTGATGTTTGATTAACATGACCATTAATTGAAGCGCTTGACCTGTATCTGCATGATTTATTTAATTGTGCTGCTGTCATGTGAGTGGCTGATTGGATAAATAGATGAAAGTGCAGGTGTAGGGGTATTCCAATAAAGTGTATATATATATATATATATATATATATATATATATATATATATATATATATATATATATATATATATATATATATATACATATATACATACATATATACACACACACACACACACAGACACACACTCTGGATATTTAAATGTAAATCCTGAATATATTGTTGCACTCCAATATACATAATAATATATAGAAATATAAACTCTATTTTTATTTTCATGCATTTTATCAAGCATATTGATAGACACGCTCTTATTTTTTTCCATATTAGATTAAAGCATGCATGTTTATTGATATTCGACTAATCAGTTTTTGTTTTACACCATGATAATCATAATCAGCAGCTTTGCACATAAAGTAATATATTATTATAGAAAGTTATAAAGTTAACTTTATTACTTAAAGTTACAGATTATATAAACGTTTATAAAAAAGTTTTTTTTTCTCAATGTATTACTGGCCATATTTTGTAAGCCAAAGGGTCTCTCAAAATGGCAGATTTCTATAATAATTTTGTAGAATTAGACAATTTCCCTAGTCCTCTCAGTCAGTCTGAACTCTGCAGAAAGCGACATAGTAGTAACACTAGTAAAGCACTGTGAGCACCCTTTGGCACTATGGCCAGCCTTCTGTAAAGTAGAGGAACATACTCGCTTTTGTTCAGATAAGTGATGTGCACTTAAAATAATTTAGTATTTATATAGAACAATATTTGCACTGATCAATGTATACAGGGTGTATAGGCCTACCGTTTTCATTTAAAAAGTTCAATAAGAACATCTGTCTTGACATGACATCATAAAGATATATTTATATTGAGATGTAGACAATACATATTTTCAGATTTGCATTTATATATTCACTATTCATAAATATATATTCTAATTTACATTCACATATTCAGAATTATATCTTTATATTCAGGATATATATATATATATATATATATATATATATATATATATATATATATATATATATATATATATATATATATTTATTATTTATTCAGATTTCCTGTAATCAGTCTCTGTTGTCCGTCCCTCATAATTTGTATCGGATGTATGTCCATGTAGGCCTGTGTAAATAAATGTGTGTGTGTGTGTGTGTGTGTGTGTGTGTGTGTGGAGAGAGAGAGAGAGAGAGAGAGAGAGAGAGAGAGAGAGAGAGAGAGAGAGAGAGAGAGAGAGAGAGAGAGAGTGTGTGTGAGAGAGTGTCGCGATTCAGGTTGGCAGATTTCAGGAAAGTCCTCTCCATGATCACAACTACAAAACTGAACAAGGGACTTGAAACAACCCCCAAAATGTTGTGGAACAAGTAACCGACACCTCATTTTTCTTCTTTTCTCAGACTCCTTTAGGGGAACAAGTTAACTGTTTTCTGAATTTCTGCAATCTGGAATAATACGGGTATTATGGACGAAACCTGGCAACCGTGCTACGAAACAAAGCTGAAGCTCAGTATTAAATGAATCGGAGATGCACTATTCTGAACCAAACCAAAATGATGCCTTACTGAGCTCCACAATAAAATTGCGCATTTCAGCCGTACAAATAAAACAAATATGCTTTAATTATTTTTGCGTCGTTGTTCTATATAGCCTATAGTCTGTTCACGTGGCGTTCCCAGGGCTACATACAGTGAGGGAATTACCTTCGTTGATTACTTTCTCAAAACTGTGATTACATATAGTCAGTGTTATAGATTTAACCAAGTACCGTGTCTGCAAATGAACTGAACTAAAGCCCATATAAAACCCGTTCACGGTGTGAGCGGTCATGTTGATACGACGTCACTCTATAACAATGGGACTGGGACTGGTACTTGAGAAGACTACCCCAAATTGACGAGTTGAAATTGTATGTTCGGGGGACATTTTCGGTGGGTTTTTACCGGTTGTAGGCGGGGAATTACAAGTTGAAACTTTGTTTCGAACACAGCATTAGCTACTCGCCATTGTTCACTGGATAGCTACTGTTGTTGTTGTTGTAGTTCTGCGATTTCAGTCCAAAATATTTTATAAATGTTCAAAGTTCAGTACAATACAACAGAACCAATTGCCACTCAGGCCTGTAACAATAAAAGTACGGTTAAAGTATAGAGTTTTATCAACTTTCTGGGATCTGACAGAACAAACAACCGACACGCGTCCAGGAGAGCTTGCATCCAACGTCCTGATGTGGGAAATGACGTCATTACAACTTGCAAATTACCGCTTATAATTACAACAGGAACGCAGCATCCTTCCGCTAATTCAAGTCGGAATTTCCCTGTGGCTGCATATGAGAGAGACGCTTTTAACTTCAGCTGGACAACCTATTATTATTATTATTATTATTATTATTATTACTACTACTACTACTACTACTACTACTACTACTACTACTACTACTATACGGTAACTATAACATCATCATTGCAAATAATAAAAGCAACAGCAGCAGCATGACAGAACGTAACATATTATTAATATAAAATAAAATATAATTAACATAATTCCAACGTGATCTCAAGTAAAGAGTACAAATAGTCGACGATGACAAAATCATACCAAACAGAGGATTTTTTTGTAACTAGAGTAAGTTAAGACCAGATTGTTTTTACTTATAGCACAGAATTCATATGATTTTAGTGACTGATAATAATAATAATAATAATAATAATAATAATAATAATAATAATAATAATAATAATAATAATGATAATAATAATAATAATAATAATAATAACTTCTGTACACCATTTTATATATGTATACGATTTTAGCATCCTTTGATTCGTGCTCTAGCTGAGAATGAGAGATAAAAATGCGGACTGGCTTTTATTTGTGCAGTGGTCCCTGTTATTGTCTCGTGCTGTCAGGTTGCATGAAAGAGGTTGATTTATGAGTTTGGCAGGAAATGAAGCATCTCAGGCATTTCCCCCACGCAGGGCCTCAGACAAAGGCTCTAGAAAAAAAAGCATCCATGCTGTGTTTTACTACGTAAGATGAAAATTGGTCAAAATAAATAAATAATAATAATAAATTATTTTAAAATTATATAAACGATAGATTTTGATCATGAACTTGATCACCGGGTGGGTTCTGTCAGTAAACGTGATTGATACAGTTCGTGACCAAAAATCCCACAAGTAGGCTAAGTCTAAACCTCTATTTACAGTTTGACAAAACAGACTCTCACTCGACTATGACTTATCCGTGTTTGTGCTCAAGTAAATGTTTCAATTTTAAGATAAATTGCTCTGTGGTTGACTTCTTATAGTCGTATAAGTCGTTTAAATAACATTTTTATTTTTTATTTCTTTTTTTTGACAGTATGGAAATATGACACGTGTTTTAAATTAAAAATGTGTTTATTTATTTAACAAATAAAAAATAAAATAAAATAAAATAAAATAAAATAAAATAAAGACACCCACCTATTTCACTTAATGCTTCATGATTAAACATCTATTAATTTGGGATATGAGTGAACACAAGATAATCGAGATATCTTACCATAACATTTAAATATAACCTATATGGAAGATGTGACAGTATAAAAAAAAACATTTATATACAAATCAAACATTCTATTGTTCTTGTGCTTAATTATTAGGTCAGGCGCTGTGCTGTAACCATAGTACTTAAAAAGCATATGTGGAAAACAAAAATAATCAAATGAATAAATAAATAAATAGAAGTAATCCGTGGATAGGTCCTCAGGCTACTCAGATTCAGCGTTGTATATATATATATATATATATATAACTGCCCAGACTGGCTATTTTAAATATTTGACCTTTTGTAGTACAACCTTGGGAGAGGAGTTGGAGATGCGTCTAAGATTCTCTTAAGAGGTATCATAGCTCGGATCTGACAGTGGTTTAGAGGCTACACTGAAGCTGAGGATGGCGCCAGTTGGAAGGAATAGAGTATCACGCATAGTACGGCCCCTGACTTTTTACCAAGGTTGGGTTAATAAACGGAGCTCTTCATATCGGAAACTGTATTTCTTTGGTTTTCTTGGTTCCTTGTGTGGAAGCCAAGAAAATGCTGCCGTTTGTGCTTCATGCGAAGGTTCTGAAACCACACTGGCGTTCAGTTAGATGCAGTATCACCTCCATTCTCAATCTTGTACGTGATTCTCATACGTCGTGATCCTCCACCGACGGCTAAACCGACCTCTGTGGAGGGAGAGCCTGGAACCGAGGCAGTGTGTCGTGGGTGTCCACCATACTATACATTCAAAAGACCAGATGGTAAAGACCACAAAATCACACAATAATTTACGCATGTTTATTATATTTTGATTATACATTAGGTTATGGACACACTGTTCTAGGTCGTAGCGGTGCAGTTGGTACAATTCCCATGAAACAAGATTAAGAACACAATATGTGAAACTGACAGTGACATTGCAGCTCATCTATTAGGCTGTAATGCGTAGTGGAAGTGCTGAATGCAAGAGCATGCAAGAGTATACAAATGTAATTCGTTATTCTTTAGCCTACTTATGTCAAATATTAAAACGCTTCTATGATCGGGACGCAACAAGCAGTTGTTACATAAGGTCAAGATGATTTTTTTAAACAAAATCCGCAAACAATTATTCTCTTAAATGGGTTTCAGTCTTTTCGAAATTACAGAATATGGTAAAGTAGCTTTGGGAGTTTTCAAGCTCTTTCATTACCATTCCTTGAAGCATCATTTCTCGAGTCATGCAGACTGTCCGTTCTCTGTTCCGGGACCACCACTCTCTTGGTTGTGTAGGTTGGCAGTTTTTCTTCGAGGCCTTTTTTTTTTCTCGCGTCCCCGGCTATTCCGACGGCAGAGACGCAGAGTGGCGGCCATGACGCTGCAGGTTCCCGGGGCTGAGGCTAGGAAATGCGTGCACGTAGGGAGGAGGGATACGCGCCTGCGAACGCGTAAAGCTCTTAAAGTGTGGCCGATGTGAGGAAAATACGTCAGGCACGCGGCTAGCGTGGGCTGACTTCTGATCAAGCCCGTTTCACGATCAAACTCGTAATTTATGCCTTCATTTCATGGTTTCGTCTTACAAGAGTGAAAAGCACACTTGAGGGTGCTCTCAAAAATCTTGGTCAAAAGATAATCAGAATGCTATCAGATAAATTCCAATTTATTTATGAATATTTTCTGTTTATTTTGGGGTTTTTTTTGGCCCTTCCTTTATAAAACTATTACATTTATAGTAACAATTCATGGTAGTTCGTTGTAAAAAATAAATAAATAAATAAATAAATAAATAAATAATAAATAAATAAAAATAGAAACATTATTGCGAAGACCCAAAACACTCCTGTAAACAAACGCCGTCGATTTTGTTTGTTTGTTTACAGCAACGTTGTTGATTTTTGCAGTTAAACGGTGCATTGTTACTTTGGCTTTTCGATCAGCACTTAAAATATTATTACACTTGCTAGTATGTACTAGTATGTTAGCTGAAGGCACATTAATAATGGCGAAAATATTTAACTATAACCCTTTGTAAAAAAACAGCCTTACAAGAACGTATATGAGCTGCTTGCAAAATTACCTTCAATACTGAGAGCATACCGTCTATTAAAACGCTAAATTACTATTAAGGTCTAGCCATGTATTTCACATAGTCTCATAACATAATTGCACTTGTGTGGTATAGCCAACATACTCATAAATCGACATGTTACAACCAGGGTTCAATCGTAAATTGTTCTTAATTGTAAATGTTAATGTGTATTTTTGTGGTCCATCAGAAGAACATTACTATATAGAACATTATAACAGACTATACGCAGACAACGAGCGTGGATGTCTTATAAGACAATAAAAATAACAATTAAAAATCAGTATTGAGGGTATATGTATAGCATTGAGGTTCTTCGATTGCCGTTATATAATTCATTAACAAAATAGGAAGGATCGATTTCAAACATCCAAACATTTGTGGCGTATTTTTAAAAACGTGAATGGAAAGACCGCGCAGTTTTAGTGCTTATATAATAAACAGAGAGTCAAGGAAGGCTGCGCGTGATCAATCTTACTCACCAAAAGGTCTGACAACATCGCGCCCCCACAACATATTTCAACTCTCTAACCCTGCGCAAGATCCAAAAAGCAACCAGAAAGAGACCAACAAGACACTATGCAGACGTTCTCTCCTTTTGATTCCGTTTCACACTCAAAATGACGCAAATTCTCTTTTGGATAAAAAAAATACAAAATAATAATATTAAGGCAATGTAAGTGGTGAGTAGACTAAATCCACTTGCTTTATTAAATCTTTTGTTTTGGACATTCTCTGTAGAGTTTCTGTTCAGTGTCATTTCTTTCGATTTTTTGAATCATTGTTTTGTATTAAACATTTTGAGGAATCATTCTGCAAGGGGAGAATTCATGTACACTGGCTTGTGTAGATTTTTCGTGCATTGAAAGTATATTTCCATTATTTCCAACAATACATTAACTCAGTTTTAACTTTTGAAATAATAAATATGTGTTCATCTCACATATAACGCATGTTACACACGCGCACCTGTCTTTGTGCTTACGGGATACGGGTTCTTATACTCTGGCTTGCTCTTATCCGATGTTATAAAAGGTGCTCCAAACATACCGTTGACTGCTTTTTAGTACACTTGAAAAATATTTTTTTTTGATTAGTGGACACTGTATAAAAAAAAGTTGGCAAAATAATATGGTAAACACAAAGAAGCTTAGAGCATGCAGCCTTAAACAGGGCATAAATATGTAAACAGACTTGCAGATGTTGCTAAA
Organism: Ameiurus melas; assembly: GCA_012411365.1. Taxonomy (NCBI): domain Eukaryota; kingdom Metazoa; phylum Chordata; class Actinopteri; order Siluriformes; family Ictaluridae; genus Ameiurus; species Ameiurus melas. The sequence goes on along the minus strand of CM022769.1, from coordinate 26,177,451 downwards.
TATTACATATGTATTTATGTAGATGGATAGATAGATATAAATTTATACACGAAGTTAAAGCATCTTTTATTTTTCTTAGAGAAAATTTAAATAGGATATACTTACTATACAGGGCTGCCTCAAGATGTATTTTTTTTCCCAAAAGCAGCAATTATATAAGGCGGTGTACAAACCTGTAAAATTATAATAATATTACATTACACTGCGCAACACGTTTCATCACTTTGGCATGTGTTTGTGCTGCTCAATGCACATGTATGCAGGCGGTTGCCAAATGTTCTCTGGAATTGTGTAATTTAAAAACAACTTTTGTTTTTATCTTAAAGTTAATCTTATCTTTAATCTTCTCTTATCGCACACAAAGGGGACCTGGGAAGCTGTCAGAGTGTAATGGATGAGTCTGCTCGGAGGAGCAAGGCCTCTACTGCTAGACCTCAACACACAGCAAGATGCAAGAAATGACGGAACATCACGCATTACATGAGCAGCAATAATCACATTGTTATGTGATTGTAGGGAACATACCTTTTGATAAGCACATTGAACTTAAGCTTTTGAATTACTATTATTATTATTGTTGTTGTTGTGGTAATTTTTCTCTGCTTTATCGCCAGTGAAATAATTTAATTCTTCTTCTTTTTTTTCTCCTCTTCTCGAATACACTGTAAAATTCTGACTCAACGCAAAATGTAGTTTAATTTATAAAATGCACATCATAAAAATTATTTAATTTTTCTAGACATTTCTATGTGAATTGAATGTCCTATTGAAATTGTAACCTAAACTCAAGCTTGAAAATGTGCGAACATCACTGAACCGAGTTGGCCAGGTTGTGGATTTTCGTTCAGTCCAAATGGCCAGTGAGCCATGGTAAAGCTCACGTTTTGCTTGCTGTTGAGCTTATATTAACGCTACAAGATCGTCGTGCTTCTTCGTGCTCAAACACACAAGGATAATGCGCTGGATAATTTCAAGTCTGGCAAGTCCTGCTTGTTGGCGCGCTAACGTGAGGTTTCAAATGTGGATATCATTTAGTTCATTAGCCACGCAAGACGCATGTATAATGTGCTGGATCTGTAGAATTCATCCATCCATATATATATATATATATATATATATATATATATATATATATATATATATATATATATATATATATATATATATATATATATATATATATATATATAAAATATATATTAAATGAACGACCTCCAGCTGAGTGTGATATAATAATAATAATAATAATAATAATGATAAATATGTTTTCACAGCTGATGAAAGACGTTTGTCCGAATTGTCTCTATTCTTTGGAAACTGTGCACGCTGATTTCAAAGTAAAATGGTCACATGTACTTTTTACTTTTTTAAACCAATTTTGTACAATTAACCTGAAGGATTTTGATTTAAGTGGTTAAATATTGCACAATTAAAACGAGTAAATCCACTTAATGTTCCTTTCTTTTACTGATTGCTTTTATACAAGAGAGCTGAAACTTAAAATGTCAATCTAATGTAAACTGTCTTTTTTCCCTCTCTTATTACACATGAAAATAAAAAAAGGACACGTAACCTAAACATATATTGTGCATAAATCTGATTCTGCTAACCACGCAGTATGAATGCTAAATTGTCAATGGCAACTAAAACAACTCAAACAGGAAACAAAGCTCTTATGCTAAGAGCTTTGTTTCCATTCTTGGGTCATTCTTGCCGTGCCCTTCTTGGGTCATTCTTTACACTGCTCACCTGGTAGAACTCGTATGCACATAAGCTGAGAAATACAATGAGGTTGAACTAAGAGAACTTGCAAAAGAACACATAACACAGCTCCAGGTCTTAAAGCCAATATGCAAGTCGAGATCAAAAGCCACGCTCACGCCTTGCTACGGCAAAGCTACAACGTTATATATGACTTCATTATTTTTACTAAACATATGGAAGGGAATAGAAAATATAATAATTTACGTGCAGCACCACAGCTACCAGCATGAGTCCAATTGGTTCAAGTAAGCATTACTCATTTTCTTTCCAGTTTTGTGAGCACTTGCAAAATAATTGGAAATTTAATCCATTAAATTATGTAAAATATACACTTTGGGTTTTCCTGTCAGAAATAGCAGAACGTGGAAAACATGTGATATCAGTGTCAAGGCACGATGGCATGGTTTGTGCTAGATGGGATGGCTTGAGTATTTCAGTAACTCCTTATCACCTAGTATTTTCACACACAACAGTCTATAGAGTTTTTACGGTACAGTGTGAGAGCAGAAAACATCCAGTGAGCAGGAGTTCTACAAAAACGCCTTGTTGATGAGGGAGATCCACCAGACTGGTTTCACACTGACAGGAAATCTATGGTAACTCAATTAACCACTCTTTACAGCCATGGTGAGCAGACAAGCATCTCAGAATCCAAAGCATGCCAAACCTTGTGAGAGATGGGTTACAGCAGATGAAGATCACTTCAGTTTCCATTCTTGAAAGCCAAGAACAGGAATCTGAGTCTACAGTGGGCACAGGCTCACTGTCACTGGACAGTTTATAATTTAACTCTCTTTTTCTAATGTTCCAACCCTGGGTACAGAACACTTGAATGTGTGAGCATTTCCCTTACTGAGCTCCAAAATAAAACGATATACTTTTACCATATTTCTGTACAATGAAAATAAATATGCTTCTGTATTTTGTGTTGTTGCTCCATGCACCTCACACAGTTTGCATGCTGTACACAGGGCTACACATCTCTCTGGAGCACTTAAAAAAAAAATATATATATATATATCATATCATATTTGTGATATTATAATCCTGGCATGTTTTTCAAAGCCAAAGCACCCCCATTTTGACTTTCACAAACACTGTGAATATATCCAAGCTTCATTGCTTATGATAGTGAACTTTTCAGATCTTTCTGGGATGTACCACACCTAAAAACTAAAAACTGTAGTAAATATGACCAAATATTTGATATTTTTTGTTAACTGTGGCCTAAATAGCATTTTCTCAATTTGGGAATGACATCACTGCTTTGAAACTGTTAGCTTTCTCACTCAGTCACGTTAGATAGAGCATAGAAAGCTTTCCAGAAACCTCCATGTTGCATCTGGTTCAGATGTTCAGATGCATATGTTTCATAAATCGCAATTTATGAAAAATATCTAATTGCTGTTAGACTTTGTGAATGAAAATATCTTCTCTTTCCAATAGCCTTGTTTCTTCTGTGTTTTCCTGTGTGTCCAAGGCTTAGTGGTAGGCTTAACATGGCTTTTTTACCTAGTATAATATATTAGAGAACTAGTATACCAGAATATCATAGTACTGGTTTTAGAGAATACTAGAAATTCATATTGTATTGGAGTAAAAATAAATTTTTTGAGAAACCTGATTTTGAGAAGTAAGCCAGATGAACTGAAGGTTGTAGGTTATTTCTCCTCAAGTGTGAATAAAAGAAATAAAGAGTAAACCTTCATTTGTGGCGCAGCAGTCTATCAGAACTTTCCTTCACATTTGAAACATGAACACCATGTCTTGACTATACCCTGTTTAATGATGAGTTCATATGTCGAAGGATGTCTAATGCAGATGAAATAAAGATGATTTTTTTTTTATGCAAGCAGTGTGTCTGTCAATGATGTGAAAATATAACAATTGTTTAATAAAACATAACAATATTTAAAACAAGAAAAGCCAACTACCTCACTCAAGAAAATCATGAGAAATAAAAAGAAGGTAAGCTTGGTTGTGTCAAATCAGCAACATGTGTACAAGTGAATAAATAATGTAAAGACAAATAATAATGTTATAGATGTGTCAGTTTAGGTGCTTCTTGATTTTTTCCCTGAGAGTAGTTTGGTGTAAAGTCTGAGTATGTGCACTGGGCTGGCTCCAGTGCTCCTTCATGATGACTGTTCCCCATGTTGATGGCACTGTTGTAGTCTATATTGCTATGAGTAGCTTGAGGGAGCTGCGGCAGGTCATAAATCGAGTTCCCAATGCAGCCAGTGCTATCCACATAGGTTCCATTAGCACCTACATATACGCTACTGCCCTGCGTTTGCACACCGAAATGATTGTTACCTTGGAAATGGTGCGTGTCACACTCAGTTGTGGCTGAACCAGTCCCCAGGTATGCCTTTTGAGAAGATGGGCAGTTGTTAAACATACTGCTTAAGGCTTGTGGATATGACGGAGACAGGCTGTAGGTGTTCCTCTGAGCATTGTTATATGCTGTTGGAGACAACGTGTTGTATGGCACGCTGCTTACCATGGAATGTATTGAACTTACATATCCTCCCCCTGCCACAGAGTCTGAACTCGGCAGAACTGGACTATTTGGGGACTGTCCCTTCTGATCCTTCTTGTACTTCATTCGGCGATTCTGAAACCAGATCTTTATTTGGCGCTCAGATAGATTGAGCAGATTTGCCATCTCCATCCGCCGTGGGCGGCAAAGATAGCGACTGAAATGAAATTCTTTCTCGAGTTCGACGAGCTGTGCGCTGGTGTAGGCAGTGCGTGCACGCTTAGAGGAGTGAGAGCTGGTTGGGCTTTTGTCTCCTGAACAACTATCTAAACACAGAGGAAAGACCAATCAGTACAGTCAACAATTGTAATGTAATATTATTACAAATGCTCTCATTAAATAAACTCTAAATATATAGACCTACATTGACTCATGGAGCCTTTCCACAATGGCAATGATGCGCCCCTAGTGAAATAAAGACATTAAGCATGTGCTTAGCTGAAAATCTTGATAAGTGTACAGTCCACCTGAAAGTTTTGGGACAGCAAAGCCAAGTCTATTGTTTTTGCTGTATGCTGTGAGATCAAAAGATGAATATGAGATGATAGATCAGAAGATTCAGCTGTCATTTCCTGATATTTACATCTAGATGTGTTAAACAACTTAGAACATGACACCTTTGTTTGAACCCACCCATTTTTCAAGTGATCAAAAATATTGGAACATGTAACTGACAGGTGTTTCTTGTTGCCCAGGTATGTCTTGATAGATTGATTATTTAAACAATTAATAGCTTTGAATGTCTACACTTGGGTTTCACCTGTGAAGACTACATTTGTTGTTTAAAAAAAAAAAAAGATAAACCAACATGAAAAACATAGGGCTGTCTATGAGAGAAAAGCAAGTCATTTTACAGCTGAGAAAAGAGAAAACTGATCAGAGCAATTGCACAACAATTGGGAATAGCCAATAAAACATTTTGGACTGTCCTGAAAAATAAAGAAACCACTGGTGTACTAACAACCAGACATTGAACAGCTCGGTCAAGGAAAACAACAGCAGACGATGACATAAACATTGTGAGAGCTGGAAGAAAAACCAAACAACGACAGTCAGTGACATCACCAACAACCTACTGAAACAGGGGTGAATATGGTGGCTCAGTTTTAAATACAGTGGACTCCTGATCGGAAGGTCGTGAGTTCTAATCCCAGTACTACCAACCTGCCCTTGAGCAAGACCCTTAACCCTCAACTGCTCAGTTGTATAAAATGTGATAAAAATGTAAGTCACTCTGGATAAGGGTGTCTGCCAAATGTTGTAAATGTATCACAATCTACTATTTGAAGAACACTTTGAGAGCAGAAATATAGCATCTATACCATAAAGTGCAAACAATTCATCATGAGCCACAAAGGTACTGGAACCAAGATTAACCTCCACCAAAGTGATGGAAAGGCCTATATATGGAGAAAAAAAAGGATCTGCTCGTGATCCAAAACATATGAGCTCATGGGTCAATAAGGTGGAGGTAGTGACATGGCTTGGGCTTGTATGGCTGCTTTTGGAACAGGCTCACTAATCTTTATTGATAATGGAACTCAGAAGAATGAATTCAGAAGTCTACAGAAACATTCTTTCTGCAAGTTTACAGAGAAAATAGACTGGCCAAGTCAATCAATCACCAGACCTTAACCCAACTGACCAACATTTCAGCTCCTGAAGAGGAGACTGAAAGGAGAAACCCCCCCAAAACAAACAAACAACTGAAAGAAGGCAACACAAAAGAAGAATGCAACAGTTTGGTGATGTCAGTGCTTGAGTGAGTTATTGCAAGCAAGGGATATGCAACCAAATACTGTTATTTACGTTTATCTGTTCCAATAGTTTTACTTACCTAAAATTTGGGTGGTCTGCCACCAAAGGTGCCATGTTCTAAGTTGTTTAACATATCTAGATGTAAATATAAGGAAATGAGAGCTGAAATTATGATCTATCAAAACAGATCTAAAACCTGTAAGTGTAAAAGTACAGTTAAAGTAGCTTTTTTATTAGCTTTGCAGGACTTGACAGAGAAAAACAAAAGATACGTTTTCATGGAGGCATCCATGTTTTTGTTTTGTTTTTCCAGCTAGTACTTGAACCTCCCGAAGTGGGTGTTGTCGTCATTGTAATTTGCAAATTAACACTTACAAGGTGCCAGAAATGCAGCCTTAGCCCATCAAAAATTTTCACTGAAAAACGTGTTTTTTGAGAATTCAGGTACAATTGCTCCATTGGTGGAAAAAAAATACACATATGACAATAAAGGAAGGTCCATCCACCGCTTATTCCTTCTTCAGGGTCGCGGGGAATGTGGAGCCTATCCCAGGAAGCATCGGGCACAAGGTAGGGTACACCCTGGACAGGGTACCAGTCCATCATATAGTATAATTTAGCTACTCAGGGAAGTGTTTTGATCAGCCAACAAACAAAATACCTTTAATTAATGACTAGACTTCTACAAAAAGGCAATAAAGAGATGTCTACTAATAAATGTGAATAAAATATCCTAACCCTGTGCAGATAGGTCTAGCACTAAAGAACACAAACAGAAATTCACTACAGTGTTATCTTTTAATCGTTCACTGTGTTTTGATCAATTATTCACCTTTTTTCAAAGTATGCAAGAGAAGGAATTTCACTATCCTGTGGTGTATATGTGATTAATAGAGACTCATTATCATTATAATTTTTGCGTCAGACCGTTGAAGCACAAGATTCATCCTTTCACTGATGACCTTAGAATCACAGAGCACATTAAATAGTGAAGCGAAATGAGCCATTGAGCGTGCATACATTCATGCTAAAGGTTTCTGCTTTTCTTATACAGTATTTGAGGCGTTGGGAATGAGAATTAAACAAAACCTGAGTACTGTAAAAACAGTTCAAAAGCAGCACATGAGTGAGTTACTGCACTTTACGTTCCCGAAACACAACACAGTCTCTCTCTCTCTCTCTCTCTCTCTCTCTCTCTCTCTCTCTCTCTCTCTCTCGCTCTCGCTCTCGCTCTCGCTCTGGCTCTCGCTCGCTCTCCGTTAATCAACATACAAAATATTGATTAAGGTCTATTTAATGCAATACGCAATATTAATAATAAATAAGTTAGATGAACTGACGAACCAATTGAACCATTTGTGTGAATAAATTATTTTTTCAGGTTTTTGTCCCTTTATGTTTGGGGCGTGTACACACAACGAAAGAGAAATCTTGGGGGACAATAGGACATACAAAATGCGTTTACATTAGTCTGGAGGTGAAGACAGGATAAAGGAAAACGGATCTCTTAGGACAAGTTAGGATATTAGGAGACTGAAAGTGGGTAGAAAATATTTGTCATAAAATATACCAGACCCTGTCATTCTTGTTGGATTCGACAGGAAACGGAGACTCACATTTTATTGTTAATTTTCCGCTTATAAATTAGGTTCTTGTAGTGTTGAAAATGGTAGGCAGCTACGCCATGCTATGCTGAATTCTTGCCAACGTCCAGTAAAAAATTAAGATCTTGGCTCTTTGCCATTTGTCGCTCTGCCTCAGTCACTTCCACTCGCATGGAAATGTTTAGCTTATAGATAGTTTTTCTTCGCTGCTAAACACATTTGGAAAAATACATATTTTTTTTTTATTCATGTTTAGTTTGGCTTTTTCTTTGTACATTTGGGGTGTGTGCAGACCTACAGATTTACTGGACTTATTGTTGTAATCACCTGAACTTGTAATAGGCCTACTCGATTTTTGCTTGGTGTTCTGACGCGACTCTTTCATCCAAGGGAATATTTTCTTGCGGGTGGCTGATGTTAGGGAACCGTGTCCTGCGTTCTTTATATTTTGCCCATTGTTTGAGTTTCGAGCTAGTTTATTAGGAGACAGTGGATCATTGACTCCCAGGGTGTCCTGGGTTCCTTTCCTCTTCGAGCAGTCTTCAGGTTTGTGAAGCGTAGCGGAGCCACTGGAGGTCTGCAAGGAACAGGCTGGTCGTTGCTCGTCACTTTCCACATGAAGGGCCGAGAAATAGTTCTGCTGATTGGCATCGTAACCCAATCCGTTTGCTCGTTGATTGGAGTAGCCACTGTAAATGACCAAACCGTCGCAGTAGGTTGCGTTCTGCATTTTGCCGTTTCCCAGTGCTTATTTTAATAGCTGACGGGGTCCTGACACCGTCCAAGAAGAACATTTGCCCGATGTGATCATGTGACGCCTCTCCTCCAATAGGCTCCAGGGGTGCACCTAAAGTAGAAGGAGATACGATAGACGAGTGAAATCGGTCCTATCCATCTTACTTTTCAAAGCCTGGTTGACAGCGAAGAGAGAGCTAGAAGGGTGACTCGCCACTTACCTTATGGCCAAGGGTAACAATAGTGAATACTGACGATTGACGATACATAAACATAAAACACATAGAACTGCTCTTTATACACCGACAGAGCTAGGTCTTCGGTCAAGAAATACACATAAATTGGCCAAAGTCGTTTGTTACATTACCCTTTTCCTACTACATTTTTATTGATATTGTGCATGATAATCTGCAATCTGCGAGGAATTTCCGGGTCTCTACATATGGATTTGGCTTTGATAGTCGGAAGAGTTTTCTTCTTTCTCACTCTAAACCTGATTGGCCGCTCGCTACAGCTGCCCATGACACCATAACGACCACATTCCCCTCCATTCGCAAACGCCCAACAAAGATGGATAGAGGTCCTCTGGGAAACCTGAAAAACCGGGCGGCCGTACGTCTCTATGACCACGCCGTGAACCTTTCCTCAGCAGCTCATAATAATGGCTGCTGTCGCCGCATACACTACGGTTTGATGTATGAGGGTTATCAGGTTAGAGTGAGAGAGAGAGAGAGAGAGAGAGAGAGAGAGAGAGAGAGAGAGAGACTCAGTAACCGATGGCAGGCAGCTTTATGTATGTTAGCATCAGAGCCAAGCCAATAACCGAAATTGCAAATTAATTAATTAATTAATTAATTAATTAATTAATTAATTAGGTAGTAATAATCCAAACAATATAATACAATCTACATATAAGATAAACTGTGATGTTTATACAACAGAAAACTTATAACAAACAGGCCTAATTCCAAATATTTTATCTAACGTTATTCATTGGAAGAGTGTAATATATTATCTGGACAGAATATAATTTTTAGGGCAAATTCACAGGTAAGAACTTAAATAAAGTACACGATATTCAATATTAGTTGCAGATTATTACACATATAATACAACAACAACAACACTAATAATAATACTAATAATACTAATAATACTCCTACTCCTACTACTACTACTACTACTAATAATAATAGGTATTATTATTGTGCTTATTATTATTATTATTATTATTATTATTGTTATTATTGTTATTATAAGTAGTAGTAGTGGACGGAAAATTGTAAATAAATTATTTCAGTTCATAATTGAGTGATTAAAACCCCTAATTGTAGTTTACACCAATTAGTAAATAATAATACTAATAATAAGCCTGCAACATAATAATAATAACAACAATAATTGTTGTTGTTGTTGTTGTTGTTGTTATTAGTAGTAGTGGTGGTGTTTTGTTTTATATATTTTTATGAATATGAAATATATAAGAAAGAAAATAAAAGCTGTCTAATACAAAAGTTAACAAGTTAAATGAAAATCCTTCCTTAGTTTCTCTCACACGAAACTGTAAGAAGCCCGAACCGCACAGCATGAAGACCCCCGCTGCCGCACTAGAGGAATCTGGCTTGTCTATGAGTGAGCGAGTGTGTGTATGTGTGAGTGTGAACTCTCCCTGAACCGAGATTTATGTCGCGCGGTCATAAATCACAAAAGTCCGCTATTAAACATCCACGCGATAGATAGCCTCCGCTTCTCGCTTTCTTACCTTCGCTTGTGCCGATCAGCGCACAGCACGGCGCGAGCTGCTCTCATTCAGCGGCTCCAGAGAAAAGTTCAGTCGGAAAAACAGCAGCAAAATCGCACTTTCAGGAGCCCTGCCAGAAGGAACTAAAAACAAACCGCCGATCTGAAGGTGCTCAGAAAAAAAAATAAAAATAATAATAACCCTTTAGCTTCACGTAAACCGGTACAAAAGAGAGATTACAATCCCTTGCGCCCTGGTCCTGGCGCTTGAACATACATAAGCCAAAGACGTGTCCTTGTTCTAATGCCCGACATTAAATCTGGCAATGGGCTGCGCTTAAGTGAGTCCTTCAACATGCACATATAGACACATCAAAGCGCGTGCACGCAGACACACCGACACATGCACACATCTCAGCAAACTCCCTCGAAACAGAATGCAACCATTGTGCAACTAATGAAATTAAATTTAAATAGAAATATCACAGTCCCTTTTAAAACAATGGATAGCAGATAATATAATATTTACACACATTTTAATAAAGAAAAAATACCGTACAGTGTAATGAGCACATTTTAGGAATCATGTCATAATAAGCAGAAAATGTTGGCCTAGAAGCTTTATTTTTGCTTTGTTAAAATAGGCTGATGCTAGGTACAATCTACCACACACACACACACACACACACACACACACACACACACACACACAGTAGAAGAAATAAAAAAAGATACGTAAAAAATATACTGTATTAAAGTCAAATAAATAAAATAACACGGAATTTGGGGTGTCCACTCATACTTACCAGCATTTAACAGCATTAAAAAAAAATAATACTAATGTGCTCACACAGACATACAAAGGTGAACGCTAGCATAGCACCGCGTGGGTTGGTGTGTGGGATCCTAAAAATCCACGAGTATGCATTTTTTTTCATAGACTCAGCACTTGGTTAATTATTAACTCCATTGTTTTTATTATAGTGATTGTTCTGGGATTTTTTTTTTACTGGCTAATTGTTAACACGATAGTGAAAATGGCCAGTGATCCTGCATTAGAAGTAAGCAAAGACCTGAGGGGCTATATTTCATTGGTATGGCCTATCAATCTACAAATCAAGACATGAAAACCTATTCATTTGTAACTGTTCCAATAACATTTTAAAATGACAAATTGCACCTCTAAACCATAGTTTGAGTTTGTATAACTACGTATGTTACCCTTTTAAAAGCTACCGTAAAAGGCACACAGTCTCCCGTAGGTTAGTTTCATTTAAATCTGTAGAAAGAAAGTGGTAATAAAAAGGGTTTCTTTTTTTCATTATAGACGCTCCCACAGCTCGGCGTAATAGCCTAATAGCGTTAAAGATGATGTCATGTGGAGACTGTCTACATGTACCATAATAAATACAGCCTAAACACAACAATAACAACAACAACAACAACAACAATAATAATAATAATAATAATAGTTTTATTATTATTATTATTATTATTATTATTATTATTATTATTATTATTATTATTATTATTATTATTATTATTATTATTATTATTATTATAACAATACCACTACAACTACTACTAATAATAATGACAGCAATACTAAAATTGATACTACTACTACTACTAATAATAATAATAATGATAATACCGATAATACTAATAATAACAATAATGCTGCTGCTACTACTACTACTACTACTACTACTACTACTACTACTACTACTACTAACTACTAATAATAATAATAATAATAATAATAATAATAATAATAATAATAATAATGTGCAATATTGCGTTTTACGGAAGACTTGAATTTACAGTTACCCAGTGTTCGCTTGGGTCCAATAGCGTTGGGGTTAACACCAAAAGTGAAAACTACATTCTAAAACAGGTCCATAGCAACAGTGTAAAACCCTGTAAATATATATATATATATATATTTACAGGGTTTTACACTGTTGCTATGGACCTGTTTTAGAATGTAGTTTTCACTTTTGGTGTTAACCCCAACGCTATATAACATGGAGGGTACCTACAAAAAGTAACAACTGCAGTATAGCACGTTTACGCTTACATTTTCTTTTCAATAATCATAGCATTTGTTTCTATTTATCTGCATTTTTTTTATTCTTTCTTTCTTCCTTAATTTTTCCTTCTATCTTTCCCTCCTTTCTTTCTAAGTTTGGATCGAATAGTCATTAGCTCGTGACCAGCAGCTGCCCAGAGTCCCCCGGCCCATAAATCAAGGCTCGAGTGCCGTGACCTCGGCGTAGTTGCGCGCGCCTGGATGCTACTCCGTCTCGCTTTATCTCATCGTTTCCCTTGCCGACTTGAAACGACCCTACGATGCTCCTTTGAGTTTTATTGTCTTCCTTTTGATTTGTTATTATGGGAAGAACCCTATTTACACACTCTTCAAACTAGAATGCTTTGTAAACCATAACCGCGCCGTCGTGTGCTCTAAAAAAAGAGTCAATAATTACTTAGCCTATACTCTACAACTGAAAAGGTCATACAATATTTGTATATGCTGCTAAATGCTTAAAATAGTGAAATATTCTATATAACTAAGGAATGAATAAATGGAATGTAAATGTATTTACATCAGATAATCTAATTATAATGAAGAAATACAAATGGCATTTTCTTACAGACGGATTGTAGGCCACACTATTTCCTAATAATCAAGTATTTGTCATTGCATTGCTATTTAAGACAAAATTACTGTTCATTTCTAAATAGTCCAGTCAGAAGTGTAGTGGGAATACCGCCCCAAACAATTTTGATTTATATATATATATATATATATATATATTATTTTGTTTAGAAATATGTTGCTGAAGAGGACGTGATGCCTGACTATAGATAGATAGACAAGTTTTGTTTAGTTTTTTATTTTTTAGATGTCTTTGCATGCTGTTACAACATCATTTTTGGAGAGAAAAAATGAAACAATAATTACACTGTAATGTAATCAGAACTACCAAATATTCTTAAATGTGACGTTCATTCAACGCGAGCTTGCTGCCACTGACCATTTCCCAGAGCTGCATTAACTCATGAGAGTAATGAACAATCAACGGAAATACCTCAAAATAAAATCCATCCTCCTTGTACAGGGATCCTCTTTTTATGACGCAAAACACTCGTCCAGCAATGTAATGCTATCTATCTATCTATCTATCTATCTATCTATCTATCTATCTATCTATCTATCTATCTATCTATCTATCTATCTATCTATCTATCTATCTATCTGTCTGTCTGTCTGTCTGTCTATCCGTCTATCCGTTTGTCTGTCTGTCTGTCTGTCTTCACTATAGACATAATAGTCCGACTCTTTTGAATGGAGTGGGATCGCACCTTAAAAGAATCAACGGTTCATCGCACATCCTCCACCTCCTAGTCTCCTCTTACCATTATTTCACATACTTGTTTTGATCACGTGATCAAGTGATTCACGACCCAGCTTTATAACATTTATTTCAATATGTGAAACACAATGGGAACAGTCTGGCACGCAGTCTGATCAGTGCCCGAGGACCCGTTACTTTCGAAACTTCCGTATTTTTACATCATTTTTTACATCCTCGTGGAAGTTTTTTTTTTTTTTTTGTACCACACTACATCAGATGAACTTTGACTCTATAACCAGGTTGTGGCTGTGGCGGTGCGTGCGCTTGCGCGAGATGAGGATAGGCTTATTTAAAGTTTCAAGTGTCTGTTGATTGTACATGAATGGGTGTGAAGCCCTCCAGGGGAAGTGCTGGAGCTTTTCTGCACGAGGAAATCCCTGGTTATGGTTGACATGCTGATCATTCAACACTGGACTTTCTTTCCATTATCGGGTAGCTAAGTGTTTCCACAATTTATTTATTATTTTTTTTTTTTTTGCATTGCTCCCCTCCCATTCTCTTGCTAAAGAACAAAAATCATGTGTGGACAATGGCAAATGCAGCACAAATGCAGTTGAATTTGCGCATCAACGAGTACAGCAGTCATCCGGGAAATGAGGCCCTCGTTCGGCGATTAAGGGGCTTTTTTTGCCTTACAGAAAGACGTGGAGATGGGTTCAACCTTACAACGCAGAGTACCACCAACATTGTCGATAATATCTCAACGTATAATGTTCAGTCACATGTATGAACTTAAAATTCATGCCACAATTTAGCCACAATATAACCATGAATTTAATAAGCTTGTATGGTGGGTATGTTCTATCATAGTAATGCTTGTGAAATAGAGGGCTCGTGGGAGGTCATCTGTCTCACGAGATGTCTGTGATGTGGCATTTTTGGTGCTCATTTTCGACAAGACATTGTTTAACCCGCGTGGCGAGTCTAGCGGATGTCGTAGACTTGAAGACCATTAATCAACTCGATCGGACCTACAGCCTCCCCCATTCCCTGCCTTCAAGTTGCCCTAGGACATTTTTATTTGCGGAAGTAAAAGTTTCTTGAACTTAGTCCAATTAATCTTTCAGGGAGTTATTTTATATTAGAGGGGTTTTTTATCCTCTTTAATTAGGATTTGTTGAAAACCCTGCAGAGATTAGTTTTAAACAACGTTTTACCCATAATTACCATAATTTAACAATTCCTTAAAGCATAGTATTGTATTTCACTTGCTTCAAATGTTTGTTTCAGTTGTTTAACTCTTACAAATGCTGCCCCATTTCAGCCAGGGAGCACCAAGAGAAGCCCTCAGTGTCCTTCTTCACCATCTCATCTGAACTTTTCCGACATTAAAACCCACGTGGAGATTACATATAAATACCGTGACTTGCACGTTCTCGAAAATTTTCAACGCTGGCACAAAAGGATATGGTTACCGCCATGCATCCAAAAACAGTTTATATATATATATATATATATATATATATATATATATTTTTTTTTATTTATTTATTGAATTTTTTGTGTTTACTTCTGCTTGCTTACAATGTTCCCAAAAGGATCAAGTTGTGGTGTGGAGAAATGGTTAGTTTACAAAGCGCATTATCTGTAGCTGTTTCCATATCATCACACTAATGACAAACTAGTCATCACAAAGGCGATGTTACTCTGTATCGTCATTTTTCATGAGCTTTCATCACAGTACTAACTTATATTTAAAAAAAAAATAAAAACAAGAAAAACAAAAACAGCTCCAGAAAAACATGAACAACATATGGAAACAGCTCTGTAATCGCCCACCACAAGAGAGGAATATGTATTTCTACTACAGATAATGCGCTTTGTAAACTAACCATTTCTCAACAACTTGATCCTTTTGGGAACACTGTAAGCAAGCAGAAGTAAACAAAAAAATCAATATGCATAAGGTTAATATTAACTAGGCCTTTTCGTCTCAAACATTAGACTAAGAGTGAATGTAGCTGCACCACAAACTCTGTCATGTTCCTCAAACCATTCCTGAACAATTTTTTTGCAGTGTGGCAGGGCGCATTATCCAGATGAAAGAGGTCACTGCCATTAGGGAATACCATTGCCATTGCCACATGAATGCCAGGACCCAAGGTTTTTCAGCAGAACATTTTATGGAGCATCACACTTCCACCATCAGCTTGCTTTCTTCCCATAGTGCATCCTGGTGCCATCTCTTCCCCAGGTATGCGATGCACAAGCACCCAGCCATCCACATGATGTAAAAGCAAACATGATTGCTTGCTAGTTCTGATGGTTCTGATGACCACGTGCCCATTGTAGGAGCTTTTGGTGGTGGACAGGAGTCAGCATGAGCGCTCTGACCAGTCTGCAGCTATGCAGTTCCATACGCAGCAAGCTGTGAACATTCATAGATGCACTATGGGAGTCGGCAGAGGCAGTGTGATGCTCTGGGCAATGATCTGCTGGGAAACATTTGGTCCTGGCATTCATGTGAATGTTATTTTGACATGTATCACCTACCTAAACATTGTTGCAGACCAGGTACATCCATTCATGTCAACGGTATTCCATAATATCAGTGTCCTCTTTCAGCAGGATAATATACCTTTCCTTATAAATTCTTTATTCTAATATTTTGAGATACTGGATTTTTGATGTCCATGAGTTATAATCTGTAATCATCGAGATTAAAAAAAAAAAAAGGCTTGTAATATTTCACTTTATGTGTAATGAATCTACATTATGTGAAAGGTCTACTTTTTAATTAAATTACGGCAAAAAATAACTTTTCCACGATATTCTATTTTTCTTAGATGCATCTGTGTGTGTATATATATATATATATATATATATATATATATATATATATATATATATATATATATATATATATATATATCCACTGAAACAAATGAGACTAGAACATTATACTTGGTCCTCAATATACATTATTTAAAAAAATTATACACGGTCATTTATTTACTGAGTAAATTAATGATCCAATATTACATATCTGTGAGTGGCAAAAGTGTGTCAACGTCTAGGATTAGCAGTTTATTTGAAGGTGAAATAAGAGTCAGGTGTTTTGAATCAATGAGATGACAATCTGGTGTGAGTAAGCACCCTGTTTTATTTAAAGAGCAGGGATCAATCAGAGTCTGATCTTCACTACACGTGTTTGTGGAAGTGTATCATGGCACAAACAAAAGAGATTTCTGAGGCCCTAAGAAAAAGAGTTTGTTGAAGCTCATCAGGCTGGAAAAGTTTGCAAAACCATCTCTACAGCGTTTGGACTCCACCAATCCACAGTCAGACAGATTGTGTACAAATGGAGGAAATTCAACACTATTGTTCCCCTCCCCAGGAGTGGAGACCAACAAAGATCACTCCAAGATGTGTAATAGTCCACAAGGTCACAGGGGAACCCAGGGCTACATATAAGCAACTAAAGGCCTCTCTCACATTGACTGACATTGGTTCATGATTCCACCATCAGGAGAATATTGAACAGCAATGGTGTGCATGGCAGAGTTGCAAGGAGAAAGCCACTGCTCTCTAAAAAGAACATTGCTGCCCTTCTGCAATGAAATATCACATTGTGAAACATTGTGGTGGTAATATTATAGTTTATAATATAATGATACCTGCGAATTCTAAAGGAAAATGTCAGGACATCTGTTCATGAAATGAATCTGAAGAGAAAGTGGGTCTTGCAGCAAGACATCGACCCTAAACACACAAGTCGTTATATATGTGTGTATATATATATATATATATATATATACATATACATACATATATATATATATACATATATACATACACATCCCCTTGGTGCTACTAAAACAGCTCTGACCCACAAGACCTCTGAATTTTGCTGTGGTATTTATTATTATTATTATTTATTCAAGCTTTTTAACCGTTTGTGGTTACATTTAATATTGTGGAACGTCCAAAAGACATTAGTACCTGTTATATACCCTAGCAGTTCTAATCAGTCTTTTGCTCTCCAGCCGCTCCGGTATTATTCCTGAAAATAATAAAATCTCTCTCTCTCACTCTCTCTCTCTGTAGACACCTGTAGACGCTCGGTCAATAAATGTTATAATAATGTCTCTTTACAGAAAATGTCACCAGTCGTGTTTACAGATATTGGAAACACATACACATTTTAAGTTTCATAAGGCCTATATAGACTTACTAAATTTACTAAAAAGCTTACTGACTGAAAATTACTTCCTCTTTCAGTAATCCGCAAAATTCTGCTTCACTGCTGTATAATTTTCTTCTACTGAAAACGTATATAACATTTGATTTGTGGGGGGTTGTTTGTTTGTTTGTTTTTGTTTATGTTCGAGTTTCACTACTGCCCCACGCGTCCAAAAAAAAGATTGCATGAAAGGGCACTTGAGATAGTAAGGTCAGAGGTCAGGGGTCGTGCATAGTGCTGCACTTCAATGATTGGACAGCTAATCTGCGTCCTTTGCGTGAACTCAAAACTATTTGGCAGGTACCGCCTCACACTTGGGTCATTTTTTAGCTGCGATGAAAAGGTGCTTTAGAGGTCTGTTGTTACAATAAACATTTTCTTAGAGAGATTTTCAAAGTTAGAACGATTAATTATAATAGTGAATCGATGGCGAACGTAAACAGATTGTCTAGCATCGCACAAGACAAAAATAACTTCCTTAAAAACACAACAACCTGCTGGTAATAATAGAAAAAAATATATAGGCGCTTATCTTAACCTGAAATCCTGAACGATATACGCCATTTAATTAATTTGGTACATTATACATTATATGTACCAAACCCATGTCACTCACGTTCTGAGATGGCCACATCATCAACCCTGCGCATTTCCACGACAAATGTTGATCGTGTTAATGAAGTAAAACTACAGTTATAATTCCTGTCAGAGCCACCATCCTTTTGAGATTTCATTATATAATCGATTTACGTGAATTGATCACGCTCACTCTACATAATTCAATCTTGTAATTAGAAACTCATTTGCGTTAAGTTTAGTATAAGCAATTAGAGTGAGTTTGATGAGAAACGTGATGCTTACATATAACGTAATATTTTTCTTTATTTTTTTGTAAATAGTTGGATTAATTGATTCCACAGTGCTCTCTCGAATCGCACCCAAGCCCAGCAATTTAAATGCTGCCTAGTAACGGTAGGATAACAATTACTTAAACAGCGTGTAAAGGTTAAGTTTAAACATAGACCCGGAGAAATTAGATCCGGAGCCTACTGTATATAATACACATTAGCATAATTGTTTTATATTGGAGCATTATTTTTCATTATATTTTTGTTTGTAAATTGTCAGGATTGAATAAATTAACCTCCGGCAGAGTACATTATATTGATAAGTTGTTGTTGTTGTTGTTTTTTAAATATCAATACCTAGCTTAAGTATAAGACCGACTTCATTAAAGGCTTAATTGTATATTTAATTGAGTACAAAAACTCAGTAGCTCCGTGAAAGTCTGCGGAGAATACAACTGAAACGGCAAGTAAACAAAGTGTTATTTGTAGCTCAGAGATGACACAAAAAATATATGTATCTTGCCTGTGATTTATGGCTATAGTTAAACCAGCATTTATTGTGGTGGAATACCTGTTAGACATAATGGACTCCTCGATGTCACATTTTGATCAACTGTATTTTAAAGCATTCTGGAGTAACGTTTACGAGTAATGTTTAATACATTATAGCATTTTAGACACAAAGGGCTCTTTAAGCAGTATTTGATTGAGTCTGTCTGATCTCTCTCTCTCTCTCTCTCTCTCTCTCTCTCTCTCACATATACATACATATATATATATATATATATATATATATATATATATATATATATATATATATATATATATATATAACGAATTACTGACAATAGACGCGTTTATTATTTCCACGACACAATTACTTCAAATGCTACAGCATTGCACTGGTGTACAAATAACTAAGTATTCACAGCTTAAATTACATGAAACACACCACAAACAAATACATGGAACTAACAAAGACCAAGTTTACGGATTCTTTTTAGAATGATTATTCCTACATTTGTGCTTTAATTCATTTTGTACAAGCATCACAGCCCATGTCCACGAAGAGAACTCCGGTCCACATGTAAGATTCACTCTTCCTATTCATAATGGCGGACATGGTCTAATATCGACAGCAAGAATGTCATGTTAAACTCTTTCATTATTCCAGAAAAGAACAACAACAAAAAAAGAAGCAAAGTGATCTACCCGTTAGATGGGTGGATTCTCCAGTTCAAAACGTCTGAGTAAAGAAAGGTGACAAATGGATCAATTTGAATGGGAGAGGCAGACTGAAGCACCCCCTCCTTCAATGTTAAATAGAAATTAACACTGTGAAGTTAGTCCGAATACTGCTCTGTATTCTCTTGTCTTGCTCAGTTCTAATGTTCCTCCACCATTATAGACTTAATGAACATGGAGTGGGAAGTAACGTCTGCTGCTGCTGGCCCGCGTCCGCTTTCACTTGGTGGCTGGATGAAGAAGAGCCGCTAGAACGGATCTTTGTATTGGGCAGTTTGTGGTCTTTCTTCCACTTCATGCGGCGGTTCTGGAACCAGATTTTTACCTGTCGCTCTGACAGACACATGGTATGCGCTATCTCCACACGACGACGGCGGGTCAGGTACCTGTTAAAGTGAAATTCCTTCTCAAGCTCAAGAGCTTGCTGGCGAGTGTAGGCGGTACGAGACCTCTTAGGCACTCCTCCAGAGTAGTTCGCGGTCACTAAACAAATAAATAAACAAAAAGATATCACGGATACACATGGTATTGATGGATGACCATGAACACCAAGCAGCTACTAAATCTTGATAACAGTAGCCTGTAGGTGTGTTTTACATGGTTGGATTCGATTATGTGTTTCATTTTCAACCAACCCTGATGTGTCTAGTTTGGGGCAGTTATACGTGATCCAACATGCCCAAAGGTATAATTATTAACGAAAACCACGTATAAACGACGGGGCGTCTTTAAGACAGCATGAAACAGAAGCAGATGGCAGAGTAGAAACAAAACAGATAATAAAATTTACGAGGGCTCCTAATTACCCAGACAACTCGTCCGGGGTAGTAAATCGTCCAGATAAGTGCCAAACATGTTACTTAGCAGGTTCATTTCATGTGTTCCGACGAACACCTTCAAATTGATTACCGGTGTTTTATTGACCGTTACATATACTTACACGAATTAACGTGGACTTTTTTCATCCATGGATAGACTACCGGCTCTTTTCCCTTCTGTGGGTCAGAGTGAGCTTCAGTGACGAGGCTGCAATCCTTGTTCGCGGTCGTTGTGCAGCCCTCGGTACCCAGGTGGGGCCCATGATTTTGTGGAACAGACCGAGGTTGTATGTGAAGCCGATCGTTGAAATCGGCGAGGACGTTGGTTGAGGTGTTCCCGTAATCATAGCTCGGGTCTTGGTAGTTTGATCGCGTGTATGTTGCCCCTTCGTGATGGGAGAAGCCTGATTCTTTCGGTCGCTCGTAGTAGTCTGAAGAGACGGAGATGTAGCCGTTGTCTTCGTATTCTTCGCAGGGCGGGAAAGATGGCTCGATGTAATTCGAATTGATCAAGTATGAACTCATGGTCATTAATTTGTGATGTGCAACAATTCTATTTTTATCGCACTGTCTTTTTCCAGATCTCTTCAAAAACCCACCTACTCCCTCTGTCAAATGTACGAAGTTGTCCAGTCACGTGGAAAAATAGACCAATCAAAATCTTCCGTGGGTGCCGGGTAAACAAGCACCAATAGCAGGCTAAGAACGCGCACAACGACAATTTGACGGACTAACCACGCGTGTCTCTTTCTTTTACAACGTAACAAAAATATTAAATCTAAAAATGTTACCAATAAATAGATGATTAGGAGTTCGTTGAAATACATATGCACACGGAGAATATCAACCTACTGTTTGGAATAGGTTGTACAAGAGGATAAATAAGAATATAATACTGCCCTTAGTTTCTCCTTAGAAATTAATAATAGGCCTATCAGATTTCTGTATACGCATTCATTCAGTTAATAAGAGGAGCAGAAATTCTGTTATAGTACCGTGCAGACTCTCATAGACTCTCATATAAAATCTTGGGTTCAATTAACAAAACGAACCGAAGTAAATGTGTTTATCAGAATTTACATAAGCATACACTTGCAGTTTAGGGTGCTTCAATATTTGTTGAATTGGTTATTGAATTGGTATTGGTCTTACTTGGAACTCCTTCTGACAGGGAAACACGTGCTCTGCATAGACCATTTAACGGTTACCCCCATATGGATAAACGAAGTTTCTCAAGGGTTATAATTTTTCCTAGTCTCTGCATAATAATCCGCATGTGATGACAAAGAGTTAGTTGTTTACAGCAGAGGTTCTCAAACCTCGGACTACTTTCACTAGAAAAAAATTCGGGACCCATCAGTACAGATTTATGAACATAATTCTAATTGAATATTAATATATTTATTACACATACAAATATTAAAATATTCATAATTAAATATTATGCCCATTATTTAATCGAGTACAATAATAGTCTGGCTATTGGAGCTTCTTTTTATTTAATTCTAGGTCCAAGGTGACATTATTTATAGGCGATTATTTGAGTTACTGAGGTTTGATTTAAGAACACGATAATACATTGAACGCCAGTGTAAGAACCACTGGTTTACAGTAATACTCTGTGACTCTATTTAGATATTTTTTTCAAATCATATAATTTCAAAAAGATCCAGACTAGACACAGTAAGATGGTGCATGTCCCGCAGTAGAAATTCGAGAGAACTATGTCAAATAAGCACAGGCACAAGCTCCGAAAGGCCAGCCATTCGCGAATAATAGAGTTCAATGAAAGCAGAATTTGATTTGTGCAACACTTTCGCTGCATGTATTTACATCAGTTCTTATAATTTAAATTCGTGTGCTGGGACTTTAATACAGCACATAAATAATTTGCGAGCATTAACTAGCAACACCAAAGCTTAAATATAAATACATACAGGATCTGAAATAAACGCAAGTATCACCCCCATAATCAATGACACCGCCATGTAACTCAAAAATTATAGTTACATTTGTTAAAAACTTTATCAATTCTTTATATAGTGTTATATAAAATTCTACCTTTGAAGAAAATGTTATCCTTATTTTCAGTAGTCCACGGCCTTCGATTCATATTAAATTCGTATTAAAACAGTTTAGATGATTGTAAAGAAATTCCTGTCAGTTGGAAGGAGAGTATACCAAAATAAAAAAAATAGTGCCTGCCTTTGGGACATATCAAATATAAAGATTACTCTCACATCTATTAGTATTTTATACTATACACTACCTTTCCTCAAAAAGGAATTTTACTAAATTGGCATTATGTGAATTTACAGTGAACGTTACAGGATAGATTAAGTTTTATTAATTATATATTTTTGTTTGCTTGTGCTCCTGTTTGAAAGTTTGTTGTTTGCTTCATTATATTAATTCATTCTCTTTTCTGCTCTATTGATTTTCCTTAGGATAGGAAACCAGAGCTTATCTAATTTATCTTAGTCACAACATAATTTGTTTGGAATGGAAATATTGCCTACCTTTCCCTTACTACAGGTATCTCGCCAATTTCCGACACTGTCCCATTGTCAGGTAATCTATAACTGACCAAAACATCGCGAGGTTATCTTAACTGATAGTGTGTGTGTGTGTGTGTGTGTGTGTGTGTGTGTGTGTGTGTGTGTGTGTGTGTGTGTGTGTGTGTGTGTGTGTGTGATGCTCGCTCTACCATTTAACGATGATCTTCGTGCAACTGAACCCTGATACTCTTATAAAGTTTGCTTTAATAATCCACGTGCGATTAATTTTTGCAAAAACTCAGCGTGGGCGATCCCTGGACCCCACTGTGTGCAGCACTCAGAAGTCAGAAGTATTAGGCTAATCACCACCAACTTTGCCTGACCCCTCAGTGACCCAGTTTCCATTTCGTCTCTGATTAATCTTTCTCACTGACAGTCTTTGTTAAATAACATGGCGTGCTCTCTGAAATTTTCATATTAGTTAGACGCAGTGACCTAGCTTTCAACCCGCCCTCAGACCAACTTCTCCCGTGGAGATACAACCCAATAGAACTATCTCAGGAGGTATTCAATATCAGAACTCAACAGAATGCTAAAATTAAGATGATAAAAATGACAGTGCTATGCTACTATATATAATCGTTTTAAAGCTCAGAGAAAAATAAAGGAAACAGCGAGATGGAAGTTATGCAGTAAATTAATGTTGACATTAAAATCAATTCTTGTGCGAGTTGCTTTGAGAGATACAACAGGAAATAACTTCAATATCGGTACCTTGCTGAATAAAGAGAGTGTAAAATGCTACATTGTGTTCACTAACTAAACAGTGGTTAACATGTATTAACTCTATCTATTTATCTATATTTATACATCCATATCCATATCTATATCCATATCTATCTATCTATCTATCTATCTATCTATCTATCTATCTATCTATCTATCTATCTATCTATCTATCTATCTATCTATCTATATATATATATATATATATATATATATATATATATATATATATATATATATATATGTATGTATGTATACACACACATAATATTGCTTTCAAGTTATTTTGAATATTTCAACAAGTTTTATACCTAGAAGTTTAGAAATCTAAAAGCTTGCTCGGGGTCAGTGCAGGGGACTTGGCAGTGTTCTCAGTTGGAGCGATTTAAATGTTTATTCCCCAAAGAAGTTAACAGTTAACAGTTTTCTGTAGGTGTCTGACTTCAGCTAGCAACTCAATTGCTTTGTGTATTTGTGTAAGTATTTACAATTTACCCAGCGTTTGTTTTCCATATTCAAAATCTAGCTAACACTGACCACGCAAGTTAAAGTTCTTAGGTCACTCATTACTTTTAGCTAAGTAGCTAATATTTTGCATGAGATTTTTTATTATAAGATGTATGAGATGTATTTATTAGTCATTAATGAAAGGTTCACGGGTTAATGGCTAGCCTTAACAATGCGAACTTCTCTAGTGCAGAAACGTGGTTTTCTTTTATTTATCGTTGCTGTTTTGCCCCTTTATTGGTTTTGTTCGTTTAGTACCTCAATTTTTGTAACGCAAGCTAGCAGACAGGCTAACAAGTCATCATCCAAATTCAATAACAGTGCACATGTAATAGCATATGTGCAATTTCATGTATAACAAAGAAAAATAGCTGATAAATACAGAGTCTGTGTGGGATTCCATTTTCAATGATGTGTGATTCATTGGCGTGATTCTGCCATACTGAACAAATAATAACAAAGCATTTATTTATTTATTTATTTATTACGATTGCAGTTTTTCACCCTCGTTCTCCAATTCCGCACCTTTGCAGTCCTGTTTGCATGTTACAAGAAAAGTATTTCAATCAAACAATATGTGAGGGACTTTTTGTTGTTTTGGAAGAAACGACAGACTCAGTTTAACAATTGCTAACACAACGCACGTTTGTAAAGATTTCAGGCATGCGTCAGACTTTCCCTAACCATTGCTGCTATGATCTCCACATTTTCAACACATAACCTCAAGGTTAAACCGATTTAAACCGCCATTTCCTCAACAACAACAAAAAAAAACACCTAAAACGTCGCTTCCTCCGAACCCCACGCGATTAAATCAAAATGTCCCTCCAATAGTGTTTGGCAGGTCTACCCCTTGTTGACAGTGAAAAACCAAACGGAAGAAGTATTGCAGAGTCATTTTCTTTTTGGGGATGAGAAAGTGCAGTCGCAAATGAGAGGATTGCTATCACTTCAGTTTGACAGAATCAGGCCAGTTTACGCACTGAAAATGAAAATAGATTGTTGTTCATGAAATTGCAATTGTAAATACATGTCCTGCAATTACATTATTCACATACAAGAAATATAATTGAAAATGCACCTCTGAAATATTACTTTCTTATCATCATTAGAATTTGAATAAAGTCTGGAATATGCTGCCATATGGCCCAATAAAAAAATAAAAAAATTAATAAAAATAAAAAACTCACCTATATTGTCAGTATACAGTGTAAGTATTCTGGAATTGCACCAAAATTCTTGCCAATTCCCATCCACCAGCCAGCTCTCCCTGAGAGGGTGAATATTCATGCTGCACTTTATTTCTGGACTAATTGATATAGTAAATTTAACATGATTAAATATGCAGCTAGTATTTAAACCATTAATTTGAACAGCAATAATGTAGCGTTGAGAGTGAGAGAATTCTGCAGACCTTAAAATATTATAGTTTATCAATATCAGAAATTATGAGGCTTAATATTCAGTTGTGGGTCGATGTGGTGTAGAATCAAATGTTCATATTGCTTACGTTTTTGTTCAGCTAAGTAGATTTTTATGTATATATAATTTACAAAGCAATGAAATTCTCAGTGCTGTATTTAGATCCAACAACGTATTAATGGTAAGAGCTCTATTCTGTTGTTTGTATTAATATGAAATCGTATTGATTTTTTAATCAGCCTAAATGACAAATTAAGAACACTAAGACCAAAATGACAAATCCTTTACATAAAGGCTAAAACACTGCCAGCCGAGGCGGTCTGCTGGGTTTTATTTGAATGCACATCATTAAGGACACCGGCTCCACACGGGAAACCCCCTCACCACTGCTGATGCATAATTATCATCATCTATCGACTCATGTTTTTTGTTTTATTTAATTAATCAACTACAGACTGATCTAATACGATTTTTTTTCTTTCCGTAAAGAGTTAATTAAAACGCAAAACAACGGTCAAAAGAAAACGGTTGTGTGACTATCTACAGTACAGTCTTACCGGAGCCGTTCTTTGATGGTGTCGCAAACAGAAATACATGTTCTACATGGCTACATGATGGGGTTTAGGTGGAGTACAGCGTTACGAGAAAAAAAAAGCCTTATGAGAAACGTCTGACCCTGTGCACTGAAATGGAGGGTGCATCTTTGTTTGTTTATTTGTTTGTGTTCATCATTCACAATTCAATAACCTCACTAAGTAAAACCCCGACATTCAGTCTAGTGCTGAGAGAGAGAGAGGTAGGAGACTCTTCAGGTTGCTAACACTAGTCTTTGAGATGTTATAAATGAAAGCTACTTTTTTTTCATCTCTGCGATGCATTTACTGTCTTTACAGATGAACTTTGTTCTTAAAAGGTCTGATGCAACGTGAATGAATGAACAAATCACAGCCCGTAATAAAGGATAACACGTTCAGGATTTTCTTCTCATTTTGCTCTCTTGCTAGGGCCATGATATATTATTTCATAATGTTTATTATTTATGTATTAGTAAACAACGGTTTATTATTGTGGAAATCTGTTCATTAATGTTATTTTTGGTGCGAGATCATTTTGGGGGAAATTTCCTGTGCCTCCATCAGTATCCTGAAGCTAAATTACATATTTTTTTTCTAAGACCGGCAAACGTATTTATTTTAGTGCTTTATTATTTCTACATTTTAAGATAGTGAGAAAAAATAAAAATAAAAATTCCACCAAACGAGCCATTGTAGCCTACCAGAATCACTGTATCACAAATATATCTTTAATGTAACTTGCTTGTGTGCAAAAATTGGTGTGTAGCCTGCATGAAAATATACACATGCTGTAAGAGTTCTTTTTTTAAGCACAGCTGTTAAAATGAACAGCTGCTTCAGATCTGACACATGCAGGTAAATCCGATGTCAAGAAGGAAAACACGGTATAGTTACGGTTAAATTATGTTTGATGCGTTGGTACTACTATTTCATACTTTGTTATTATAATCACATAATGACAGTAAGAGAGGGGATAGTTTTAACTGAACGTAAGGTGTATAATAAAGGTTTGGTTTTAACAAAAACAGAAAATGGCGAAAGTGCTATCCTTTATTATGGACTGTGTTTGTTCATTCATTTGCCGATTTTTTCTTCAGAATTTTGAAGCACAAGGATCTTGCTCAAAGCTAGTGCTAGTATATGCGTTTGCCCTTTGTGTCGAAGAGCTGAAGCTAATGTGCTTTCACGGATAACAATAGAATCACATCAAAATACTGAAGCCAAACATGGCCTAAGGTATATGCAGTAGACTTCGTGCTTCAGTATGTTTTTGGACATTCAGACACACACACACGCGTGCGAGGGGTCACTGTGCAAGTATACTATAATGTGCTAGTATAATGCTATAATGCTATAGTTACCGTATGTAACCAAATCATAGAAGATATTTTAGAATAATTTTTGTTCTATGTTTCTAGTTCCGTTTTTGCATAATCCCGCTATTCTGACGTCTTGTGGTGGCTCAACAGACTCTTTATGTTGTATTTTAATTTGTCAGTTAATTTGTAATTCCATTTTATCGAGGTAAGCTTTCTTTTTTTAAGCATTGTTTCTTCCTTATTGACCGGGGGCACACAATGAGAGTGACACTGAACTTGGCCAAAAGCTCTGCTGGTAGTTTACGGCCTGTGCGCATTTATCTTCCTGCCACTGGTGACCTCGTGATGAACCAAGAGCAAGTGACAGGACATTTTCCCCTCCAATTTCTCTTCTGTCTAGTTCTGTGTCATATTGTCTTTCACTCGTCCCCACATCTCTACGTAACCCCCCACCTCCAAAGATAAAAACCTCGTTCAACGGAAAAATAGATGAGAGCCTCAAGTGAGACAAATTCATTTAGTCATTGCCTAATGAATATGGAGCTGTACATTTCTACAGCTTAGCTATACTGAATATTATTGATTTCAGGTTTTGCTTGAATAATCTGGCAACATTTTCAGAGCTCTTTGAGATCTTCGTTAATAAGCACAACAGTGCTGAAACAAAACCACTGAAAAGGCGTAAATGCTTCAATCCGTTAGTGGGCTGCGAAAATTTATTTCTGTTTCAGAATGAAACTACTGATTAGTAGAAGGCATCATGTGTCCTGTCGGTGTACGGAGAGAAGGCGTATTAAAAAAATCTAAAACTCCAAAGGTTATAGCCAACAAGCCAAACAGCAGCAGGTAACTTTTATAAGTGATTCAATAATACTTGGATATTTTCATCCATTTCAATGTCATGTAGCACAAACCGTGAAGGAGGAAACCAGAAAACTTGATCAGTGATGTGAAAGGCGAAGATCAACACGGTTTTTAACAGATGATTATCTGCATAGCTTTTATATTTTAATGTTAAATACATGGGGGTAGAATTTATTTTCAAAGTGTTTCGCTTTCAACGTGAAGACAGACAAGAAATGTACTGTATCATTATGTATTCGTACACACAGTATTTATCATGCTGCTAAAGTCTTATGGAAAGCCTGGAGCTCCTTTCTGTGCTCACAAAAAGATCATCTCAAATCAACGTATATGAAAACAAAATTCGCGAGAAGAGTGTGTTGTGGGTGTAGACTAATTATAAACACATGTCTGAATGCAAATCCAAATCGGTTATCGGACTTTGCTTTGACGGAAAGGCTAGACAGTATCGTTAGTTTTAAAGATGGAAACAATCATATTAAACAAATATCAAACGAACAACAAACTCACCATGATTGCCTGCCCAGCGAACCCAGTCGGTGAATTCCCAGTTCATAGTGACTTGCTGGATAAAGCAGTGATGGCAGCACTGAAGGGTCTCCACTACACTCTACAAGAAGAGTTAAAAAGAAATCCAGTCAGTGCAGTTAAATGGTATATACTGTCAACTCCCCAAAACCATAAACCCACTTTAATGGCCACCACGTGACTCTTTTATGGGCAGTGAGTTTGTGCGGCCTGGATCATTGTAGGAACTAATTTATGGAGTATGGCCTCATTCATTTCTTGAACCAGTCCCATTAAACAATAGCAAAAGGTCTAAAAAAAAAAAGAAAGAAAGAAAGAAATAACCTTTTTGTTCTTAAAAGGAGACATAAATACGAGCCATTGAGATAGGAATGGGACCAAATTCTACGGGACTGAAAGTGTAGTGCTCCAACCTGTTGAATTTAATAAGTATTTATGTAATTTTAATGATTGACCTAATCACTGTTACTGTTAATTAAAAATAATAATAATAATAATAATAATAATAATAATAATAATTATTATTATTATTATTATTATTATTATTATTATTATTAGTTATTATTATTATTATTATTATTGTTGTTGTTGTTGTTGTTGTATGAAGAAGTTAAGTGTTCTTAAGTGAGTAAATAAAAATCGACACAATGTAATTAGGAATTGCATTTTTTTATTGGCTTAAACAAAAATCACTAAAATTCAGGACGACGTTTTTAAAATATAGGCTGAATTTCCAGCCATGGTTGAAATGTTAATAAATAAGTCAAGAGATAGAAAAAAATAATTATTATTATCCTGGTGTATTATATAAAAATATAATGCACATATCCTTATGCTGACCAATTGTCAGGAGCATTTTACAACATTTTTACAACAGTTTATTATTGTGGTGAACAAAAAATGTCTCAAACCACACTCCAAATTTGATGAAAATATAAAAAAATAGGACGTATTCACCTCGAGATTCAGCCATATTCATCCATATTGTTTCATTATTTCATTGTGACTTGAATGACGTTTTCGCGGCTGGGGTGTCTCAGTCACTCTCTGTGTACTCAGCTTCTCTTCTTTCATGTTGTAGCACGTTTTGGGAAGAACCTCAAATCTCAGAACCACCGCACTACTGCCTCTGGGCGTGGAGTTAGCTGAAATCGATCATTTATTTATTAGGGTGCACTGAGAGGGAGACGTGAATAAAGATGAGCACGTTAGAGGGTTAGGGGTAGGCGACTGAGGTGCAACATAACCGATTGATTGTTCTGGGCATCTCCAAGCGTCACCGTGGGGCTTTGACTGTAGCTTTCATCTCCTCCTTTACTTTAGGATAGCTGGGCATCCTAATAAAATAAGAGCTCGTTGGGTTACAGCAATTGGTTTATATTTAGACTACTCGCTACTGTTGCTATCGCCTCAGCGAGAAC
The DNA here is from genome assembly GCA_012411365.1 of Ameiurus melas. NCBI lineage: Eukaryota > Metazoa > Chordata > Actinopteri > Siluriformes > Ictaluridae > Ameiurus > Ameiurus melas. Next base: position 26,146,872 of record CM022769.1, on the reverse strand, counting down.
AATACTCTGCTTGGCTTTGGATTTGAGTCTCTTGGTGGTTTTGTTTGTGTATGTCGCACATGCACAATCCATTTATAATTTAAAAAAAAAATTATGGGGGTTACCCTGAGACGCAGGCTTAACGCTCTCTCATGTAGGCTGCCAAATACAGGAAGAAATCAGGTGTTTTGTTGACCAGTCGTAAATCCTAATGGGTGATTTGGTGAAATAGCGCGCAAGCCTGTTACATTTCAGTAAGCGTGCGCCACCCTTTGCTCAAACGAAGAAATGGGAGAGTCTAGGGTCATGCCAAGGTTAATGACATTGCGGTAGAAAATGATTGCTGCTGAAACGCTGCACAATTTAATGATCTCCCCATAAAAAAGAAAGTTTAAATATTAAATGCATCCGGGATATTTTCAAGGTTTATTATGGAGTAGGAGCACTACTAGCTATTAATATATCTGACTTATAGTCTCTAGACTCTAGAGTAACCCGTGCAATTTAATTATATTAAATTATATTTATTATAATCCAATGAACTTTCTTTGCTTATTAGTATTTCATTTATGCTTACAATATTTATTTAATTATTATTTTAATAATACATTATTTTAATAATACATTATTTCATTCAATTCATAATATTGATCATAATAAATATAATAATCCGCTTTCTCTCTGCTGTTCTTACTTGTCTCTGAATGCTGCACAGCACATGCGATAGCCAAGAAACAGGGCAAGAAACCTTACTGGATTTAGAAGATTGTGGGCAGAGGAGGTCCATGGATGAGGAAAGTATCTGTGGCTAAGGGAGGAAAAGAAATCAGGGTCTGGAAAGGATGATAGGATGCAGGAAGCTACAGAGGGAGATAAATATTGATTGCTGATATACAGTCCCCTTGGAAAGTATTGGAACAGCAAAGCCAATTCTATTATTTTTGCTATACACTGAAGATATTTGGGTTTGAGATCAAAAGATGAATATGAGACAGCACATCAAAATTACTGCTTTCATTTCCTGATTTTTACATCTAGAATTGTCACATAACTTAGAACATGGCACATTTTGTTCATTTATCAAGTGATCACAAATACTGGAACATATGACAAACAGGGGTTTCTTGTTGCCCAATTGTGTCCTGTTGACACATTGATTGTCTAATTTCTCTCAATGTCTACTTTTGGGTCGAGCCCTGGGTTTTGCCTGTGAAGATTTCTGTCAGAGAACAGTTGAGGATGAAAGTGCAGGTACTGAATTGTTTTATTTAACAAGGTAAACAGGACAAATGCTGAATCCAAAATCATGTTCAAAAAACAAGCAAAGGTCAGATCAGGTCAGAACCTGAAAAACAATCAATGAATCAAATAGCTTGGTATAGACTGGTACAAGAGACACAGAACATATACTTCGTAATGATTGTGAAAACAGAGAGCGTCTATTTATACTGTGAAAGTGGTGGTGATTGTGATTGAGTGTAGGTGTGTGTGATCAGTAATCTGATAAGTGTGACCGCGAGAGAGTCTGCGTGTTGTTGTTCTCGGTGGCTATGTTACGTGCAGTGTTCTGAGAAGTGTAGTTAGATGCAGATTCTGGTGTCAGCATGACAACTGCATTTGTTGTTAAAAAGGATAAACCAACATGAAGACCAGAGATATGTCTATGGGATAAAGCAAGCCATTTTGAAGCTGAGAAAAGATGGGAAATCAATCAGAGGCACTGCACAAGCGTTGTGCTCAAGTGTAATGTCCAACTAGTGATGTATGTTTAAAAATCCCAGTAATCTAAGAACATCAGCAGCTATGTAACATCTGTAAATAAAGCAAAACAATGGGAAAAATCAGAGGCTCTCCCGTGTTCGTGTCACAGGGAAATTACATTCCTGTGGAGGGAGCTGCTTACCAAACAATCATGTATTTAGTGTATATGCCACTCACACAGTACATCTACGCTTGAAGGTATATTGTGTATTCAACATCTGTCTCTAAATAAACAGTTTTCCAGTGTCAATGCAAATTTGATGTTTGATCTCAGCAGGAGTAAAAAAAAAATTAATATAAATAAATAAATACGTAAATTATATATATATATATATATATATATATATATATATATATATATATATATATATATATATATATATATATATATATATATATATATATATATATAAAATAAAAAAAGCCAAAATAACAGGCCATCACCAACAAACTCCACAGGCAAGAGGTGACTGTATTTTTTTAGACTATTTGAGAGCAGAAATATCAAGTCCATACCACATTACACTAGATTTTGGGGTGTGGCTGTGGGAATTTGTGTTCATTCAGCTACAGAAGCATTAGTGAGGTTCATCCAGTTTATCCCAAAGTTGTTCAGTGGGGTTGCGGTCAGGGTTCTGTGCAGGACACTTCTTCTACCTTCTTCCAACCTTCACTCACCATGTCTTTATAGAGCTTGCACTCTTGTGCACTTTGTATCAAGCTGGAACAAGTTTAGGCCTCTTAGTTCTTAAGGAAATTGTAATTCTACAGCATACAGAGACCTTCTATACAATTGTGTTTTGGGAAGATTCACATATGGGTGTGATGGTCGGGTGTCCACAACCCTGTATTCTACCATGCAAACGCAAAGGGAATATTGGAATCCGATGCTTAAATGTGCATGCTTAAAGCAAGATAAGAAAATCAATGCTTTTTAGCAGAAAAGAAAACGTAGCAAAGTAACCATTTATTTGACAAATTAGAATGCTTTTTATACATTGTTCTGTAAAAGTTCCCAAAAAATATGTGTAAGTAACATATGTTGTAATAAAACCACAAAACAATTACACAGTTAAACAAGACAAATGTTACATTGCATGAAGGACCTAAAATGGATGACAGAAATAACCGAACATTAGCATGTAATTGTCTGCATATTAGAATCTATTTTAATATTTTCCTGTTACATAAGCAAAAATGCTGGCTTAGTGGTTAGCATATTTGCCTCACACCTCCAGGGTTTGGGGTTTGAATCCTGCCTCTGCCCTGTGTGTGTGCAGAACTTGAATGTACTCCCCTTGCTTTGGGGGTTTCCTCTGGTTACTCCAGATTACTCCACCAGTCCAAAGACATGTGTTGTAAGCTGATTAGCATTACCACATTGTCCATAATGTGTGCACGATTGTACTCTGTGATGAGTTGGCACAAACTTTGGGTGCCCAATCTTTTTTTAATGCATGAGCTACTTTTTCACTTGCCAGTCCAACGCAATTTAGCAAGGTACTCAGTTTACATCATAGAAAACCAAGAGACTCATGTTACCAGTTAAGTAATATTGCAATTTTTAAAAAGAATTTCCTACCTTAGTGTGAACATTGGCACTGGGAAGCAGCTGGATGAAAGTCTCATACAAACTACAAGATCTGTGCTTGCAAAAATTGCATTCGTTCAGTGTAATGTGCACTGACAAGCTGCATTGTCTTTGGCCATACTGTACGCTTCATGCCCAAATTGAACACACAGTCTTCATTGCTGTGTCCATCACATATTTCATGTTTAGAATTTTTTCACACAAAGCTTGTCAATGAATTATGCAATGACACTGAATGAAACACGGAAAACGTTTCACTTTATTGCACATTGCAATAAAGCCATAGGTTCCACCCACCATCAGGGCCCCATCGATGGTAAGCTACTTAAAATAAGCTTCTAAAAACAAAAGAAGAAAAAACAACAACAACAAAAAGACACACAAAAAAAGCACACAGAAGTTCGATATTGTTCACATTAAAGCGTGACAAAATATCCTTGCCCCGCGCTGGGCACAGTTTATGGGCTACAAAGACTGCAGCCCCGGTCCTCAGCCACTAGGGGGAATCAGAGTCCTGCGTTATGAGAGGATTTTATTTAACGCACTTTAATTACTTTTGACACATACAGATGGGCGAAGATTTGGTTTGAACATTGAAGACTGAATGGGTATGCTTCCCGATATGTTTAATAAAATTAAAATAAAAAATAAATAAAAAAACAGCTTTGTTATATCAACACCCCAACAAGCCCAAGTCCAATTTAAAAAATGCGAATGATCAAGCAGAAGCAAATTTGCAAAAACAACTTAAGTAGAATGTTTCATAGTGGTAAGTTTGTATTTTTTTTATCTCTCACACCTTTCAGATATGATGTAAATTCCAACCCTTCCAGCAGGTCTAACTAGGCTATGAACACAGTTTCTGTGTGTACATGGGTACTCATGTGATATATCTTTGGAAAGCTAGGATTCTTGTGATTCAATTGATTGATATAAATCTTTTCAAAATACAATTACAACAGCAGCTACAATCAACGTCTGTGTCAGTCCACCAACATACAAACAAACATTTTTAAAAAAGTGTGGTAACTTAGCAAACTTACAGTATCTCACAAAAGTGAGTACACTCCTCACATTTTTGTAAATATTTGATGATATCTTTTCATGTGACAACACTGAAGAAATGACACTTTGCTACAATGTAAAGTAGTGAGTGTACAGCTTGTGTAACAGTGTACATTTGCTGTCCCTCATAATAACTCAACACACAGACATTAATGTCTAAACCGCTGGCAACAAAAGTGAGTACACCCCTAAGTGAAAATGTCCAAATTGGGCCCAAATGTAAGGGGTGTACTCACTTTTGTGAGATACTGTATACATAAAAATAATAAACTTTATTTCATAGAGTGCCTTTAAAAGCAGCTTCTCAAAGTGCTGGACATGCACAAACAGATACATTACACTCCCAAACAGAAGGAAAATATTAAAAATCATGTTATGACCCCTTTAAAGTTGCAGAGATCACACATCATTCACGGTTCATTCTGATGTTTCATGTGACATTACATGAAGCTCTTGACCTGTACTGACTTGAGTTAGCCAAAGAGATGGACACACTGAGTTCCCACTGAGTTACAGACAGTGAAGTTCTATGGCATCACAATGACAGCATCAGACCTAGCACTGCAGGACACCACCCAGTATTCCACCTTTGAGGACCTTTTGAAGGTTTCCCTGAGGAATGTCAAGCTCTGAAAGCTGTTAAGCCCATCCCTTCCTCCATTAGGCTCCTTACATTCTCACCAGAATTTGATGAAACAGCTGTAGTTATTTGGGTTGGTGGACAAATCCAGGATGCCACAGACCCGAGCCCTACCATCTTACATCCAAACATTACTGAGTATAAACTAAGTATCCCATTGCATGACTCCTAATTACAGCAATATTACAGTACGCTGTTCCATCTAGGACTGAAATTTGTACTTCTGCAGAACATGTGTAGAAAGTGCTGTATTTTCAGAGGGACAGACGCTTATACAAAATAGAATACAAAATAGACAAGTGTCCGTTTACAAATTGCTGGCATCCCTCTGTCCACTGCATATCTATACTGCAGGCAAACAGCCACGGAATTCAGAGAGGTAACTGTAACTTTCTCCAACCATACCATTTTAAGTTGTAGTTAGTTTACTGTGGAGTCACACAAGTACTTTATTACCCTTAGGACAAATTATTCGTAAACATGGAATTAGCTTCCACTGTTATGCTGATGATACACAGCTGTATGTGTCAGCGAAGCCGCAGGACAGACAGAAGCTTAGTAAAGTGGAGGACTGTGTAAATGACATTAGATGTTGGATGTTAACTAACTTCCTTTTACTTAATTCTGATAAAACAGAAATACTTTTATTAGGCCCACGTGTAGCTAGAAGTAATTTTCCTGACTACACAGTAACTCTGGATGGTCTTTCTGTTTCATCATTACAGCAGTTAAAGACCTCGGAGTGATTATTGACTCCAGTCTATCATTTGATGCTCATGTAGATAATATTACTAGGATAGCGTTCTTTCATCTCAGAAATATTTCTAAGATAAGAAACATATTGTCACTACATGATGCAGAAATACTGGTTCATGCATTCGTCACCTCTAGATTAGATTACTGTAATGCCTTACTGTCTGGATGTTCCAGTAAGAATATAAATAAACTCAGTTAGTCCAGAATGCAGCGTAGAGTCCTTACTAGAACTAGAGATACACCACATCACCCCGATCTTATCCACACGCATTGGCTCCCGGTAAAATTTCGCATTAAGTTTAAAATACTTTTATTAACCTATAAAGCACTACACGGTCTTGCACCACAATATCTAAGCGACCTTCTGGTTTTATATGATCCGCACGCCTACTCAGATCAAAAGATGCAGGCTATTTGATATTACCTAGAATAGTGAAGTCTACAGCAGGGGAAGAGCTTCGCTTCTAGAGCCCCACAGTTATGGAACAGTCTTCCTATTAGAGTTCGGGACTCAGACACAGTCTCAGTGTTTAAATCTAGGCTTAAAAACATATTTGTTTACTCAAGCTTACCCTGACTAGATTATATCCACTACTTCACAATCCTAATTGTTTTTCCCTCTCTCCTCTCTTTTGCCGAGCCCCACACGAATTTATGGAGATATTGGAGATCCAGATCCCTTCTGCCTCTGGATGAGCCCAAATCTTCTGCTGGGACTACGGCTCCCTAAGGCCATACTTCTCATTTTTCACATTATCTGTGTTACATTCACATTCTGTGTTACCCAGATGAGGATGGGTTTCCCTTCTGAGTCGGGTTCCTCTCAAGGTTTCTTCCTCAAAAAACATCTTAGGGAGTTTTTCTTGCACACCGTCGCCACTCAGTGGCTTGCTCAGTTGGGATAAATTCCATTTGTTTTCTACCTGTTTGTCTCTGTTTATCTGTTCCTGTTTGTCTCTCTTTAGATGTTTCTGACTGTTCATACATGTTTTTTATATTCTGTAAAGCTGCTTTGAGACAATGACTATTGTAAAAGCGCTTATACAATAAAAATTGAATTGAATTGAATTGAATTGAAATTTGTCTTTGCAGAAATGTGTAGAAAGTGCTGTATTTTCAGAGGGACAGACGCTATACAAAATAGAATACAAAATAGACAAGGGTCCGTTTACAATGCTGGCACCCTCTGTCCATGCATCTATAATGCAGGCAAACAGCCAATGGGAATTCAGAGAGTGTACCTTAACCTTCTCCAACCAAGCATTTTAAGTTGTAGTTAGTTTACTGTGGAGTCAAAAAGCAGTTGTTTCTGTATTGTGTTTGGCCTTGATACCAAAGTCAGTATAAAGTTTTCTCTGTGATTTTATTTGATGTAAATATGTGAATTAAGCATCCTATTACTTTTGTGTTTATTACTGGATAACCTATAGACACAGTAGGCTCTTTGTTAACTTTGTAAAAAGCTACCGTTGTGATGGAAATTTAATTTCTTTAACACTCCATACCTAATAACCTGGAAGATAATTAATCATGATGAGTAAGTAATTTACTTTATATAAATTAACTCTTTGTAAACAGCACTGCACAGATCCAGTGGATAAGTCTACACAAAAATGAAAAATAAGAGACACTAAGATAAATCATGTCAGATCTTTTCCCACCTTGTGAAATTGCAACATATACAAATAAAGTGAAAAACAATCAGAAATGTTTTATGGAGAAAAAAAAGGAAAAACAAAAAACGTACAATAACCTAGCTGCATAAGTGTGCACACTCTAAAATAATACTTTGTTGAAGCACCTTTTGATTTTATTTCGCCACTCAGTCTTCTGAGTATCAAAGTGGCACATTTAGACTTGGCAATATTTTCCCACTCTTCCTTGAAAAACATTCTAGAAGGCATCTCCTGTGCACAGCCCACAGATTTTTAATTGGATTTATGTTTGGGCTCGGGCTGGGTTATTAAAAAACATTTATCTTCTTTTGGTTAAGCCATTCCTTTGCTGATTTGATTGTATGTTTTGGTTCATTATCATGCTGCAATGTGACATTCCTTTTCATTTTCAGCTTACTAGCAGACACCTGAAGGGTTTGTAGTAAAAATCGACTGTAATTTGATTATTCATTCATGATTCCCTCCACCATGATAAAAGCATCAGTTCTGGCTGAAGAAAAGCAGCCCTAAAGCATGATGTTGCCACCATCGTGCTTCACTTTGGGGGTGGTGTTCTTTTAGTGAGGTGCTTTTTTGCACCAAACATACTTTTTGGAATTGCCACATCAGACCAAAATGCATTTTGCCACATGTTTTGGAGTGATTAAGTTGGGCTTTTTTTTTGGGAAATTGCTTCTGTCTAGCCGCCCTACCCTATAGCCCAGACATGTGATGAACATAATTGATTATTGTCACATGCAACAGAGTAATCAGTACTTGTCAGATATTCAGCTCCTTTAATGTTGCTGTAGGTCTCGTGGCAGCCTCCCTGGTAAGAATTTGTCTTGTCTTTTTGTAAATATTAGAATGACATCCTGTTCTTGGTGATGTCACTGTGATGCTCCATTTTCTCCACTTGTTGATGATAGCCGTCCCTTCATGGTGTTGCATGGTACAGCTAATGTTTTAGAAATTATTTTATACACTTCTTGATTGATATCTTTTGATAGTGAGATCCCGTACATGCTTTGGAAGCTCTATGAGGACCATGGCTTCAGCAGTCAGATGAAACCAAGAAGATGTCAAGAAAATCCTACAGAAACACCTTGGAGCAAATCGGTCAGTTGACACTGTAATTGTACCACTTTACCTCTGATTGTGCATGCAGAGAAGGGAGGGGAGGCCGCAGTGCCTGCCTGCTAAATATAACAACAATAATGATGTTATATTTAAATATTGAATAACAACAACAACACAAAACAATAATAATTATAATAATAATAAGTCATATTATTATTATTATACTTATTATATGATGAATTATTATTCTTGTTGTGGTTGTTGTTGTAAAAAAAAAAAAAAAAAAAAAAAAAAAAAAAAAAAAAAAAAAAAAAAAAGAAAAAAAAAAAAAAAAAAAAAACAACCACAAAAAAAAAAAAAAAAAAAAAAAAAAACAAAAAAAAAAAAAAAAAAAAAAAAAAAGAAAAAAAAAAAAAAAAAACAAAAAAGGGAACGGGGGGCGCCACCCCCGGCGCCGCGCCCCCGGCCCCCCCCCCCCCCCACCCCCCCCCCAAAGGCCCCGCGCGCCCGAAAGGAAAAAAACCCGCCCACGCGGGGGGGAAAAAAACGCAGGGGAGGGAAAAAACCAGGGGGGAAAGCACCCCAGCGGCGCCGGGGAAGACCGGCCGCGGGGGAGCGAGGCGCGCCCCCGCGGGGGGGGGGGAGGGGGGGGCCGGGGGGGGGGGGGGGGCGCGCGGGGGGGGGGAGGGGGGGGGGCGGGGGGGGGGGGGGGGGGGGGGGGAGGGGGGGCGCGGGGGAGGGGGGGGGGCGCGGGGGGGAGGGGGAGGGGGAGGAGAGGGCGGGGGGGCGGGGGAGGGAAAAAAAAGCGCGGGCGGGGGAAGGAAAGAAAAAGAGCGACGGCGGGAGGGGAAAAAGGGAAACCCCCAGGGCAGGAGGGGAGAAAAAAGCAAAGCCGAGGAAGAGAAGGGAGAAAAGCAACCCCGGAAGGAAAGAAGCAAGGGACCGCCGCACGCGGGAGAAAAAAAAAGCCCAAACCCCGCAGCGGGGCGGGGGAGCGAACCCCAAAGGAACAGCGCAGCAACAAGCCGCAAACCCGCGGGACGCCCGCCGCAGGCACAGCAACCCGGCGGCAAAAACCCCCCGCCGCCAAGCAGGCAGGGCGAACACACACCCCCCCCGCCGAGAAAGAAGGCAACCCCAACACCCACCCGCGCCGGGCGCCCCCCCCCCCCCCCCCCCCCCGGGCGGCGCCCCCCCCCCCCCCCCCCCGCCCCGCCGCGGCCCCCCCCCCCCCCCCCCGCCGCCCCCCCCCCCCCCCCCCCCCCCCCGCCGCCCCCCGCCCCCCCCCCCCCCCCCGCCGCCGCGGCGGCCGCGCCCCCCCCCCCCCCCCCCGCCGCGGCCGCAGGCCGGCCGCCCCCCCCCCCCCCCCCCGCGCCCCCGCCCAGCGCCGCCCCCCCCCCCCGCCCGCGCCCGGGGCCCCGCCCCCCCCGCGCCCGCCCGCCCCGCCGCCCGCCCCCCCCCCCCCCCCCGCCCCACCCCCACCCCCGCCCCCCCGCCCCCCGCCCCCCCCCCCCCAGCCCGCGCGCCCCCCCCCCCCCCCCCGCCCCCCCCCCCCGCCCCCCCCCGCCCCCGCAGCCGAGCGGCCCCCGCCCCCCCCCGCCCGCAGCGCCGCAGGCCCCCCCCCCCCCCCCCCCCGCCGGCAGGCAGCCGCCCCCCCCCCCCCCCCCCGCCGCCCCCCGCCCCCCCCCCCCCCGCCCCCCCCCCGCCCCAGGCCGGCCCCCCCCCCCCCCCCCCCCCCGCCCCCGGCCGCGCCCCCCCCCCCCCCCCCGCCGGCCGGCGGCCGCCCCCGCGCCCCGGCGGGGGGGGCCGGCGGGCGCGCGCCCCGCGGCGCAGGGGGCGGCCGCCGCCCGCCGGGGGGAGGCGGCGCCGCCGCCCGCCCGGCGGCCGCCCCCCCCCGCCGCCGCGCGCACGGCGCGGGCGGGCCCGCGCCGCGGGAGCGGGGGGCGGGCCGGGGGCCGCGGGGGGGGGGGGCGGGGGCCGGCGGGCGGGGAGCAGGGGGGAGGCCGGGGGGCGGGGAGCCGCGGCGCCGCGCCGCCGGCGGGCGCGCGGCCCCCGCGCGCCGCGGCCGCCCGCGCGCCGCGGGGCGCGCCGCGCGGGGGCGGCGGGGGGGGGCGAGGGGGGGCCGCGGGGGCGGAGGGAAGGGGGAGGGAAAAAAAAAAAAAAAAAAAAAAAAAAAAAAAAAAGAGTGGTTGGTTGGGTGTTGCGGTGTTTGGGGGGGAAAAAAAAAAAAAAAAAAAAAAAAAAAAAAAAAAAAAAACAAAAACAAAACACAAGAACAAAAGAAAGAAACAAAAAAAAAAAAAAAAAGAAAAGAAGAAAAAAAAAAACAAAAAGAAAAAAAAAAAAAAAAAAAAAGAAAAAAAAAAAAGAAAGGGGGGAGGTGGGGGGGTGTTGTGGTGGGGTGGGGGTGGGGGGTTGGGGTGCGGGGGTTTGGAATGGGAGTTGTTTTAAGAATATGAATAGGAATATTCAATGTGAATGTTTAATGTTGTAATATTTAAATAAACATGAAATGTTTATTTAAATAAATAATCATGTTTATAAAATAAATCACAAAGGATATTTTCTGTACAAAACAAAGGCACAGCTAAAGTAAATGTGCCGTTAAACAATAAAAAAAAAAAAAAAGATTAGAAATGATTTTGTCTGGATTTGGTATCTGGACCCTAGCATGTGGAAAAGATGCTGAACGTTCAATAGCAATATCCACAGGCAAAGCTAATTATTGTGAGCGTTCCTAAAATTAGATATGCTAGAAATGAAAAGAAATATAATAATAAATATATATCCTTTCTGCCTCTGGATGGAGCTCAAATCTTCTCCAATTCCAGACTGCTGGGACTACGGCTGCTCCTAAGGCCATACAGACTTCATATAAGTCAATAATTAACTTTTTCACACTATCTGTTGTTACCCAGATGAGGATGGGTTCACTTCTGAGTCGGGTTCCTCTCAAGGGTTCTTCCTCTTAAAACATCTTAGGGAGTTTTTCCTCACCACCGTCGCCACTCAGTGTCTTGCTCAGTTGGGATAAATTCACTCATTTAATATCTGTATACCGTGTTGATATTTCTGTAAAGCTGCTTTGAGACAATTTATATTGTAAAAAGCGCTATACAAATAAAACTGAATTGAATTGAATATAACTATTATGCGCTACACACATGCTGCACAAAGAGCAACAACCTTATAATTGTTACTGTACTCTTCAGCACGTGACCAAAGGGTACGAGATACTGTATATCTGTCAGTTAAGCGTGGATTCCTACCTGATGTTCTTCCCTAAGGATAAACTTGACACCATCTCCAACTGAGCACGACTGAACCAGGTGTTCTTCGACGAATATGTTCGTATTTTATGTCCATTCTACAGTAATTAATTATATTCATTAATAGTACAATTCAGTATATAACTAGATCAAGCATGACCACACCGATGTGTTACTCCGCGAATTCATGTGATAAAAAGAAATACCAAAACGTAGATTTAAAAAAAAATATTCCAAATAAATTTCTGAGCCAGAAATTCCAGAATCCACAGTGTCGTTTTTACGAGGCAGGGTGATATACGATGCCATTAAAGCCGCACAGGCATTGGGCGCACAAGTCACATGGCCACTCCTTGAGGTCTGAATATGCCAGTCAAATAAGCTCTGGGGTTTTTGTGTTTTCAGTGGGAATTCCACTTTTATTACTGTTGGACTGGAGACCCATTCTTATTTAAATCAGTTGCATTCGAATGCAGTGTAAAAAAAAAAAAAAAATAAATAAAAATGTTTCATTGTTTTACAGTTTTATTTCAGCCATTGAGATTAGCGCTGCCTTTTAAGAAACGAAAGACTGAATGATAAAACATTGAACGTAAAATATATTTATATTAGCGCTGGTTCTACAGTACATCATTTTTTTTTGGTTTTGTTTTAAACGGTTCAAAATGTATCAAATCCATGACGAGTATTTAACCAGCTTGTATACTCGTACAACGCATGCATCAAATAATAAATAAATAAAAACATAAATGAGAAGGTCAAATCGTATTTTTTACGTTGCCTTACTATAAAATACATCACGAAGACACAAAATTGTGTAATGTGTATATTACTTAACTCGATTTAATCTGCAATCAAGAACAAAAAATAGAGGTTTATAAATATTTTGAAACGCTGACACCAAAATGAACGCAGTCTACTACGTATAAGACTGAGATACACACGTGTGTTATCAAAAATATAAATTAATCACTGGGCCAGATTCGCTCGGCAGTGTTAGTGGTCAAAATGGGAAATATGATAAATAACTGTTACTCATTGGAGCAAGACTCGCTCTATGAATATATTGGTTATGAATGAAATAGACATGATAGTTAGTATATTACCTCCGGCACACTGTGACAAGGGTGAGTGGTGACGAGAACCTTATCTTATGTATACAACACAATTTAATTTTTTGTTTAAATCCATCTTTTAGTCCATAGATTTTTGTCCTTTCCCGTGATTAGAAAGTTTAATCTACAGTGTTTTAGGTTGTCTTTGGTATGAACTTTTCAGCAACTATAAACCATCCTCACTGCACCAGTTGCTTATGAAATAAGAATATCTGATTTCAGTAAAGTCGTGATCAATAAATAAATTGCGCATCTGAAATATGGACGATGCGGAATTAAAGAGTGATGTGTTACTTCAGAGATGTTAGGTTTGATTATCTCTAGGAATTTTATTGTTTGACTATTTTGGTAGGCTGTTCGTCTGTGCTGGGGCACTGACTTTCTGTTGAAAATTGGTGTACATAGTTTGCTCTCTCTCTCTCTCTCCCTCTCTCTCTCTCTCTCTCTCTCTCTCTCTCTATCTATATATATACGTTTCTCTATCTATCTATCTATATATATATATATATATATAGAGAGAGAGAGAGAGAGAGAGAGAGAATTGAGATTGAAAGACCAATTTTCTCTCTCTCTCTCTCTCTCTATCTATCTATTTATCTATATGTATATATATATATATATATATATATATATATATATATATATATATATATAGAGAGAGAGAGAGAGAGAGAGAGAGAGAGAGAGAGAGAGAGAGAGAGAGAGAGAGTAGCAAAAGCCTGAAGGGGTACTGGGACTCTGAAAACGTCCTAATTGTGTCCCTTGGACTACCATAAAGCCATTAAAGTCGGAATGCAGTTAATAGTCGAGTCTCCTTCACGAGACCTTTGAAGTCGGCGTCCATCTGCGGGTTGTGTCCCACGGTTTTGCCTGTCATCCTTGTGCAGGGACCATGCTAATCTTATCTGTATCCTTCCAATTTTAGTTCAGTTCAATTCAGCACCTCATATGCCGTCTATTGTGTAGACTAAATATGAATTAGTTGTTATTGTAGTATAAATGTTAGTTAATAGTATAAATATTAAGACTATTAGGCCTATATGTATGGATTCTACGTGGCTTCTCAAAACAACGCATTCTTCATCATGTACTGGATACAAGCTTCATCTGCATGCGCACAGTGAACTATATTGTTGGATCCAACAGTTGGTATATAGCTGTTGTACCTAATAATGCATATAATGGCATCTCTCTTGTATGTTGGGTCCCCAATAAACATTTATAGCGGTAAAGTATTTTTAAGGCGTTACCAGTTTTTGCCAAACCCTCAAAATAGGCCTGTATAGTATATAATAAAATTCCTCTCAATGAGAACCCAATATAACACAAATACCGTGTGTGTGTGTGAGTGTGTGTGTGTGAGTGTGTGTGTGTGTGTATGAAAGAGAAGAGAATACACACGGCTTTGCTTCTTAATAATAATAATAATAATAATAATAATAATAATAATAATAATAATAATACCCTATAAGTATAGCCAGTATCTGTTTAAGAAATATTTTATTTTTCAATAAATAAAGTACAAATTACATTAGAAATAAGTACACAATGTTCAAGGCGGTCAAAAGACCATGAGGTATTCGTTTTGCTGACTACAGTTGGTATTTAATAATACGTATCTTCCTTTTTTTTTTTTTTTTTAATCTGTCTCTCAGTGAGATTGAGGAGCCGCGCGACCTCGCACCTGCGGTCGCGTGTGAGGTATGTGTTAAACAGGAACTCTTTCTCCAGTTCGAGGATCTGGTGCTTACTGTACGGGCAGCGCTTTTTGCGCGTTGAGCTCGCGTGAAGCCAGTTGGACACGGGGTTGTCTAGAGGAAGCAAGAATAAGAGAAAAGGGAAGTTTCGAAGTCTGGCCCCACCCTAATAACACACGGCATGAGTCTCAGTGACGCTATTCACATGGGCTTTCTCAAAGCTGATATGGGTTTCAAAACACAGCCATTATGAAGCCTACAAAACGTAACTCCAGTTTATCACCGCTCGCATTTAGTAAACGTTTCATCTTACTTGGATCGATTCCTCTCTTCTCTTCGTTCTTGCCTTCTCCATCTGTCCGGATGGAAAGAGTATCTGTGCCCGTGCTACGTGCACCACTTCTGCCGTGTTCTCGCGCCAGAACAGTGCGGGAGCTAGAGACAAAACCGCCGTAACCAGTTCCAAGCATCTCCAGTTTGACGTATTTGTGATGGACCGTCGATTGTTCGGTTACAGGCATGTCCTTGAGCCACGACTGTGTGACTTCTCCACTCTGCGCAGACTGGGGCTCTGTGTGTGAGTGATACACGGAATTTACAGCGCTGGCCCGAGGCTCCGAGATGTGGCCCCACCCTGTATTTCCGCATACTACCTGTTTTGAAGGGAATATGCAGGGTTCGAGCACACTGCTCTCGGCTGGTAAAGATGACAGAAGAAGCCCCGAGCCGGAGGAGAAATGAGATTCCTCGCTCTCCGGTGCAATGAAAGAATAGTATCCTGCCAGAACTCCTGATATCGACATGGCGGGCGGACACACTCGCGTTTCTATTCACACAAACAACACCCACAAACCACGAGACACACCACAAATACCCTCGCAAAAAAAAAGCAGAATCAAAAAGGCAAGTTTCCCATTTGTCGGTTAATATGTTGAAGGCAGGCTGCCATTTGATTGGGTTACGTGCGCACGTGATCGTAGGGAGAGGTACGCAAATCAGTAAATCAATCGTCCTCGCTGTGCAAATATACACACGAGTGTGTGTCTATGTGCAGTCTTTAGAAAAAAAAAAAGGATTTTCTACTGTCGACAATTTTTAAATTTTCAGAACATACAATTTCTCAGTCAGAATCTTAATAAATAAAAAATAAAATCAAACAAAATATAAGGAATTAAGTGAATTAATTATTCAAAAGCAATGTATTCATATAATTGGTCCTTAAATTCAATGTGCTACAAACATGACACTTGGTGATTATGTATATAATATAGCCAAAAGCATGTGCACCCCTGACCATCACACCCATATGTGGTTCTTCCCCAAACTCTAACCACAAACTCTGATGCACACGACTGCATAGAAGGTCTTTGTGTGCTGTAGCATTACAATTTCCCTGCACTGTAACTAAGAGGCCCAAAACCTGTTCCAGCCCCGTGCACAAAACGAGCACCAAGAAAACATGGTGTGTTAAGGTTAGAAGAAGGTAGAAGATCTCGAGTCTTCTGTACAGAGCCCTGACCCCAACCCCACTGAACACCTTTGGGATGAACTGGAACACCGACTGCACCCCAGAACTCCTCACCCAGAGGTCGACGTGGGAGCACAAAGGAGAGTTAAAAGGGAAGCTCTAGTGTAATTTAATGGCTGGCCCTTGCGTTTGGTTTCATAAAGTTTTAAGTTTATATATATATATATATATATATATATATATAGAGAGAGAGAGAGAGAGAGAGAGAGAGAGAGAGAGAGAGAGAGAGAGAGAGAGAGAGAGAGAGAGAGAGAGAGAGAGAATTTTAACAGTTTTATCAACAAAACTCATGAACATATACAAGACAAGATAAATTTGACAATAGTGCCCCACAAACAAAATATCTAGTCTGAGAATAAATAAACCTGTGCACCCTAAAATAAAGCATAGTCATACAGTAGGTAACCCAGTGTTTATTTAGTGAATACGAATACATATTCTACACTATCTTTATTTATTAGTTCACTTGTACTGATACTGAGGATCTGAAAATAACAGCTCCTTTTAATATTAATATTCATTTTCCACATAGTTTTTCTCTCACTGTTGCTCTTTTTTTTCTCCTTCTTCATGTGCCCAACCATTTAGAATATACAGTAACTTGTTCTATCTCTTCCACAGAAGCGTAATTCCTGCTGTAACTTCTGTTACACTGTTTATCGGCTTCTATTCATGCTCTTTCCGTCACTATTTCATCTATTAAGATTGGTTTGACTATTGACTCTTGCGGCTTTTCGCCAGACTCGTTTAGGGCGGAGTCAACGAAGAACTACTTACAACTCGTTTGTTAAATCTCTG
The DNA here is from genome assembly GCA_012411365.1 of Ameiurus melas. Classification (NCBI taxonomy): domain Eukaryota; kingdom Metazoa; phylum Chordata; class Actinopteri; order Siluriformes; family Ictaluridae; genus Ameiurus; species Ameiurus melas. The sequence goes on along the minus strand of CM022769.1, from coordinate 26,129,938 downwards.
TTTACGAAGGCTTTCGGGAAACGTAAGTTGTTAGTAATTCCCTAAGATTTGATCGTTATTGGGAAACGCACTAATTTACGTCTACATATATATATATATATATATATATATATATATATATATATATATATATATATATATATATATATATATATATATATATATATATATATATATATCGATCGTTTTTATGATATATTTATTTCTAGATTCAATCAGCTAATATGGTCCCATAGTTTGACTATATTTCTCATCAAAACATGACATTTATAGTGGCATATAGGCCTACATTTTATTAAAAAAGTACTTTCTAGTTATAAATCAAAGGAAACTCTTAAGAAACGAATGCATATCACAATATAAGTGTAAAAATAAAAGGCTCTTCTCACAATATATGTTCAGGCGCAACAACAACAATGAATAATAATAGTAATAATCACTCATGTAATTGATTAAAAGTATTGATTGTGCTTCGCTTAAGGCAAATATATACACACATATATATATGTGTGTGTGTGTGTGTGCGTATATATATATATATATATATATATATATATATATATATATATATATATATATATATATATATATATCCTTTATAGACTGTAAAGAGCGAATGTTCTCGTTTATGGCAGGAAATAAAACCAGCTTAAAAGAGAAAATGAAAGGAACGGAAACGGCATGGGTACTGTAGGCTCGAGGCTGTAAACGTCGTTGAGTGTTTCTTAACACCGGCCGAGATTTCTTTTAACCTCAGACGCTATGCACGTCTTTATAAAACAGATAAAAGGATGAATGCCTGAATGCTACCATAAACCACACCTTAGAGTTTTGCTTACAGCTGCCTTTTATACCGCAAAACGGAAGTGTGCGAGGTTATCTGTTTGGATTTTTTGGTTATTGTTTTTTCTTCCACATTCAGTATAGCTTTTAGAGAACATAACCTAGGCCTTGTCTGCTAGATGTTTCATCTAGTTCAAAAGTCTTTAAAATAAATAAATAAATAAATAATAATAAATAAATAAATAAATAAATAAATAATTCTGGATCTTCGCTTTGCAATCTATAAAGTAATTCATACGGCAGGGTTTCACTGGCTTTTGATCAGTTCATTTAGGCCTAGCTAGAATTCACAAGGACTGGTTTAAAAAGGGAGGGGCGGGGTAGTTGCCGGCGAATATAACCGTGGCAATTAAGACAGTTTCCTGTTGCAGAGATAGAAATGTAAGCCCAACAACATGAAACTACCTAAACCACTCAACAGTCTAATATCACAACACTTTACTCAACTCAAGCAGAACCCAAAAGGTGGGATTAAAAATGTTTATGTTTTATTCATACGTATCCTATTTTGTATAGTTACACAGAATGGCGGTCACCGCATCAACCTACTACACAAAACATCAACTCACCCGTGCATTAGAATATATTTCGATATCTTTAAGTCCTGCAGCAGTGTTTGCTAGTGTGTAGTTTCTCAGAAGTTGCAGAGGTCTGAAGAGGTTTAGACTCTCAGCAAAGTGACGCGCCTCATACAGCAGCGAGCCATAAAATGTCACAAAAGCGGAATAAACTGGCTGCACTGCTCCGCGAGCTCACTACATAAGGGCGTGGACAGGGCGTTTAGGTAGTTTCATGTTGTTGGGCTCGAGCCCCGAATTCTCATCTCATAACACCAACATTTCGGGAGTCGGAGATTCAGTTCTTATCGGCAGCAATGAAGTGCAGCACGAGGGGAAAAAAGAAGGTAAGACTTCATATAAAACTGTCATTAACATAGCATTGATAGCATAGATTGTTGTGCACTATTCACTAGCACATTTTATATTACTTCCACTGGATTTTATATATGAACAAATGTTTATAAATCACACTTCCTGCAGTTACTCCTGCCTGACTCATCTATGATTATGAACGGCAGTTATTCCAAATCTTGTGTGTGTTTTTCCTTCAGTTCTAAAAGAGTTGTAAATCATTAGAACATGGTAAAATAAAATAAAAAACAACATTTGATACAAATGAACTTTAATAATAAGCACTTAAAGTGTTTGCATAATTCATGCACGTGTTTTAGGTGCCAGTGCATTCGGTGTGTTTGCGTATAAACATTTACATTTTAGATACTGAGGTGTTGGAAAAGGTTAAGGCATATTAAGGAGGACCTCTCTTTGAGGAAGGTAAAGCTTAGCTCGTAGGAATTCATGTTGACATGATCAATAATTAATCAGTAGTTATCATACAAGATAGGAGAAATGTAAGATTCAGTAATTATTGCTTAAGTCTCCATTAATTAGTGCACAGTTAATAATGAACTCCTACTAACATTCTTACTGAGTAATTAGCTAGTAGGCCTTAGTAATTTAAGTGTTAATGAACAACTAGTTATTTGTTCCTGCTTTGTTCCTGCTTTGTTATCTGTAAGTTATTGTAAAGGCGGAAACGGACGCAAATGCAGTGTGGTCATAATCCAAAAACTGGGTATAGTGGGTATATTTCTGGCGACCGTGCAAACCATACCAACAAGGCAAAACCAGAAAACAAAAAACAGGAATCGAGCATATGCACTAGGAATCGAGCATATGTGATTGTTCTTAGGTGTGTGTGATTAAAATCCAGGTGAATGTGAACATGTTGGGAGGTGTACAGTAGTCTATGGCAGCCATACTTGTAGGCCGCAGTGGGTTCTGGGAAATCGAGTCCTCTGAGATTGTGGGAGTTAACCTGACATGTGTTTGCCAGTTAAATATATTGTGTTTATATGATAATGAAGAAATGCAGGCTCCTTACCATATGATATTTTGTTGTATTTGCATTTCTACACCGCAAACCATGAGGAGAATGGGATAGTGTTCCTGTGGATAGTGTTCCTCAACACTATGCTGTTGACATGTGAATGTTCTTTCCTTTTTTCTTTCTTTCTTTCTTTCTTTCTTTCTTTCTTTCTTTCTTTCTTTCTTTCTTTCTTTCTTTCTTTCTTTCTTTCTTTCTTTCTTTTCTTTCTTTCTTTTTTATTTATTTATTTATTAAGTAAGTTAATTTATTCGTTGGTTAGTTATTTAGGTCATATATCGCTAAACAAAGTGTGTCATTGGTGTTTAGTGTGACTCAAAGGGGCAATAATTTAAGGTGATTTATGTTTTTAACATGACATTAGAATGACGTGCTTTGCCAAAAAGCTCTATCTTAGTCTCATCTGTCCACAAAACGTTCTCCCAGAAGGATTGAGGCTTACTCAGGTACATTTTTGCAAACTGTAGTCTGGCTTTTTTATTCCTCTGTGTCAGAAGTGGGGTTCTCCTCGGTTTCCTGCCATAGCGCTTCTTCTCATTCAGATGACGACGTATGGTTCGAGCTGACACTGATGCACCCTGAGTCTGCAGGACAGCCTGAATTTGCGTGGAAGTTGACTGAGGTTGATTATCCACCATTCAAACTATTCTGCGTTGCATTCTTTATCAATTTTTCTCTTCCGTCCACGTCCGGGGAGATTTGCCACAGTTCCATGGATTATAAACTTCTTGATTATATTGCGCACAGTGGACAAAGGAACTTTAAGATCTATGGAGATTGACTTGTAAACTTGAGATTGTTGATATTTTTTCCACTAATTTGCTTCTTAATTCCTCAGACAATTCTCGGCTCTTCTTTCTCTTCTCCACGCTTGGTGTGGCACACACAGGCACACAACACAAAGGTTGAGCCAACATTTATACACTCCAACTAGCTTCAGTTTTGATTTCTATATTGCCAGCACCTGTTACTTGCCACAGGTGAGTTTAAATGAACATCACATGCTTGAAATGAAATTATTTACCCACAGTTTTAACAGGGTGCCAATGATTTTGTCCAGTTCATTTTGGGAGTTTTGTGTAAAATGATGTCAAATTTGCCTTTTTTCTTCTGCTTTTTTGTGCTGTTCCAATGCACTTAAAGGTAATAAACATGTGTATACCAAAACATTTGTCATTGCAACACTTTTCTGGGAGAAATTGTGCATTTTCTGGAAAAGTTCCAGATCATGCATTTTTACTATCCAGATAGCTACACTGTTAGCACAGAGATATGGAGGTGAGAGCCACTGAAGTACCCTGCTGGAGGTTTACTGCAGTAAGAGGAAAAGAAGAGTAGATTAAGATTTACAAGATAAGGCATAATTGCTCACCTATTACTGACATGTTATTTTAATCATCTTCAGTGAAAGAGTCATAAAGGTGATTTACGGCAATGTTATTAATATGACAAGATTGTTTGATTGGAGATTGTGCCTTTTAATGATGACACAATCATAATTTTATTTGCTGTCCTCATCACACCGAAATTAATTCAGTTTATGCCAGCATTCAACATGTTTCTGAATTGTTTCTGAATTGCATGACTTTTATGAAGCACAGAAAACAAGGCGCTGGTTTTTATCAGTGGTTCAGCACAGAGATGAGTGTGCACTGTTCAGCTCAGCTATGGTGTGAGCATGAGTATTACAAATGTAGTAGATACTGTGAGACAATTCAAAGCTATTTTATTTCTTTTCAGGGCCACATGTCTTAATGAAACAAGGCAGCTGACTATTTGGTTTGTTGGCTTTGAGATTGACACATGTGGTTCAATTAATGCACTTAATAAGGAGGGGAAGGGTCTGGAGGCAAGCGTTAAGGTGGTCTTTGGTGTATCTGTCCCCAGGGGCCCATTGTCTCATAATCCATCCCTGTTTACAATGCTATAATGCAAGGTAATCAAGACAAACAACAGAATAATGCAAAAGTCATGAGCAGTTTTACAAATGTGTGAGATATAGCACCACCCAGAGGTGAATTTGAATGAAATTTCTTGGAAGTATGAGGTACAGGACAAAGCTTGGTCAGAATACGTCACACAGTTGCGGAGATATGCCCTCACTTCCTGTTTGGTGACTTATATATATATATATATATATATATATATATATATATATATATATATATATATATATATATATATATATATATGAGAGAGAGAGAGAGAGAGAGAGAGAGAGAGAACTTTTTCTCTTGAAAATGACATATTCATTAGTTCAGCAGCACTTGGCACCTTCAATAAAATCGATAGAAACAAGATTTTTGATTTCATGCTGGGTGCTTGGCCCCCTACTAACAGTTTTAAATGAACCAGCACATTAAGAGAAACCTATCATTCACTGGTATTCTTACAGAAATAATTCAGCTGAATGTAAGAAATTAGTTGCACGTATAAGAAAAGGTGAATTATACTATTATAGTTAATGTTTTTCATCATTTGCAAAATTACAGTTGCCTAATGTTTGCAGCTACGCTTGTGCATCTTAATGTATAGCACTTCACACTCTAAATTTTAACTTTAACATTACCTTTGTTAACTCCCAGGCAAGTGTTCGCTCCTCACACAAACACAACCACAAGGGTTTAAAATGTCAATAACCAGAGAAGAAGGAGTATTCAAATTTCAAAGTCAAAGTCATATTCAAAGTCATATTTTACAAGGCAGGTAATATTACAATTATTATTCTAAGCCAACTTGAAAATCTTTGAGCTGAGTGCAAATCAAAGCATAAAGTTAAAATATTCTCTTCTCTGGAGCATTTTGGGGCCAAGTTCATTACCAAAAATGCAATATTTTTAGATTATATAAACATGTTGTTGAAGGTAAATCCTAGCCTTCAATAAACCTTATTATATTACCAGCATATAAAAATTTTAACAGCAGCACATTGATTCCACTCATACGTACTATTCACTTGGACTACTGATCGGACGTTTGTGGGTTTAAATCCCAGCACTGCCACTGCTGGGACCTTGAGCAAAACCTTTAACCCTCCACTTCTCAGTTTATAAATTGGATAATTGTACTGTAAGTCATGCTTGATAAAGTTGTCTGCGAAATGCTTTAAATGTAATTTGACGGTCTTTTCCCTCTTCCTAAATGTTCTATGTTTTGTTTATCATATTAATTTGTAAGCTGAGTTTGTCCTCACTCCAGATCAGTGGGTGGCAGTAATGCAACTAAAGTTGTTTTCCAACCATCTGAAGGAGAAGAAGAAGAAGAAGAGGAAGAAGAAGGTGGTGCTGGTCATAGTCTGTTTCTCATTTCTCATTTGTGCATCCTAGTTTCCTTTCCTTGCTTCCTTTCCTTGCGTCTTAGCTCCACCTACTTAGGATGCAAAGGAAGGATGCAAAGATGAGATGCAAGGAGAAAGGAATCAAAGCAAGTCGAATGGAATATCTTCACTATGTCAAGCGTCACCTCAAAGCGATGTCAAGTTTGTGCACAAAGTTTTTTCATTGTGGATTTTTATTTCTTTTTCCATATTCAACACTGTCATTTTAATTTTTGTTGTGCTCCAGGTCAGAATTCAGCTCGTTCACTTTGAAATTCTGAAAAAAAAAATAGTGCAACTTTAAGTACAAACAATTGACCATCATTGAGTAAATGGAACGAAATCAGCAAATACTCTCTTGTGGAAAAACCTGAGCTTCTTACAGCTCCTTCGCGCTGTCTCCTCAACTGTTTCTCTTTGGGAAACCTTGAGAAAGTGTGAGAAAAGTCTCTCGCAAACTAACTACAATAAGATTCACAACACAGTATGTCAGTCGCTTGTCATAGAAGTCGGTTTAGAGAAAAACTACCATATGGATGAAAATCTCGATTATGCGCAATTTAGTTCATAAAATAAACTATAATATAAGCTGAGACTTTATATAAGAAATCATGCATCAGCTTTATTTGATTTCTTATAAAGTCTCAGCTTTCGTAGCTAACAAACGTTATCGCTAGCTACTAATAGTCTGATTCTGGTGGTCATCTAGTTACATAGCTGTAAACATAATGTTTATAATGATCTAATGGGTCATGTGATTGCGCAGAATGAACCAATCACATTCAGACTCATGTTCAAATGTAATTATACAACTGTCATCATTGAAGTGATTCTGATTAATCTGAAACAAAGATCAGCTGCTTCTTCTTGGTTTCATATGACTGCTGACGCCGTGGTTTTCAAAGAGCTTACAGAGCATGTACAGGATCTCACTGTGGAAAATTATCAATAAGGAGAGGGGTATAAAACAATTTCCAAAACATTAGATGTAAAATGGAACACTGAAACTGTTATCATCACCAAGTGGAGAACATGGAGTAGCACAGTGACCAAATCACCAAAATGACAAAAGCACAAAACAAAAACTTTTCAGGGAGGCTGCCAAGAGACCTACAGCAACATTAAAGGAGCTGCAGGAACATATAGCAAGTACTGATCACTCCCTGTATGTGACAACAATTATCTCGAATTCTTCACAACTGGGCTATGGCATAGGGAAGCAAGAAACACCTGTCAGTCACACGTTCCAATATTTTTGATCACTTGAGACTTCCAACAAAAGGTTCCATGTTCTAAGTTGTTTAACATGTTTAGATGTAAACACCAGGAAATAAAAGCTGAAATCCTAAACTCTTGTCTCATGTCCATCTTTGATCTCAAACCCAAATGTATTTGGTGTATAGCACAAACAAAAAATTAACTGGCTTTGCTGTTCCAATAGTTTTGGAGGGGACTGTATGTACATTATTTATTTTGGAACTTATATGTTCTTTAAACAAATATGTTTCAGGATTTACTAGTAAACAATTTCTTAACAAGGTAGGTGACCACAGCTTTTGCGAACTCCCATTTTGCAAGATTTAGGGTCAGTGAAGCATCAGCTTGCCAATTGAAGACTTGCTTAAGACTACTTAGGTGTTCTTCCCACCTAGTTGAATAGATCACAACATCATCTAAGAAGGCCTCACAATTGGGGATTCCTGACAATACTTTTTGCATTAAACGATGAAAAGTAGCAGACATATTCCTCATTTCAAAAGCCATTACAGAATATTAAAGCAAATTGTCAGAGGTGACAAAGGTAGAAAGCTCTGAGGCACAAGGTGTTAAAGGTACCTGCATGTATCCCTTGAAAAAGTTGAGCTTGCTGACATATCTGGCTGAACCGACTGTATAAAATCAGTCCACTATTCAGGGTAGAGGAAAGGATTCTGGTTTGGTAATGCTATTTACCTTATGGTAATCCGTACACAAATGGAAGGATAAATCAGGTTTGGACCCAGCAAGCACAGTGAGCTACACTGACTTTTGAAACCATGCTGCAAAAGATACTCAACTTCAGTTTTCATCACTTCTCGTTTTTGAGGATTAACTCACTAGAAATGCTGCTTGATTAGAGAACAATTACCTTATGTCTGTATCATGGGTGAGTACCCTAGTTTGACTAAGTTTATCAGAAAACAAAGTATGATACTTTCACTTTTTGGTATTTAGGCAAATGTGCAAGGTGCGATTCCAAGTTACTCAACACAGCAGAGTTTTTGAGATGGATGCAGAACAGTCATTGGTTACGATCAATTCATCCTCTAGAGGAGAATAGAAACCAGGCAACACCACAATAGACACAGCAGGAACAACAGCAGGGGTAAGAGAGGTTTTTGCCTTGTTTTTTTTTGCTATGTAGACCTCAACATATTTACATGGCACACCCTAATCTTTCTCTTATGATTTGGGGTAGAAATGACATAATCTGTCTCACTAAATCTTTCCTCAATAGCATAAGGACCAGAAAATTTACCTTGTAAGGCCGAACCAGGAACAGGGAGCAAAACAAGTACCAAGTCACCAGGCTGAAAACTGCATTTCACACTTTTCCTATCAACCCAGGACTTCATTTTGATCTGGGCAGATGCAAGGTGAGTTTTAGTCGCATTACAGGCTTTGTGGAACCGTTGGGGCAAGATTTACCAGGGGAGACAACAGTAAGAGGTACAGAGAAATAGTTAAGAGAAATAGTTCATACCCCAATCTCTTAGGTTGCTGGAGCGAGCATTTAGAAACAATTGGAGCAAAAGCCACACTTTTGAATGCTTCACTGTCAGATATCAGATGCCCTGATGTCTGTGGTCTTACTAGCTAGGCACCATTTCTCAAAGAGAACACTTTTCTCCAGAGCAGTTTCAACAATTGAGTTTGATGTGCTTTGCCATATCAAAGGACGGCTGTCCATCATTTGAAGACTCAAAGTTAACAGTTTTATATTGAGACATAGCAGTAGCAAACACTGGTGAAGAGGGAACTCTAGAGCACATTAATGGGACAGATCTTCTATGAAGGGACTCGGCCTGTAGCTCTAAACTTTGCATCTTAATATCTTGCTGGGCCTCAATTTTTACAGAGCAGAGATGAGCTAGTTGAATCTCATGCTCTTGTCTTTTTAATGCCAGCCCAAGCTCTTTCAGTTTTATATCTAACATCGGGTCATTACGAGGTTCAGTACTGAGGTGAAAAACTGTACCAGTGGTTTCACTTGCAGTTCCTCCACATCACCCTTCAAGTCATCAGGTAAAATACCCATGCTTACTTATTTGTTTTACAGCTCCTCTTTGATTACCTGTTTCTCTTAAAGCAGCATTATTTAAAACATTTGCAAATCTTATATTATTTTTATTTTTATTTTTTAAAATATTTCACTTAGTCTTTTAAATGAACATGATGGAACCATTAATATGAGCAATACTAATGAACAGATCATTCGGATTTTTAGATCAATTTTAGATGCCATTTCGAATTTGCTCATTAGGGGGCGCAAGAAATATGATTTTACTCAGAAAAAAAATATATTATCTGTCCACGTATTCTTTAGCCAGTGAATTTGATAGATAGATAGATAGATAGATAGATAGATAGATAGATAGATAGATAGATAGATAGATAGATAGATAGATGGATGGATGGATGGATGGATGGATGGATGGATGGATGAGGGAAGACGCCCCCTGTGGTAGGATAGCCCCGCTATCTTTAGTTTTTCTCTTGATTACAAATGGCACCAAAACTCACTTCAGCATATTTATAAATGGTGTGTGCACTACTTCGTGTTGACGTGAAGTAGTGCATGTTGACATAAATCATCACAACCTATAACTGAGTGGAACAATTCAGTCTCATTGCATTGTCATTTTTGCTATGGTGTTGCATTTTATTGAACGTTTTCATGAAGAAATGAGTTTGCCATTCAGATGCCTACCCCCCCCCCCCCTCCCCAAGAAAAAATAAAGATTTGTCATTATTAAACACTCCATTTCAGTACATTTATACAAATGACATTTGTCAAGATTAACCTTTTTAGTTAATGTAAATACATGTGGGAAGTTGGGGGAAGATGCCCCATATATAGATGTTTAAGTAATATATGTACTTTTTATATGTACTTAATTATATGTACTTAATATAACAAGGATTTTTTTTATCGAAAGTTGTAATGAACAGAAACGGATACAAGATTAGATTTATCTCTAATAGATTTTGAACAACAATAAATTCCCGTCTAACACATAAAAGACATTTCAAGAATGTGTAGAATTTCAAGAATAAATCGATCTATGTACAACCTGTCATTATTTCTACGCCATAATATATGCATTTTGCTGCTTAATAAAAAAAAATAATAGAAAATAATATACAGTAGATGAGTAAACCACAATACATTTTAATTCCATTCCATTCATTAATTTGAAATGACCAGTTTATCCTATCTTTGTGCTATGGTTTGTGGCACCAGCTTTACAGTACGGGACTGATTCAATGCCCCACCCGGCCCTCCCAACAAACAAACAAAAATCAGCTGGAAGGTGAATTTCGGTTGTTTAATATTCACTTTTTTTTTATTGATGATTAATAGTTGGCAGGTCTGGCATATAATATAATATAATATAATATAATATAATATAATATAATATAATATAATATAATATAATATAATATAATATAATATAATATAATATAATATAATATAAAGTCACTGCATGACGTGTTAATGTAATATCGTGTAAGGACAATATGATTATATCGGACAAGCCTAAAGCCTGCATTCACTACATAACTGACTGCATTAAAGTAGTAAAATATGTCAAATACCTGCTCTAATGGTTAGAATTTGCAATATCGTATGTAGGATGTTCATAAGTTCAAGTAATAGTTATGTTTGTTTTCGTTAAGGGAAACGACTTCTTGACCAGAAATCACAGTACAATTTCGAGGAAGTATTCACAGTTAATGAACGGAACCAATCCACTCGTCAGCAGATGGCGATGTTGCTCTACGCATGAGATTGCAGATCAGCATGTTCCGTACAAAATGAAAAAGGAAGTTAGAAATAACTATAAGATTGAAATAATTTTATTTGCGTTTTTTTACATACAATTTGTGTTGAGTTGACGCGAGGAATTACGAATCATATTACAAAGGCGTGAATAAATTGACTGAACATTTCAGGCAGAATTCTTTTGGTGACTTGAAGATGGTGACGTCAAAAGAAAACGTGATTACCTCTATCACTCCAGTGGACTATTTACATGGATACGGATAAATTATTCTAATTATACAGACATAATTAGCCTATTAAACTGGTACTGTACATGAAATAGGGAAAGAATGTATTAAGAGGTTTCTCCTTATATTTATCGTTGAGCACAAGGTGTGCGACCACGAGCAAAAAAACAAACAAAAAACGTTGAAGTTTTAATAGCACGGATCCAGTCGACAACTGACTAGCCAGCGCCCACATTCGTGTAATTTTTTAAGAGAAGTAAATATAGGATTTTCAGAACACAGAGAGTTAGTGAAACTCTTAGTGAGTCCAGAGTTGTGGAAATCACACACTGCGCACCACAGCCATGGCGCAGAGCGAAAAACATTACATTTGAATCTGACAAATGTATTGTGTGAGAACCGGTAGTCCAGGAAAACGAAGAATTCACTAAAACGTTTATTGACATGTATAGCTTTGTGTGTCCGTTCCTAGACCCGATGGTCCCTTTCTGTTATTTTTAACCGTTAGTTTTTAATTTGTTGACAACTTTTTTCTCTTTCACGCGCCGGTTCTGAAACCAGATGGTCACCTGTCGCTCAGACAGGCTGGTCAGGGCGGATATCCGCCTACGCTTGTCCTTGGTGATGAACTTGTTGGCCGCGTATTCGCGCTCGAGTTCTTTCAGTTGCACCTTGGTGTATGGGACGCGTTTCTTTCTGCCGCGCCGGAAAGAACTTGTGTCTGAAAGAAAGAAAATCCAAAAATGCAGTTGTTTGAAAAAAAAAAAAATGTCATCAGTACATCAAGTCATTCGACTGGTCTGAAACTCAAATGTGATATTGTTTCATTGAAATAATTTCATTTGATTTCAATTCATACTATGGATGTGGTTATGAGCGTGCTCACCATGCAGCAGCAACATTAAATATTTTGCATGATGCATGATGTTTCTTTTTACCTGGTATAGATGATTTCCACAAGTCTCCAGAATGCGGTTGCTCCTTGTCACAGTAGCCTTGCGCGTTCCAGCTGCTGGCGCTGATCGCCCACGGCTGATAACTTTCCACAGGCAGCAAAGAAGACTCGTTCCTGTGCTCTGATGGCCCGCTCACAGCCTGCACCACAGGTACATCCAAGTACCCGGCAACGGGCTGGTACGGACTCGAACTATAGCCCGGGTAGAATGTGAACTCCTTGGCTCGAGAAGCGAGATAATCTTCGGCCGACGGGGTTGTCATATCCGTAAATTTATCTCCGTGTTGCGAGGCGGCAGAGGCTGGCGAATGAGCGGACTGTTTAACCCCACTGCCAGCCCAGTGGGAGTGAGACACTTGGCATGAGTAATATCCACCGCTGCCATAATACCCATAAGGCAGCGATGCGCCGCCAGATCCCTGCGAGGCCGTGCACGGGCTGCACTGTTTTCCAGGCTCACCAACTCCTGCAGTAGTCACTTTGCTCGACGTGTAAGCAGCGCTGGGAGCTATGAGATTTCTGCATGAGCTCGGTACAAAATTGCCTCCCGCAAATGCGTCCATGTTCCTGACTGCGTCGTCCAGAGCACTGGAGTTGTCATATAAAAACATGACCGGGTCGGTCCAGCGCGGGCGCAGGACCAGTGACGTTGTCATAGCCAGTCGGACATCGACGCGTGCTGCTCCGTCACTTAAACGTTTTCTGAAATGAACAGCAGCACAGAAAACTAATTCTGCAGAAGTCCAGATACTCCGACGCGCCCTAACCCTCCCAAGGTCGTGTTTTCATTGGTCCGCGTGTCCACGTGATATGTCTAGGAGGATGTTTCAATCGTACGCGTTCAAACTAAAGAAAATGCGGCGCTATAAACGAACATTCCACTCAAAGGAGGGAGAGAGGTACGTAAGATAAGTGTGCAAATGTACTACATCCTCATTTCTACAGGCTTAACATCATTTATAATAGTGGAAAGCAGACAAAACATTCTGCTGCTCTGTCGGAATCAAAAATCCTGACTTCCACTAATTCTGTGGTTCCCCTTGTAAACAGCCAAGCACATGTCGACGTACAAATAACAGCTCCGCGTATTTATGGACAGAATGGGCAAAAGGGATTTTCTCCAAAAGTATTTTCCGAAATTGTGTTGATTTATCCCCATCAATATCTTTATTCGCACTGACACTTAATACCCTATACAACAAACAAACATTTCACAGCAAAGAATCTCAGTGCTAAAAAGAAACTTTTGCTAATGTGATTAAAGTCCTGACGGCTTCCCTTGAGTTTATGAGATGCTAAGGCAGACAACAGTCTGTGTGTGTGTGTGTGTGTGTGTGTGTGTGTGTGTGTGTGTGTGTGTGTGTGTGTGTGTGTGTGTTTTATGTGCAGCCTGGCCAAGGTCAAGTTGAATGTCTGACCTATTGGTCCATTCAGGATTTGAAGGAGCGTCTCAGTGGAAAAAAAATAATGGTCCATTGATTTAAACGCTTCTGAAATGATTTCTACGTTTGCTGGTCTTCTGTTTGTATGATGCATTGGATGAAAGAGAGGTAAATCCTTTCATTTTACTAACAGTCATTTTTGCTGCGCCTCCTTGCAGTTGAATAAGTGCGATAGAAAATCGCCAGTTTCTCTCTTTTTTCTTTTCTTTTCTTTTCTTTTCTTTTCTTTTTTTCGGAAGTGTGGAGCGGGTTTTGTCCAAAGAGTGTGAAAAGTAACGTCTGTATAGATGCCTATCGGATATCTTACGCGGACGGAAGTCCAGTATGCAGGTTCAAGAGCAAAAGAGTTTGCGCGTGCACACGTTTTATCCGTAATTTTAGGGGACGCACAGAAGAATTTAAATTCTTTTCCATTAATTTTTTTCAGCTATACAAAATATGGTCCACTTGGTGTAATTATATTATTGTATATTATGTATTCATGCCTTGATTCATGTCAAGCACTTAAACTTTATTTATGTCTAAAAATCTAACTCCTCATTACTTATTCTTGGCCATTACCCCAATAAATTTAACGAAATTTCGTATTCTTTGTTTGTATACACGTATATCACTTTATTTTAATCGAACTACAGGGTGTCCGAAAAGTCAGGTACCAGTTGGAGTTAAATAACAAAGACGTGATTTACTTGTATTTACTTATTGATTTAAACACACACACACACACACACACACACACACACACACACACACACATACATATATATATATATATATACATATATATATATATATAAAATATATATATATATATATATATATATATATATATATATATATATATATATATATAAACCAAAGGTTAGAGATAGTACTACTCGGTACACTTGTTGGTTCCTGCCTTTTTTTGGACTCCGTAAAAATAATAAAATAATGAGATTTAATTTAACAAAATCATCCAAATAATTACTATTTTTTCATAGACCTTACAGTGTATGCAGTATGACAGCCTAAAATGAATCAAGCCAAATAAAATGTGTAATTTATATTAAGATCACTTTGTAAAATAAAAGTGAACATGAATTACAAAAGACCAGTACTAAATGATGTCCTATCTCCACGGCATTAAGCCCTGTGTGTTGGTAATAAACACTCCAAAACACGCTATCGACCAATAATGAAGCAGCGAGAGTTTTATGTAGCCTACAACTGTTTAAAAATTCCTTCAACGAAGCAAACAGACATTCTGAATAACTAACTTCACGCCGCATATCGTGATGATGTGAAGTCTAGTTTTAGTAGACTAAAATTCCTAACGAAATTGCTTCGACAAACTTAACCCTTATTCCCCTCCAAATCAGGGGAACTACAAGGCCAATGTCCAAATCCTAGCATTAAAGAGGAGGTTTGGAAGATTCACAGCAACTGATAAGTGACCTAAAAGTTTGTGTTTTGTTGGACTTTTATATATCTAATACCGTCTGACGTTTGTGCAGATTTTAAAAATCGTTAATAACGAAAAAAACATCAGGCGAAGTGAGCGCCTTACTTAGGCTATACTTTATTTTTTTTAAGTGTCCGCTTATAAATTGATCATTTTAAATCGAGATAATAAAGAACCAGTGTTAGGTTTGAGATAAACTAATAAGCTTGCCTTTTATGTTTTCTGGGGTTTTTGTTTGTTTGTTTGTTTGTTTGTTTGTTTGTTTGTTTGTTTGTTTGTTTGTTTTTGCTAACTAAAATAGCGGGCCTAGCCTATATGAAAGCATTTTAAAAATAAATAAATAAATAAATAAATAAATAAATAAATGTATAACAGCCTAAATGTATAATTTGCTAAGACGTTATATTTATAATTATAAGTTATAGCTTAATCTAACGAGTACAAAAGAACCTACAGTTAACACACAGTGTAATTAATAGCCCTATATTTATAACATTCGAACGATAAATAGCTTAGAACCTTCACGTAGGCTATTCGTCCAGCCTATAACCTAAACATGTTTTGAGAACCTATAACCTAAAAGGGCGCTTTTTGGACTACAACTGCCACCCTATGACTTTGAACCATGGTTTTAAGTTGGTTCAAAATGTCCGTTTTAAACTCGTTCGTTGACATTCATCACAGCTCTGGATGCTAATAGTGTTAAAGCTTAAGAGTCAGTTTTGGTAGCCTAAGAGGCCAGCCGCAACCTATAGGAACTCATCCTGCAACTCGTTCTCACCCCCAACGCCTCAAATACTGTAGCATGGGCAAAAACGTTCAGCATCACTGCATACACGCCGAAGGGCTGGTTCTTTTATTTTACTATAGAGTGCTCCAAAGGCAAACATATTTACTGGCTTTAAAGAAGAGCCTTTTATTCGGGGCAGGCTGTCTCTCTGTGTGTGTGTGTGTGTGTGTGTGTGTGTGTGTGTGTGTGTGTGTGTGTGTGTGTGTGTGTGTGTGTGTGTGTGTGTGTGTGTGTGTGTGTGTGTGTGTGTGTGTGCGGAGAGAGAAGGTAATTTGTTCCTTGTCGGAACAAAGGAACGAATCCGCAGTGTAAACATTTCACACATTTTACTGCAAAATTGTTGTTGTTGTTGTTGTTGTTGTTGTTGTTAATCCAAAGAAATGCAAAATCAGAAAGATTGGTATGAAATGTCACGTATAACGTCATCCAAACATGTTTATTTTTCTACCACAGTGGCAGCAACGTTCATTAGCCCGTCATTATCAGAGTAGCTGTACAAATGGCATTGCCTCACTCTCTCCAAACGTGCGTGCTAACCCAAACACCTTTGCTACACGTCTGGGGAAAAAAAGGGTGGGGGTGGGGGGAAACCCTGTTGAACTATCAGCATGAAGAAGAGTCTAATATTCTGTGTGAGTGCTGCATGCATATTGCCTCCAATTCAACTGTCAGTTACCTGGTCCGTGTCCCCTACCTGATACTAACCCACCCACTGTGAATGCAAAATGAAATAAGGTTCCATATTAAGTAAGGAAAGAAGTTTTAATCAGATCATCTTAAGTGCGTTTTTCAAGGAAGCAAAATGGAGGATGTTTAGACCACCATACTCAATACTATTCATAATAACAGACGTTTAAACACTTTGCTTTTTTAAAATGTTAGCTAAAAAAAGTGTTCGTTTTGACGGGTTTGCATTTGATCTGTATAACCCTGAGCACGCAGGTTTCTCAACATGTGACGTTTTGCGCATGCGCGGGAGATCAACTCGAGCCGTACCCGTAACCTCTATTTTGTCAACTCAAATCAGACAGCTCAATTTGCACCGTGCATTCGTGGCAGGGGATAAAGATCATGTGACTGGAACAACATCAGACACTCGGAATTTCTTGATCTTGCTATCAAACGCGCAAGCTTTACAATGAGGCGGAGCTCTGACTATGGGATGCCAAAAGTGACATATAGATTCGAAATGCTTTTTTAAAAGACATATTTGCATTCTAATTGATTCGTTTATAAATGTAACTCTAATATAGTTTGCATTAATATATGGTATGCATTATGTGTTAAATATTTTGTTACACTGGTATTAGACTTTTCAGTGTGGTGTCTGGTGTCTGATACTGTCTTGAGTTTGAATATTGTTTATATAGCTTTAACTATTCAGTTTGGTAGCGCATATAATGTACTGTTCCCAAACTTGATTCAGAACATTTTGTCATCAATATTTTGTCACAAAAATCCATAGTTCAAACATTGCTATAAGCACTTTAACTGGAAAATATAGGCTACAGTAAATGTAAATTATGTATAAAAGATACATAGAGAAAATGCAGTTTGTACACAAAATGTCCATTAAAAGAAATTAACAGGCACCTAAAATTATTTATTAATGGACAGAAAGGTAAAAGTTTAAGGTGGATTCCCTCCAAAGTTGACAGGAAAATGCTCTCAAATGTAGTATGGTCACAGTATGGCCCTCTACTATAGTATGTTGATGGCATTTACGACCTATGGAATATTTCATAACAAGATTAACCCAAAAAATATCTATGTTTTTATAGTTGTAATACAGCTATTAAGGGAAAATTGAACAAAGATGGATTGGTAACATTAAAACTCACTCAAATATTGATGAGACAATAGTCTGAATGAAGTCTGAGAAACGGACTGGATCTGCTCTGTTCTAAATATACAGCTATAAGCTAGAGACGATTGTCCAGTCAAGCCTGTAACATGGTGTAAGGCCAGGTTATACCACATAGTGGTATTTGGCATAAATAAAATAAATAGTTTTTTGAAAGTGTGTACATGCTTATACTTTGAATCCCACACAATTTGTCAAATTACTGTTAAACATCTAACCTACTTTGTGTAACATAATATTTAGAGATAATATTACATAATATACAACACCAATTCCCAAAAAGAAAAACAAAAAGAGAATGCAAATCTCATAAACCGATATGTTATTCATAATAGAACATAAAAAAAACATCTCAAATGTTTAAACTAAGTAAATGTTCCATTTTCGGGGAATTTTTTTTTAGGTAATTTTGTATTTTATGGTCGCAACACGTCTCAAAAAAGTTGGGACGGGGCAACAAAAGGCTGGAAAAGTAAGTGTTAGTAAAAAGAAACAGCTGAAGGAACTAATTAGGTTAACTGGGAACAGGTTAGTAAGATGATTAGGTATAAAAAAAGAGTATCTTAGAGAGGCGGAGTCTCTGAGTGTGTGCAGTGATGCTAAAAGTTCACATTTCTGTAATAAATAGTGAATAATAATAATAATAATAATAATAATAATAATAATAATAATAATAATAATAATAACAATAACAATAATAATAATAACTTTCGTTCAGGCAGATCTCTCACATGTTGTTGTTGTTGTTGTTTGGTTTTGTTTCGTTTTGTTTGTCGCTCCAGAGACTGTTGCGCGTGACAATGCCAGGAGATCCGCAGTTTCTGAAATACTGACATCAACAACCATGTCACATTTTCCCTTGACCTGTATAGGCATGACTCGGTGCCTTGTGCTGCTGCCATTGTGCTGCAGGCTGGCGTGGATAATGGCATGAATGAGCAGGGGTACAGGTGTTCCTAGTAAAGTGGTAATATTCCGGGGGGGGGTTTACTACATCCTGTGCACATGTGCCTACAATGAGACACTACACTGAATTCAAGTGAAGCGTTAAGGCAAGCTTAGATATGTTGCGTTCATGCTCAACTTTGTGTTGAACCAGTGTTAATAATAAAGTGTAAATAAAAGCAAATTCGTTATTGATTATATAGTAAATGATCATGAGGTCCTAAATGAGGTCCTGAAATGAATTTTTGTATGATTTCTATTAATTGTGAATGAGAAATGACTTCGATGTAATCTAAGAGTTAGGCTATGGTAACATTGTGACTTGACCGCGTATTGTAAGACCAATATTTGACGTTACAGTCGCAAAACTATCACACTGGACAAATCGTGTTGTAGTATATGGATTATTCTCAAAATAGGCCTACGACATTTCGTGGATCGTTTAAATGTATATTATTCCCAAACGCGGTTCATTTCTCAAGTATGAAAAGCTCTTAATTAGCTAAATGTACTACAGTCTACTTTTTATTATGGATGTTTTTTTTTATGCGCATAAGCTCGTGATCATTTCTTTGTGAACAAAACAGAAGTGTTACAGTGAGCTGTAGAAAAGGCACTGCGGTAAAATACCTCTTCAATGTTCCATCTTTAATATTTATATTTATGCCTCAAACAGCATAAATAACGTTCAGGATCGAATTGATCTCCAAATTTAAATATGACTGGAATTGTAAGCATAAATGCGAAAATTTTATGGATAGTATATGGGTTCTTGATAAATATGCTTTTTTTTTTAATAATTAGACAATAATACAATAATTTGTGCCTCTCGTAATCTTACAGTAATATTTTGAGTGACTAAATAACTTTTTAATAGCCATCAAAAAATTGTGTGTGTGTGTGTGTGTGTGTGTGTGAGAGAGAGAGAGAGAGAGAGAGAGAGAGAGAGAGAGAGAGGTGGGTGGGGGGGTCGAATAACATAAAATACTTCCTTGTCATTCATAGTTTGAACAGGTGAGGGCGCACAAGGACAGCTTTGACTATAGAAATTCATAGTCATCATGGTCACATACAACGGCGTCATTTAGTTCTTTCTGGGGTTTCTAAAGGCTAAATAGGATGTGCAATTATTTATTATTAATAGTAGTGTCTTAATTACGTCTTTAGCCATGGAAATTAGAAATCTACCATTACTAAGGAGTTAGTTTATGTACTGCTTGAAACGACTTCTAAAGAATGTTAGGATACAAAGTGTAACTCAGTACACAGATGTTAGCTGCTGGAGTGATGCACCAGTGAAATCGGGTCGTGATGCAGGCGGCACCAGGCTAAGAGCAAATCAAAGTAAAGTAAAGAGCATGTAAGTAGTTCTTTCCAACATGCGTATAAGTTTTATGAACTAGTGAGCTAGTGAGGTGTAATTAATGCAGGACCCACATGCATCATACTGTGTCACATATATCAACAGGACATTTTAATCCGTATAATTAGGCTACACCTAATGGTTTGTTTGTTTTTTAAGTGAAAGAGTGGTATTTCTGACTGCACAATTCAAAACGTAATCATTCTAGAACTCCATCCCATTACGTCCTTTACTTTCCAAATCCAATTAAACTGACTACTACACCTTCAGTGTAACACGGTGCATGCATTGCTCCGAGGAACACATATGTATTCCTGGACTGACATTCCTGACTGTATTTATCTTCAGGCAATTGGAGACATTTAAAAATAAAATTAAAATAAAGATCTTAGTTATTGCACATCTTCCCATGATTAGTAGCTATTGAACAGTAGGCTGTGATTACATTTGCAGAAACGTTTATCTCAGTCGACCAAAAAAGCATTGCATCATATGCATTTGCATTGTAATTGTTAAAACGGAAGCAAATTCGAATTACAATCAGTGAGTGAATGAGTATTTGAATGAGTACCGCCATGACTGAACGCTATAGAAATGGATTTTAAAAATGGACTCTAGGTTTGATTTTAAATGCAAAATTTCAAATAGTATAATCAATGGTGGAAGTTTACTCAGACAAACTCTTTCCATTTTTAAAATAGGTGCTCTGTTCACAGTTTCCTGAAGAAGAAGAAAAGAAGCCACGCCCACAAACGCTGAATTTCTTAATTGCGAGGCAACAGGGAAGAAGAGACGCCACCTTGTCCTGGTTGGTTGATTGGTGGCCCACAATAAAAAGAACTCATTATTTTTCATTTTCGCCTTGTTGAATTGCTCTCAATTTAAAAATCCGATCACAACCCGATTTCAAACTGTCTTTTTTTTCTTTTCTTTTTTATACAGATTAAAAATGGTAGTTGATCGTAACATCTTATACAGTAATCTAGTACACGAGCACACAACCTAGCACCCACCATGTCCTTTTTATTCCTGGACGTTCTTGAATTTTCCAAAAGAAAGAATTTTTTTTTTTAATCTAGGCCTATAATGGTATAACTTATTACTCCTGTATGCCGGGATGTATTTTCTTATAGTGGTATTATACTGCTTTTCATATAGTGTGGTCATGTTTTTAAACTTTTGACCCCCCTCCCACCTCCCACCCCACCACGCGCCACCTTTTTTATCTGAGCTACTCACCCTCGTCTGTTTATTCACGTGCATGGCGTCACTGCGCTTTCTGTTATGACGCTTTGCCCTGTTAAGAATGACATTTCCACAACAGGAGAGGGAGGGCAACGGTGATCCGGCCCAGAGCTCGCGCCGCGCTCAACACAGCTCGTGCGATCGCCTGTATCACTGCTTCTCCTCTCCCGCGTGCTTCACGCGACCAAGTGTTTCGTTTGCACCGAAAGTAATCGGTTATGGAAAGGCTAAAGGACGGGTTGATGAGGACCGAGGGGGGTCACACTGACACATATCTGGGCTCGAATTTCTCCGAAGTTGCTGACGAGCAACAAGACAAGGCGGCTCGGCGAAACTGCACCACCCCGGACTGTTTCCCGTATTCGCGAGACCGAGTACACGAGACGCGGGCGGAAGAGCTGAGCGGCACTTTTAAGGAAATGAGACACACAAGTAAACCGTGTGCGCAGGGCCGAGAGCTCTCAGATCTCCATAAGAAAGAAGCAAGCGGCTCCGACGCAGAATCAGACTTCTATGACGGGACTGATGCGAGCTGCACCCCTGAACGCATGGATGCCCAAGGTACGTGATGTACATTCTGCATTGAGTGTGTGTGTTGTTGTTGTTGTTGTTGTTGTTGTTGTTGTTGTTTTAAAGTACCTACTGCGTGGTTTTGGTGTTGAGACATAGTTTATTTATTGTTTGGTGTCAATCATACATACATCCATACATACCTATAGATACTGGCCACTTTATTAGGAACACCATACTAATCCTGGGTGAATACGGACAGCAGCAATTCTTCGAGGCACTGATTTCACAAGGTGCTGGAAACATTCCTGATCATTGCTGCTGTTCTACCAGGTCTCAATGGATTCTGGTCTGGTGTCTGAGAAGGCCAATGAAGTACACTGTCATGTTCATGGATTTGGTTTGAGACGACTTGTGCTTTGTGACATGAACATTATCGTGCTGATAGTAGCCATTATATATATAATAATATATATAAATATATATAATATATATATAAAATGTAAATCATGGCCATAAAGGGGTTTCGTGATCACCAACGATACTCAGATAGGCTGTATCATTCAAACGATGTTCGATTTGCTATTATTAAGGGACTCAATTTGTGCAAAGAAACCATTTCACACATTATATCAGCAACAGCAGTTGAACTGTTGACACATGGGAGGTTGGGTCCGTGGATTCATGATGTTTAGGGCAATCCTGACCCTGCCATCTGCATGTCTCAGCATAAATCGAGATACATCAGACCAGGTGATGCTTTTCCAATTTTCTAATGTCCGGTTTGGGTGAGCCTGTGCCCACTGTAGCCTGAGATTGCAGTCCTTGGCAGACAGGATTAAACCCGATGTGGTCATGAAGTCCTTGCCCTGTATCTGCATGAGTTTAGACATTGTGCTGCTACCACATGATTGGCTGATTGGATAACTGCTTGAACGAGCAGGTGTAAAGGTGTTCCTAATAAAGTGACCAGTGAGTATATGTCAGTGCTTATAATTTTTTAGTTCTTAAAACACAGTGGCACAGACTACATTCTATATTCATACTATATTCACAACTCAGTCATCACTGCAAAAGTATATTAAACAAAAATAAAAGAAATACTGCTGCCTGTTTCAAATAATTCGAGAATTTTCATTTATTGCCGTTACCATAGGCCTATAAGAAACCAGATCATTCTTCTGAGTTTGTGTTGATGATGATGATGATGATGATGATGATGATGATGATTATTAATATAATAATAATAATTATTATAATCAACATCATTAGGCTACACAAAACAAACTCAGAAAAAATATTATATTGTTGTTTTAATACTGTATTGTTTCTAATTTGAATCATTTTGTAGATCTGAAAACAGAAATTGATCATGTAGCACTTCTTGGGTTATTTCCCCCTGTTAATAAACGATTAAATAATATTCAAAGTAGATATGAAGGTATTCATGTAAAAGTCATATTTAAACGAACCTGTAATCATATTAGTCCATATGTCGGATTATCAGAAAGCCTAAAAAAATAGCACATCACTGATGTCTACAGGACGGGAGTCTCCGAGTCGCAGCACCGAGAGCGCAGTGGATGCTGGGAAGGTGAACACATGCCCCGGGGCTCTTCCGTACGGGTCGGATCAGATGCGACGCTACCGCACAGCTTTCACGAGGGAGCAGATAGCTCGACTGGAGAAGGAGTTTTACAGGGAGAATTACGTGTCCCGGTCACGCAGATGTGAACTGGCGGCCGCTCTAAATCTGCCAGAAACCACCATTAAGGTAGAAGTGATACAGGAGGCCCTTATATGAAAAACATTCGTGCGTAATGAAATATCAGGGCGGGATTAATAACTGTTAAGTTGATGTGTTTAAACTGCAGAATAATTATAGGCTACAGTTCTATCATGTTCCTATCATGTCATTACTTTCCAAAGCATCCTTCACTGGTAGCATCCCGACTCAATTAAGAATATAAAGCATACATACAGAAGAACTGAGCAAGTAATAGACGTGGGTGTGCTTTTAATTTCAGGTCTGGTTCCAGAACCGGCGTATGAAGGACAAGAGGCAGCGGCTGGCGATGACTTGGCCTCACCCAGCCGACCCCGCCTTTTACAGCTACATGGTGAGCCACGCGGGCAACCTGCCATACTCGTTTTCTTCCCATCTCCCCGTGGCCTACTACTCTCCTCTGAGTGGCATGGCAGGGGGTTCGGCTGCCGCAGCTGCCGCGCCTGCGTTCGCTAACCCTTTGCGCTCACTTGGACACTTTCAGGCTCCTTTCTCATCCATATCCGCGTCCTGAGCTGCTTTGCGCGTTCCGACACCCGTCGCTGTACGCCAGCGCGGGTCACGTCTTCGGTCCCGGCGGGAGCGCGTGCTCGTGCCTCGCTTGTCAATCAAACGGGACTGCGCAGAGGTCGCCGACAAACGCAGAGGTCACGTGCTCGCCCACTAGCAGAGATGATGCTTTCCTTATGTTCTCGCCGGCCTTTCTCAACAAGTCGCCGTCCGCTTCTGTTGACCAGAGGGAGCAAGTACCCTTGACCAGATAAGACACATGAAAACAGTCAAGGACCTTTTTTTTTCTCGCATGAACGACCCGAACTCCCCAAGCTCCAACAACCTGCTGTGCAAAACTGTTTAAACAATGACATTTTTCCAGTCATGAAGCTAGCCTTTGCGTATTGGAGGACGCGTTTAATAAAGTATATATTCTTTTAGAGAAAACATCATGCAGTTGCACTTATACAAATTAAATGAAAAAAGAAGTTAATTAACATGGTCCCCAAAACTGGAAAGATTGAAGGACAAGTTATTATAATTTATACATGTCTCAGATTACATAATTAAATCTACGCACATGCGGTATTTGTTGTTTTTACTGTCGTTTCTTTTTCTTTTTCGTCTTTTTTTTTAATTATTATTTTAAAAAAAACTTTGTTTCTTTAAAAGAAAATGTCTATCTGGGGGCGGGGGGGTAAGTACAGTCCTTTAGGCCCCGCTGTGGGCGGAAATGTGTAGACGCGAAGCACAAATTAAGGAGGGATGTATTCGGATGGAATATGTGTGTGTGTGTGCGTGTGTATTTCTATTAGAATAAGAACGAATTCTATATGCTCTTATGGGACTATGGACATAACTATTTAAAAAAAGAGAGAAGAATTAAGGATTTCAGTTTCTGGGAATATCTCGGTGGTTCATATATGAAATTGATAATAAAACTGTGTTTTAAACAAAAAGAATTGCCGAAAAGATCCAAATTATTCTTTAAAAAGGTAGGCTGTTCAAACCGGAGGATATTTAAACCTTTTCTTTACTTTTGAATTAACCTAAGCCATTTTGTTTGAAATACACACACACACACACACACACACACACACACACACACACACACACACACACACACACACATTAACAATTTGAGTCTTTCAAAACATCAATAAAAAGCAATAGAACATTATTTACTAAACTCCTGCTTATTGTGTAGGATTTATTTTTTCCAATAGAATTTGCTAACGTTTTGGAGCATACTGTAGCCTATAGATCTATACTTTCACTGCTGAAAAAAATAAAATGATATTTAATTAAATTTAAATACATTATCGTATCTTTAAATACATTTCGCATTGCCAGTGCCAAATTAGAGGCCCAACGTTTTATGTTCTCATTTTTTTTCTTAATAATCTGTCATTTGTGATGCCTCAATGTTAACGTTATCCCGAAGAGGCAGTTCCATCTCAGACTAAACAACTGATAAGACCAGACGGGCGTGGCTGAAGTTTTCTTTCCAATTTCAACAAGATACAGTCTTCCATCACACCAGTCAGTGTACGTTGATTGGTTGGATTCGCCCTGTATTTGGGCCAAATCGAAGCTTTTTAAACATAACACTGTAGTGTTGGAGGGCGCAATCCATATGAACAGCATCAAAACAACAAGCGGAAACAACCCTGGTGAAGATTAGACTCTGCAACATCAGATCAGACGTTACTCACCAAAGATCAACTAAGATCAGTTATATACCTGTATATGTAAATGTTTATAAGTATATCTGATTTTAAAATATCTCCACCGGAATTGAGCACCGGAACCCCCGTGTCTAAAATCAGGGAAGGGTGTCTGTCCTTTTGGCTTCGGGGATTTGTACGCGCTCTTGTCAACAAATCAAGTTCTGGCCCAGTGCGCCCTGTGCCAAAAAGGGACTGTGCTAATAAGCTAGGCGCGAGACTGATGGCTTCATTAAGCGCACGTCGTGTAGGTGTGGGTGTGAACATGTTTGAAACACGGCATTGGCTAGGAAGCAAACTATTCATATTCTTACAAGCAGTGATCAAATCAGTGAGTCATTTCTTCATGAGAAAACAAGGAGGGCAGATCAATTTAAAGGTTTAGACATCAAACATTTTCTTCTGTTTGGCTAGTTTCAACGTGCGTCTTTATTCAGATGTGGCGTCACTAACGACCCATTTTAGTGAATAAACAGAGCTAACATGGAGAGAGAGAGAGAGAGAGAGAGAGAGAGAGAGAGAGAGAGCGAGCACTTGCACAGCTGTTGATTATACAGTTCGTTTGTACACACTACATGCTGTACATTATATATACGCATATATTCGGGGTTCTATGTAAGTTTATACAACCCCCTGGCAAAAATGATGGAATCACCACACTTAGAGGATGTTCACCTGGATCACAGATATACATGACACTAAACATTTTTTTGTTTAATAGCTGAACATTTTGGCTCCTTGACGCATACCTCAAGCAAATGAAATGAAATTATTTTAATTAATGTTGTATTTTTAATCCAAATCGAGTAGAAGAAGAAGAAAAAATTCCAGGAACTCTTTGACTTCACTAATGAAAAACCATCTCTCCTTCAAGATGGTTCCAACTTTGTCGAATACCACGTGACAGATCAGCTTTTGCAGGATGGAGCCTCGTCATGGAACAATTTTTCTACATTTCCACCATAAAATTTCAATGGGATTGAGATCCGGACTGTTTACTGGCCATGTCATCGAGTTGATCTGCCTTTCATGAAGAAAAGCTTTTAGACTCTTTGCTCTGTTACGAGATGCATCATTATCCTGAACAATGACTTCATCATCACCAAACCTCTGTTCTATCGATGGAATTAGACAAGTGTCCAAACTTTCAGTGCACACTTGTGCATTGACTGTTAAGGTAGGTGTCTTCTTGTGCTTTTACCTGACATGTAACCCCATATTATCGATGATGGGGGAAATTTGATTGTTTTCTTCAGGCAGTCATCTTTGTTTCAATTGAACTGCACCAGACAAAAGTTCCAGCATCATCTCCTTGGCCAATGCAGATTCATCACTGATTCATCACTGAATATCACTTTCATCCAATCATCTACAATCTATGATCGCTACTTTAGCCAAGTTAGCCAAGTGTAACCTTGTTGTCCTCTGTTTAGGTGTTAGTGCTGGTTTCCATTTGTTTTTTCTACAAGTAAATCCCAGTTCATTCAGCCGATTTCTTCCTGTTCTGTCACAAACATTGACTCCATTTGTTTTGTTGTGCATTTTCGGTCTTCAAGGTGTATGGCTTTGTGTTTTATATCCTGACGCTTTGACTTCTTTCTTGGTTGACCCGTATGTTTTCCTTTTATAACCTTCCCATTTTGTTTATGCTTGCACCAAATTTTAGACACAGCTTGTCTGGGAACAGTTCCATCTTTTACCACACTCCATGTTGGATTTCTTTCTTGAAGGAGTTTTATAATCTTTTCCATTGTTTCAATTAACAACGCTCTTATTGGGGCCATGTTTCCTTTCAAAAAGTCCAAGTTTAAAGTCTCTCTTTTAACTGCAGACTAATTTGCATTTTTAGATGATTCTGTTTCTGGTTATGGAACTTAATTTTAATTTGCTTCACTTTGTTATTGGCACTTTAAAATGGAGCATTTCTAAACAACAGTGTGAAAAAATGACCAAAAATGACCAAGCACCCTGTTGCAATTATAGGAGTCAATATGCATGATTTACCCATTAAAAAGCACTGTAGCTTTCAAATGACATCAGCTATGTGCCTCTGCCAGTTATAGTGCCAAAGTGGCCATGGAATTTGGGGACTTTAGCTGATTTTAGAGCTATTAAAAAATAAACATAACTGTGAAATATATTTGTAAATGGTAATATAAAAATAAATGTCAAAAATATACATAAATGTTAAACGCAGAAATTAGTCGATTTGTTTATATTCTAATTGACCCCGCCTCCCTGGAGTGTGTGTCACTGGGAAAACAGCACCAGTAGGGTTACTAGTTTGAAACCATATTGTGCTAGTTTTGGACATGGAGGATGTGAAATGCAAGTCTGCTGGTGGCATGTTGTTGGGATGGTTTAAAAACAGTCGACAGATAATCCGAATTAATCTCAAATAAATTTCTCCACACATTACGTTAACGGCATTTGGCAGATGCCTTTATCCAGAGTGACTTACATTTATCACATTTATACAACTGAGCAATTGAGGGTTAAAGTCCTTGCCCAAGGGCCCCGACAGTGGTAGCTTGACAGTGCTGGGTAAATAATCCGTGCAGTTATTCAGTGTATGTTTACATTACATTTATGCTTTATTATTTTGGTATATATTTATTTTTATTCATGTCTAAGGTTCTTGTGTTGCAAATATAACATTAAAATGTCATGGCTCACATCCTGCTTTGTGTTTGGTGTCAGTTTGTTCTGTTTATAATTTGTTAGGGTTAGGGTTAAGGTTATGATGAACATGTAATGTGGTTACATTTTCTTCACTGATTTCAGGTGACACTTGGTGTGTACCAATATACAAAGCCAAACTTTTGTAATAATTCAGTCCAAAACTATCTCTCTCTCCTTCTCTCGCTGCCATTATGTTCATTATATTAAAGAACAGTCAGAGTGTGAAATGGTACCAATGTATCAAACTTAATCTAACACGGTTTTATTGCTTGTTAATGGATTTACCTGTAGATGCTATTGGGGAAAATACACCACCTCGGACACCTCTACTCAAAAAAGTTCTAGCAACCTCGCAGTGGGGTTGAGTGGGTCAACCATTGAATGGGTCAACCAAAATTAGACTTAAGCATGTGCATAATGCTACTCTAAATATGGAAAACTTTAGGGTCATATTCAGAGATGGCAGCTTAGGTTGGGGACTTATGTCCAAACGTTACCTCAAAATTTACAAGGAGAAACGTACGTGTATTCAGAGATGTGTTAAGCAGTTGTTTAAGTCAATTTTCTGGATGGGCCGTTCAGATTATTCAGCATGCCTTTAACCACAAGAACTGACCTTTAAGCCTGAAAAACATCAGCGATAGAAAACGCTGACTGGAAAAAATGAGATTTAGTTTTTTGCTGTCAAATGTAATATGATGTAACATTAGCTTAGCTAGTACTAGCCCAATCGTACAGTATTTGAATGCTGTTGTTATGTGACGTATCGGTACTTAGTGCCTGAAAGGAAATTCTCTTATATCATGTACCCTCTTATACTATGAACTGCTCTCAAATAACTATTATGAATGTATTCATTTAATTACCTCTTTGAATAAGTTGATCAGCTGCTATCCTTGATGATATTATTATATATTTTCATGTCAACATGACACAGGACTCGTTTTGTATTATGACTATGTGCTGTGTGTTTTGGTTAAATCTGTCTGACACTTGGACCAGTAGAAACCGTCCAGCACGGCTTCTTATCAATATGTATAAATACTTCTGTTTTGAATGAATAAACCGGACGTCTCTGTGAGCATGCAGGTGTCAGTGTGTGTTCACTTGGGCTCCCCAGATATCTGAAACGCTCTGAGGAAAACCACTCTTTCTAGCTCATAGCAACACAGAACTAAAAGTAAATAGAAGTAAAGTAACTAAATGTTACTAGACGTTAATGGTAAAATAGGCTAAAGAACGCATGACGGAGATCTGGAGACATAAAGCCGAGATTCCTGAGACGAGTGGAAATCTAACAGTGCCTAAAGGTAAGCTTAGTGCTGCTGCTAACTAGAGATAGTTATGCTGCTTCTGTCCCTGTGCATTGCACAAGCGCTACCCTGAATCAATTCCCTCCCCCATTCTCAGCCAACCTTGAACGATGATGCATCATCCCAGCCAATATGAGCTAGCTATCCAAAGCATGCATTCAATGGTGCATCACCATCATTTAATGCTGGCTGGTACGCATTACACCATGGTTAGAGTACTCTGTTTTGAAGGATGTGTGCTTCTGTTTCCCCTGTCTTAAATTCGGTCCTGCCAACAAGAGACCTGTTGTTTTTACCACGTGGCTTTAACAACTAGAAAGCAACACTTGAATGAGACAAGGGCTTAGAGAAACATGCATCCAGCCACTGTTATGTATGGGCTGCAACCACATGGTCCAAACACTAATGCCAAGAGCCATGGATGGTTGGTGTCTTGAAACCAGCTAATGCTCTTCTCCAGTCTCAGTGTATAGATATGTGCACAGCTGGTGAAGTTGTTGGTGCATCAACTGAATCCTTAAAGAACATACATAACAATGATTTCTGGGGATGATTCACATCCTTCCAATAGAAGGAGAACATTGATTAAGTAAACAATTTCATAATCGCGTTGTGGTGCTCCATATAACTGTAGGTCATACTGATTCTGATGATCCCACCATCCCCCTTGGTCACTCAGTGAAGAGATTCTTTCAACATTCTTTACAGGGAAATTGCGGAAAAGTAAAACAGATTTTCTTTTGTTATTTGTGAACTAAGCTTATAGAACAGTACATTACTGACTGTCTTCACCTGTACTCTCCTACCAGAACACCAAGAGCTTATAATCAACTTCTTCATCTACATTCTGTCCCCTGTTGGAGCACTAAGACAAAGAATGACCAAGCCTTTTCTGTGGTTGGTCCCAAACGCTGGAACAGTCTCCCCTTTCATGTGAGGTCCGCGCTGTTTTTAAATCTTCTCTTAAAACTTATTTTTATTCTTAGCCTTATGATGTTATTTCATGCAATGTTATATGATGTTTTGTACAGCACTTTGGATTAACTACTGTTGTGTTCCAATGTGCTTTATAAATAACATTTGACTTGACTTGATAGAATGAACACAAATGTTAAGGTTATATATTAAAGGTTATATTAACACACACACACACACACACACACACACACACACACATATATATATATATATATTATACAATGCATACATTCCGTCATACACACACGTCGATATGTCCATATGTGGATCAGCCAGACAGTCAGTTAGTCAATTGAACCGCCCCGTGTGGAACACGGCTCCCGGTATAAATAGCTCTGTCATTAGCCCGCAACCGCTAACAGCTGTACGCACTTCTGTGTACGCACATCAGACGCGACGGGGCGAAGACATGACGTCACCCTGGAAGGGGTCCGCGCATGCGCAACAGCACTCAACGCGCACAATTGCGCGAGGGAATCGTGACAATGAGTGTGTCTATGGAATTGATTTTTATAGATACAGGGGTCACTGGTTGCAAAAAGTTTGAGAACCCCCGAACTTCCGGTGAGCGATGGGTAATAGTGTGAATGCTAGTGAAGAAAAGCCAACTCAAAGTTAGCAGATGCCCGTGTTCTGTAGCATTTCACTATAAAAGTGCTCATAGTGAGTGAATAATACATTCACCGGGCAGAAGGGATGATCGCTATATTGGACGGTATCAATGTGCCTGCCCATGCACATAAAAAAAATTGTCCACGTGATTCTCATTAGCACATTGTCTGCATATACAGGTTGCCATTTTGAATAAATTTATTAGAGGTAATTCAGATTATTGGGTATAAGTCAAGATGGTGATGGAGAATTGTATATACTTGCCCAGTCTGGCAACCCTGACATTAACTGTACAGTCTGCTCCTCCTCCACTGATAATGTTCATAGAGCGAGAATTCCACTCCATGTTAGGAATTCACAAATGTCCATAAGTGACACTTCTTTTAGTGCATCTTTTATATGAATGCTGCCCAAAACCTCTGTTTCTGCACTGTCAGCGAACCACATCCAGCAATCGGTTATCTTTTCAGTCGCAAATTCGTGGTTCAAATGAACTGTGAAAATTCTTGTGAATTTTAAACATTTTGATCGTTTCAGGACAGTACGGACAACAGAGCTGTGAATCCTCAAACTTACAGGGCTTGCTCAACCACCTCATTGCTTGCAACTTTGTGTCCCCCTTGATGGGCCATATTAAATACCACTGGGTTGGTGTTGGTTTGTAGTAGCGCACACAGTCATTTCAGTGGCAGCTCAGTGGTTGATACATTGGACAATTAATTGGAAGGTTGTGAGTTCAAATCCCAGCACCACCAAGCTGCTAATGTCACAAGATCCACAGTATCATAACTCAAGGAATGCTAAGAATACAGCATAACAAATCTAGGCATACAACTTTCATAAAGAATATGAAATATTTGAACTATCAATAAAATTTTGTTTACAATGGACATTGTCACAAAGCAACTTTACAAATATCTGGATGTGGATTTAAATGTATACCTAATGAGCAACTCTTTTTTATTTCATTAGTGTTTTTAGCTTTAAAGATGTAGAATGTAACTTATTTTCTGTGCAACCATTGGCCTATCCAAGTGAGACAGAAGTCACTACGCCCACAAACCCTCCCTTTACCTAAAAGAAAAGCTATTAACAAAAGATTAAGTTTGTGTCTGAGTCCCAAACACTAATTGGAAGGCTGTTCCATAACTGCAAGGCTTCATCCATCTTCAGGCGGGGTACACCCTGGACAGGGTGCCACTCCATCGCAGGGTCTGTCTCTACTCTGTCATTGAAATGTACCCTTGCCTAAAACCCCTGGAGTAGAAAGGTCTCCTTTGAACAGTGGACTAGTTGAACAAACAGACGCCATGTAAAATCATAATTAACTTTCTTTTGCTTCTTACTTTCTTTCACACTATCCGTTGTTATCCAAAACCTTAACCGTCCTTTACATACTAGAATTATCTGATGCTTGATGTGATGCCAATTCCGGAGCTCTATTGCTTTTGCTTCTCTCGCGCTACAGATCTTCCTGAACATAGCACACCACAGGCAATACTGATTAATAACTTGATCATTTGACTGATAATTAGAGAATCCTACAGTAACCGGAGTGAACTGTTACTGTGAACAATCAAACAGAAATTGGATATAATGATCAAATCTGGCAAAATCTCACGTGAACATTTACTACACTACTTGTTCTTTCTTTCTTCTCCGCCATAAAGCAAACGTGGCGTTACAGTAGTGTATTTAATATGACATCGTTGACAGGCTATTTCATCTGCTGCAGTATTTCTATTATACTGTATGCAAATAAAATGTAAGTAAAAAAAAAAAAAAAAAGAACCATAACCATGGGTTCTTTGGTGAACTGTAACCCTAACCAAAGAACCATGGGTTCTTAAACCTAACCTTCAGTTATAGAGTGTTAAGTGTGGAGACCGAGGGCAAACTGGAAGACACAAATGTATATCTGGCTTTCCGTCATTAATGGATGACTTTAAAGGTTGCTCACTGTTTGTACTGTCCCCTGGTTTCTAACCAAGACAAGTAAAAACGTGAGTGCTGTCTCTGTCTCCTGCTCACACACGAGAGAGAATCTACACACACACACACACACACACACACACACACACACACACACACACATTGATTTGCAGCTATGTTGGCTGCATACAGGTCTACTTTGTGTATGTTCCTTACGTCTAGGCCCATCTGTTGATGGAAGAAAGGGGCAAGATAAAGTAACAGAGTAACAAAAGGTTTTATGGTGATGTTCAGTTTGTGGTGGTTGTCTACTGCTAAGCTGAACAGGCTCTTTACTTTAGGCAGGTTAATGGAACTTTTATGAGTCCTTCTATAATCAGGTGACCTCTGGTTTATCTCTCTCTCTCTGTCTCTCTCTCTCTCTGTCTCTCTGTCTGTCTCCATCTTGCACTTACGCGCTTGAGGCAGAGAACTTCAGCTACATTTGCCAAAACTTCACATAATCCCTGACCACTATCTCCCTCTTGGAGTTTTTTGTGCTAAGGCATGTTTTAAATTTGATTTCGGAGATGAAATAATTGACCTCTAAATCTAACTAACTTGGCAACCTAACTAAATAGCGAACAACTACGATGATTTGTTTTATGGTATTTATGGTATTTTATAATATTTATACATAAATAATACCCTAAGTTATTATTAAATATGGTTTTCATTTTAATGTCATTTTTATACCTCCAAGATGGTGGACAAAAATCATACCCAGTCCCCCTCTGAAAGTTTCCGAACAGCAAAGTCAATTCTATTGTCTCTTTTTATTTCTTTTGCTGTACACTGAAGACATTGGGTTTGAGATCAAAAGATGAATATGAGACGATGGAGCAGAACTTCAGCTTTCATTTCCTCATGTTTATATGTAGATGTGTTAAACAACTTAGAAAACCGAACCTTTTGTTTGAACAAAACAAAAGGTGATCAAAAAAATATTGGAACATGTGACTGAATGGTGTTTCTTGTAAAGTGTAAAGTAGATTGTGGAAACAATGAATAGCTCTAGAATGTCTACTTTCGGTTGGAGCCCTGGATTCACCTTTATTACACTGCATTTGTTGTTAAAAAGGATAAACTAACATGAAGACCAGAGAGCTGTATATGGGAGAAAGGCAATCCATTTTGAAGCTGAAAAAGAAGAAAAATGTATCAAAGCCTTTGCACAACCATTGAGCACAGCCAGTGCAATTGTCCTGACACTGACATTGAAGACATTGAGCAGGTCGGCCATGGAAAACCACAGCAGCTGATGACAGCTGGAACATTGAAACATTGTGAGAGCTGTGAAGAAAAGCCCAAAAACAGCAGTCAGTGGCATCACCAACAACCTCCACAGGGCAGGGTGAAGGTCACAATCCAGCGTTTGAAGAAGACTTTGAGAGCAGAAATATAGAGGCCATAGCAGAAAGCCAGACTGGAATTATAAAAAGAAATACAGACATGATCCACAAACGTTCTGGAACCAAAATTAACCTCTACCAAAGTGATGAAAAGGCCAAAGTGAGGAGAAAGAAAGGATCTGCTCATGATCCAGAACATACAAGCTCATCTGTGAAACATGGTGGAGGTAGTGTCATGACTTGGACTTGCATGGCTGCTTCTGGAACATTCTCAGTAATCTTTATTTATGATGAACTCATGATGGTAGCAGCAGAATGAATTCAGAAGTTCACAGAAACATTTTGTCTGCAGATTTACAGAGAAATGCATCCGAATGAATCAGGAGGAAAAAAACACTGCTATCTGAACAAAGGACTTCATCAGGGGGGAAAGTGCAAGGTTTTACATGTACATTTACATTTATTCATTTAGCAGACACTTTTTACCAAAGCGACTTACAAATGGAAAAATACAAGCAACACAATATATCAAGCGGAGAACAATATGAGTAGTGCTATTATAAAAGATCCTTGATTGAGTTCCAGAAGAAGCAAAGTACGCAGAATAGAGGTGTACGTGCCATAGTAATTTATTGTTTTTTTACTTTTTTTTATGGGTTGGTTAGGTGTTCACAGAAGAGTTGGGTATTTAGCTGTTTTTTGAAGATGGTGAGAGATTCTGCGTCCAGATTGAGGTTGGAAGTTAATTTCACCACTGAGGAACAGTTAGTTTGAAGGGACCTTGAGCCAAGCTGAGTAGGTAGTACTAAGCATCAGTCGTTGATTGATCGCAGAGTTTTAGACTTTTGTTTAGTCCAGTTTTAGACTGGACAAGTCAATCACCAGACCTTCACCAACTGATCAGCATTTCATATTATCTCACGTTATCTCATATTCGTATTCTATCATCTCAAATTCATCTTTTATTTTTGACTTCAAAATGTCTTCAGTGTACAAAACCTTTGCTATTGCAATACTTTCAGAGGAGACTGTATTTAAATCCAAATATTCTGAAAGTTTACGTTCATTATCTTAAGCAAAGCAGACAAGATTATGGAGAGATAATCATATCAGATGACATGGAGAGGATTCACATCTTCTTCTTGCAGACTCTTCAGTGGTGTCCCATAAGGCTCAGTGCTTGGTCCTCTTCTGTTGTCCCTCTATACCTGCTAATACTGATGAGGTTATATCCTCACATCGATTTTCATACCATTGCTATGCTGACAACATCCTCTCCTTTCCTCCTACAGACACTGGTGTTTCTGTTATGATGTCAGCACATCTGGCAGACATCAAACAACATCAGAAGGACTCGTCCATTTCTATCCACTCACTGTTCAGGTCCTTGTCATTTTGAGACTGGACTTCTGCAACTCACCACTGGCAGGTCATCACCTCTGCAGCCCATTGGACCTTTGCAAGTTATCTGGAATGCAGATTCATGACTTGTTGTCAACCTCCCTCACTTCTCCCACACTATCTCATTCCTACGCTCCCTCCACTTGCTTCCTGTAGCTGCCCACATCAGCTTTAAAACACTGATTCTTGCCTATAAAACCAAAAAAGGACCCACACCCACTTACCTCATAGCACTCATGACACCCCGCACTGCACCCTCCAGTCTTCTAGCACTGCGCAACTGGACCCACCATTGTTTAGGGTACAAGGAAGGCAAGCATCAAGACTCTTCTCTGTTTCCCAGGACCCTGGTGGTGGAATGAAGTTCCTCTAGACGTCAAACAGCTGTGTCACTGGCGGTCTTCAAACTATGTCTAAAGACCTACCTGTTCATGGAGTACTTAAATCAGCACTTATGATTAATAAGTTATGAGCAGTTATTATTAATGCATTTGTCATACAATTTTACCTGTCCAAAAGTGATTTTTACTCTGATAGTACTCCTAGTAGTCAGTGATCTAGTGAACCTAGTATCCAGAACTTTTGTAAGCCACTCTTGATAAGGGAGTCTGCCAAATGCTTTAAATGAAATGTAAATGTCCAGCATGCAAATGACTCAAATGACGTACTACACATTACGGTATACTACACGACAAGACATAATTTCCAAATTTCCCTTTATCCTCTAAATCACTTCTCAGTGCTTCTTACTCATCAAATATATTTGCAATGGTAAGCATGGGACAGGAAAAGGTGACACACACACACACACACACACAACTCTACGTGAGAAATGGTCTTACTAAAGGTCTTAACTCATCATAATCACTTTTATTCACTTTCATCATTGCACCGTCAATAGTAATCATGTAGCCATCAGGCACAGTATGATGGAGCACTTGGCATCTGGTGACACACAAAAACATAAACAAAAGCTTTTCCAAATAAGTTATGAAATATTATATATATATATATATATATATATATATATATATATATATATATATATATATATATACATACATATATATATATATAATTCCCTCTTTTGAGCATTAACTCCTGCCCACACAGAAATCATGATGTGGAATAAAATATTGTGATGTGCAGCCTCTCCAAGATAATAATCTTGGAGAGGCCCCTTAAAGATAATAATCAATATTGATCCTAAGAGAGAGTGAAAAATGAGAGGACACTAATGCAGGAGAGATACTGTGTGTGAAAAGGAGAGAGCGGAATGGAGGTAAGGTGCCTTCTCCATCTGACGCTTGACAGAATCAATGAACACTGGAGGATAG
The DNA here is from genome assembly GCA_012411365.1 of Ameiurus melas. Classification (NCBI taxonomy): domain Eukaryota; kingdom Metazoa; phylum Chordata; class Actinopteri; order Siluriformes; family Ictaluridae; genus Ameiurus; species Ameiurus melas. The sequence goes on along the minus strand of CM022769.1, from coordinate 26,092,349 downwards.
ATTCTCAAGGTGCAATTCTACAAAAGGAGTGTGTATATCACTATCAGTTACATTGTCGTGTGTGTGTATTATACTCGGTCATTTATTTATTGAGGAAAATGATCCAATCATACATATCTGTGAGTGGGGAAAGTATGTGCACCTTTCAGTGCTTTCAGTATCTGGTGTGAGCTCCTTGTGCAGCAATAACGGCATAGAAACGTTTGTGGTAATTGTTGATCAATCCAGCACATCGGCTTGGAGGAGTTTTAGCCCGTTCTTCAGTACAGACGAACTTCAACTCTGGGATGTTGGTGGGTTTCCTCAAATGAACTGCTTGCTTCAGGTTCTTCCACAACATTTCTATTGGATTAAGGTCAGGACTTTGATTTGGCCATTCCAAAACATTCACTTTATTCTTCTTTAACCGTTCTTTGGTAGAACAACTTGTGTGTTTACGCTCGTTGTCTTGCTGCATGACCCGCTTTCCTGACATTTTCCTTTATAATTCACTGGTATCCTTCAGAATTCATCGTTCCATCAATGATGGCAAGTCGTCCTCTTCCAGATGCAGCAAAACAGGTCCAAACCATGATACTACCACCACCATGTTTCACAGATGGGATAAGGTTCTTATCCTGGAATGCAGTGTTTTCCTTTCTCCAAACATAATGCTTCTCATCTATTTTGGTCTCATCCATCTACAAAACATTTTTCCAATAACCTTCTGGCTCGTCCACGTGATCTGTAATAAATTGTAGCTGGACAGCAATGTTCTTTTTGGAGAGCAGTGATTTTCTCTTCGCAACCCTGCCATGCACACCATTGTTGTTCAGTTTTCTCCTGACAGTGGAAGGAGGACATGGGAAAGTGTGTTTTTTATTGCATAATCATGCTTATTTATAGATTCTTGCATTCTTGTAAGATATTTTAGTCATTTCTTATACACTACACACTCATTCAGACCTAGAGTATCCAGTCCACCTAGTAGCATGTTTTTGAGAGATTGAAGGAACCTGAAGAATCCAGAGGAAATGCATGCCGATATAAGAACATCATATGAAACGTGGCACAGATTTAGCAGATTTTTTGGAGGATCGAGCCAGCGTACCTACAGTTGTAAGGCAATAATATGACCCACTGCACCTCAATACAGCCTTTAAACCGCCACCAGTCTTAGCCTTACGGAATACAGATGTACGTTGTATGAATAAGTGAAATAACTACAAAGACAATGCAAACTGAAAGAGCTTAATTCTATTGTTTTAAAATGTAACTGAGCATACATTTCCCTCAGATATAGAGAGAAGGACAGAAAGGTGGGATATCACCACTTTTTCTTTTTTTTTTATAGATTTACTGACAAAAATGCATGGCCCTGGTAGCACTGTGAAGGATTGCAGTAATATAAAGTAGTATTTAAGTATTAGACATAGACTGCTGATCCTTAAAGGACTTACAGTATTGTCAGAAAGGTGAGATCCAGTCAGCGCTTGGCATTTCATTTGGTAAATGTGCACTTATATAGCGCTTTTATCCAAAGCGCTTTACACTGTGTCTCATTCACCCATTCACACACACACCAATGGTAGCACCAATGGTAGCAGCTGCCATGCAAGGTGCTAGCTTGCCATCGGGAGCAACTTGGGGTTCAGTGTCTTGCCCAAGGACACTTCGGCATGTGGACTCACCCACCAACCCTACGATTAGTGGACAACCCACTCTACCACCTGCGCCACAGCCGCCCTGCTCATTTCTAAAATAGAGCCCACTATAGAGTTCACAATGATTATAATAATTTGAAGAAAGATTATAACTATTTTTTAGCTCATTGTAGCTCTGACCTGTGTGTTTACTTGTGGCTCTCTCTATGTTTCTCGTATAACTCTCCTACACTTGATTTTGATCAACACTCATTCTTCCTAAATCCTACTAACCTCACACAAAACAATGTGAAGGGCATCCATACCAGAAACTGAGAGTTATACAACATTGTTCCATAATTCCCTGTCCAGCACCACATCCCCAGTCTTTCCTTGAACATTCCATTCCAAAACCGTGGGCATTATGGACTTGGTCCTCCCTTTGCTGCTATAACTGCCTCCACTCTTCTGGGAAAGCTTTCCACTAAATTTTGGAGCAGGGCTGTGGGAATTTGTGTTCATTCACGAACAAGGTCAGGCAATGATGTTGGTTGAGGAGGCCTGGAGTGCAGTTTTGGCACACCGTATCTTCATGGGCTGTACATTGCCACACTCCCCTGGCTCCTATGTTCTCATTCCCCATGCTACTGACCTGGGTTATCACAGTAGCATTTTATAAAACCTCCACTAACCACCAGGGTAAGGTAGGGTATACACATCTGTATAATATATGCCAACAGTGTCACGAGAAACTGGACTCACATTAGGAATGTCCGGGAAGGTGTTCAGAGGTGACTGCTGTGCTCAAATCACTTGAAGTTTCAATGTTGACGTGGAGAATCTGGAGAAAGTACAACCGGCAATGTTTTGACTTTAGCGCTGGTGAAGAGATCCAACTGCACCTCACAAAATCTCTCCCAGATCTGGACCACCACCACTGGCTGCGAACATCACTGTGTGACTTTGATCTCTACATGTGCATGTAAGAAACAGAACATTTTCCGTAAGCTCTGAAAGTACTGGAATGGCAAAGCCAATTCTTTTGTTTAGCTATACTCCAAAGCAGATCAAAAGATGAATATGAGCCAATAGATCAGGATTTCAGCTTTACTTTACTGATATTTACATCTAGACGTGTTAAACAGCTTAGAAAATGGCGCCTTTGGAGGCAGACCACCCCATTGTTTTTTCGTGAGCAGATAGTTTTAAAGTAAATAAAATGTATATTTGGTTTTATATAAAATGTATTATATATATATATATATATATATATATATATTAGAATTATATATTAGAATTATATCAAATTGATATAATTCATATTTAGTTGACTATCAATCAACATAAAGAGCAGGATGGGGCATGTCTATAGTGCGATAATGAACACACCCGATGCCCTATACAAATTTTTCAGATCAAATATGAATATTAATGTGTGGCTGTGTACATGCTGAGCTTCTAGATTCTGTGGAAAACTGAACTGAGCAAGAAAAGTTTGGGATTGAATCTCAATCCAGTTGAACTAGTTCTAGTTTATTTGTGTTTTGTAGAGCTCATGTGTTCCGCAAAGACCAGGTTTGAATGTTCAACCTCCTCATCTGAGTTATATTTTTATGTACTGTCTCTGCAAGTAAGCTGAAGTCTGCATGGCGCACAGACGTCAGTGTGGGCCAGTTTTACCACTGCTCCATTTATAGCCACTTTCAAGTCCTGTTAATGAGTGAACCACAACTCCCAGAAGCCCCTTGTAAACAAGGACAAATAAAATACCCAAATATGAATCACAAAACATGGCTGATGTTCAGGATAGCTGACGTTTTTCACTCAGATCAGACTGGACAGCACACTGTCTGAACGGTTTAAGACTAGATGTGATCTAGATCGTGATCATTGTGTCTTATTCTTCTTTGAAGTAAAAGGCAAACTTGATCGCTGGAATTTTATTTAAAACGATGATATGCAATACAATTCTGATTGTGTGGCCTACAGTCACCCTTGAAACGTGTATTTAAGGACTAATATTGTTAGTATTAACACTTTATACATTCTTTAATGCATGCTTTAATACACAGGCCCTACACATTCTTTAATACAATGTTTTATTGTATTTATTAACTTATGACAACGTAAGTGAAGGTATATTGTAATCATGCTATGTTTCAATATATCTTGATTAAATATAAATTGTAATTTGAAGAAACAGTTGTTATTACACTTGGAGTACATTATACAGGGATATCGTTGGTTTAAAAAAATATATATATATATATATATATATATATATTGGACAAGCAAACGTCTGATCATCTTTGTCACGGTTCTCCCGGAGTAACAGCGCGAGCGCACGCGCAGACTTCTTCCGGGATGACGTCATGTTTTCGCCCCCTCGCGTCATGTGTGACGTATGCGGAAGTGCCCGCAGCTGGTAGCGATTGCGGGCTAATGACTGTGTGGATATTTACCGTGAGGTGAGCCGTGCTTCACGCGGCGCGGTTGAATGCGTAGAATACATGTATGTATCTCTGTACGTATGCCATGTAGAGCTCGAGTGCGACTTTAGCAAGTCTTGGTTTCATGTCCTGTGCCATAGCCTTAGCATTAGCTATAGCCATAACCATAGTCATAGTTAGCCTAGCTTAGTTTACTGAGAGTGTTTTGTTTCTTGTTTCCATTTTGGTTTTGCGTTCTTCACACTGTAAATAAACATCACCGTTCGTACTGCATTTGCATCCTGGCTACTTGCCTGCCGTCATGCCTCGTGACAATCTTTAAAACAGTGCCTGTTAATAAAGGTGATACATTCTATCAAATGACACATAAAACTGACATTTTGTAGATATTTTCACAATTTATATCAATAAAAAACAGAGCAGTCACATGGAAAAAGTAAGTATACCCTTTGCCTGAGAAGCTAGTATTGCCCCCTTTAGCAGAAATAACTTCTCGTAGGCATTTTGCATAATTGTTCACCAGGCTTGCTGGAAGTTTTTGACCACTCCTCCATGCAATATTCTTTTAGTTGCATTATGGTTCAAGGTTTTCTTGCATGTTCTGCCTGTTTCAAATCCCCCTACAGCATTTCACTGGCATTCAAATCCAGGTTTTGACTCGGCCATTCCATAACCCTGCATTTCTTCTTTTTGAGACGTTATTTGGTGGATTCGCTAGTGTGCTCATTGGTCCACGTTCAGTCCAACTTTCAGACAGACGGCCTCACATTATCTCCAAGCACTCTTTGATATGATGCAGAATTCATAGTTGAATCAATGAATGCAAGCTGTCCAGTCCCTGAGGCAGAGAAAAAACCCCAAACCATAACATTTCCATCACCGTGCTTCACAGTTGGTATGAGGTGATTCTCCTGAAAAGCTGTTGGTCTGCACCAAACATGTCTGCTGTTACTGTCTCCAAACAACTCTATCTTTGATTCGTCTGTCCAGAGCACATTATTCCAAAAGGTCTGGTCTTTGCCTATATATATTAGCCTCCCATGCAGGTCAAATCTGTGCGATCTCTTTCTGATTGTAGAAACATGCACTTTAACAAAAACCGCTGCAAAATCCTGTGATGAAATTTCCGGGTTCTTGGAGACTTCTTTTTGCATCAGATGGTCTGATCTTGGGCTGAGTTTGCTTGTCCAGTTCTGGACAAATTGGCAGTTGTTTGAAATCTGCACCATTTGTAGATTATTTTCCTTACAGTGTTAGGATGTATTTCAAATAATTTTGCGATCTTTTTAAATCCCTTGCCAGACTCATAGGCATACACATCCTTTTTTCCTAAGGCCTTACAGAACCCTTTAGATCTTGGCATGATGACACCACACACCTCAATAACAAAGGGAACACCAGACACTAGATATGAGAGGGGTATAAATAAGACCAGTTCCACCTGCACTCCCTACGCAGGTTCTAATCACTGGCACCAAGTGATGCTGCTAGGTCTATTTTACAGGGGATTTAGGTCCCCCAATTAGTCACCCCCAAGCAAATCAATATATCAGCCAATATATTTTCTTTTGGATTAATCTGTTTTCCATCAATGGTTTGATTCCATGGCATCTTAAACCCAATCCTGGACCTACGCACCTATTTGTCCACATGTTTTTTGGTTAACGGACACAAATACAGTGGATTTACTGTGGGTACCTCCCATCGGTGGACCTCCAGACAGTAAGTACGTTTGCATGACTTGTAGCTGGACTTCATCCAGCAGGTAAACATGGTTTTTAGCGAATGATCCACACACTGCACAGTTTACCTTTTAAACATTGTACGTTGGTTTTATTAATTGTCTTGATCATCTCGGCTACAGTTTGGCTGTTCACTCACACTTGTTGCAAACTCACACACAGGCAGCGAGAACGCAGAATGACGCGGTAACGTGTCCCTCCTGGTCTTAAAAGGAAATACCCCCAGATCATCACAAGAGGATCGCACCAAACCGTATCAATCATTCGATTACGCATCGTGTCATGTATACTCGGACAGACAAATAAGACTGTCGCTCGATTATACCGTAGCTCAATTATAACTGCCAATGTATATGTAGTTAATGTAATTTTGGGGGGAGTATACCCAGACACCCCTAAAAGAGGCTTCCCCCCCATTCATAAATCTCTAGTGGCGCTTCTGCTGGAACCCAATCTTGAGCACCTGATTCTAACTGTATGAATTTGATAAAGTGTGATAAATGTAGGGGTGTACTTACTTTCTCCATGTGACTGATCTGGTTTTTTTTTTATTGCCAAAATTGCTACAAAATGTCAATAACAAAGTGTATCACATATATTTAGAGGCACTGCTTCAAAGAGGATCAAATGCTTGCTTGACCAAATATGCCAACAAACCACCAATTTCCATGGGGTGTACTTATTTTTTCACTTGACTGTACAGAGTGAAGTTCAAGTGTGATCTTTGTGACTTTAACCGTGGCATAGTTGTTGGTACCAGATGGGCTGGTCTGAGTATTTCAGAAACTGCTGATCTCCTGTGATTTTCTCTAGAGTTTACACAGAATGGTGCAAAAAAACAAAAAACATGCATTGAGCGACATATTGTCTGACACACCCAGTCCAGGTCTTGCAGTTTGTACTAATGAGCTGATGAGTTGAATCAGGTGTGGCAGATGACATCCACAACGTGTGGTGCTGGGGGTCCTCCAAGACAGGTTTGAGAAGCACTGGTTTAAAGGGATATCGTTTACTTCTGTAAGACCCAGTGTTCTGAGCCAAAGGATTGTTTTGAGGTTGAGGCCATATTGTAGAGTTTAACACATTAAAATGTTGTGGTTGCAATTCCACATTGTCATCACACCTGCCTAGCCCTATACGATTGTATTAAACAGAACTCTATTAGGTGAATGCTTAAAGCAATGTTTTGTCTATATGTTCTGGAAGCTTCTGGGAGCACCTCTCCCTTGGTATTACAAATCAAGCACTGGTTAATGCTATAATACCCACTTAAAATAAAAGAAATAGTACAACACAGCTGACTTGTAACTCCAGTGTGTTTTCAAGCTTAATGCACATTCGGCCAGTTATAAAACATCACGCAGCTATTGTTAAACCATAAGTGTGCTTATGGTGCGTAGGACCATCTGAGACGACGGCCACATAACTACACATCACGAGCATTGTTCATAAAATTAAGGGCTGCAATTAAAAGCAGGAGATTAAAGCGATTTTAATGACCTTTGCGCTGATTCAGACTGGGTTTTGTCTGAGGCTGTCTACAGACACAAACAGACCAGCAGGCCTCATCAAAACACACGAAACAAAACACTAAGAACCCTATTAAAAGGTTGTTCTTTGATTGTGATGTTGGAAATAAGGGCATTATTAAAAATGTGCAAGTGTGTGTGGTTGGGTTGTCTGGAGCAGAGCGTTTTTAACAGGAAAGTGGAAAAGCAGACGGCCCACAATACTAGCGGCTCTGTGGTCTCACGCTGACATAATAGGAAAGGCAAAAAAGGACACACACTCGAAGCATACTGTACTGAATGCCAGCTTTTAGAAAAGTTTGCCCTCACTTCATCTGTGCTAAAATCCGCACATAATCCACATGGAATGGTGTGTGTGTGTGTGTGTGTGTGTATATACAGTATATATATATCGTTACACTGGCACCTGTCAACGAGTTGGATATATTGGGCTGCAAATGAACAGTCAGTTCTAGAAATCGATGCGGTTCTAGAGGCAGGAAAATGGACAAGCTTAAGGTGCTGAGCTACTTTCACAAGGGTGAAATTGTGAAAGCTCGAGGACTGGGTCAGAACATCACCAAAACGCAAGGTTCATCCAGGTTCACAGGGTCACACCCACAGACAGACGTGCACAGAGATATACCCAGACTACTTTATAAGTCAGAGTATTTAAAGGATTAGGATACACCTCCATAGTAAAAGTATATTTCATTTTCTGTCTCTTTTCCTCACCATCCATCATTGTCTGTCTCTACAGATGAGTTTAAACTTTGCATACTGTAAGCATACTGTTGGTTTGTGTATGTGTTTCGCTGCACACATCTTTATCAATGTGACTGAGCCATATTTTGCTTTGGCTCTTCTCTGTGTCTCTTACCCTCTGTCTCATGGGGACAACGGGTGGCATATGCTCAACATCTCCCTTTGCTTTCCTCCCCCTGCCCAGGCACCCACAGATAAATATAGGATGGTTCTGGGTCAGTGCCTGAAAAGGTCATTGCCTTTATTGAAGCTTGAATTGTGTGCTATTACACCAATCAATCTTCAACCACTAGGGCTATAGCGCATACGCTAATATGAGCGGGTGGGTGGTATACCATTAATAAAAGTAAGTAAAGAACACAAACGCCCTTCTTACAGACATTAACTAAAATATTCGTTTAGGGACATGTTCAGGAGTTGAGTTAATACCAGAACTGTGCACATTGTTAGCCAGAAAGGATCTGCTCATGATTGAAAATATACAATCTGTGACGCATGGTGGAGGTAGTGTCATGGTTTGGGCTTGCATGGCTGCTTCTGGAACATTCTCACTAATCTTTAATGATGAAGGAACTCATGATGGTAGCAGCAGAATGAATTCAGAAGTCACCAGGAACATTTTGTCTGCAGAGAAATGCATCCGAATGAATCAGGAGGAACCTCATCATGCAGCAAACAACGATCCAAAACACACTGCCAACACAGGACTTCAGCAGGGGGAAAAGTGGAAGGTTTTAGACTGGACAAGTCGATCACCAGACCTTCACCCAACTGATCAGCATTTCATCTCCTGATGAGGAGACAGAGCGGAGAAACCCCCCGAAACAAACAACTACTGAAAGAAGCTGCAGCAAAATCCTGGAAAATCTTCACAGAAGAAGAAACCAGTCACAAGATCGAAGCAGTTACTTCAAGTAACGGATATGCAAACAAATATTCATATTCATTATTTCATTTCATCTCCAACATTATGGTGATCGTATGAGTGTATTGTTGGCACCTAGTGAATTGTCTTGACAATCAAGTTTTATTCCTTAGATACTTGAAAAGGAAATCAGTATCCAGTACAACTGACTCTACAAATCTGCAGTGCAACTGACAACAAAACAACAACAATCTACTGCTGCTCTTTTATTACGCAACTGTCTGTCTGCCCTGCCAGTGAAACTGGTCCTGCCTACCTAGAAAGCTGCCCCACGGGTTCTTTGAAGCTCATCATTCATGTGAGGGAAGCCTGGTTGATCATAAGTTGAGAAGAGGTAGAGGAAAGGTATACTACAGTCCCACTATCACTGTCAGAAGGTCTCACCATGTTACAGCTAGACCACTGCTATTCACAGCTTAAGGGTGGATTTTAATTAATAAACAGGCAAGGACAAGAAGAAAAACACAAATAAGGCAAAAGGCAAAGGCAATAATAGGCTAAGCTAAGCTAAATGCTAAGTTAAAAGTTAATGCTAACTTGTAGGGTTATACATGTAAACTACTGAGGGTATAACAAAGATATGCAAGGTGAAACCAGACAATGCTAAATACTAGATTAATTACCAGGCTAGTTACTAGGCTACATGCTAATGCTAATCAATTACGGAATAGAAAGCAGAGGATACCAGAAGCCCGCATCCCAATCGCTGCTCCATAGGCACAGGATTGGTGAACAGGAAAACGACCACAGTGTCTTCACATATGTTCCCATAACCTTGTCAGCACATGAATTCTGTGATCGGCCAGACAGGAAGAAAAGATCTAAATATATTCAATGTAGACAATGACAAACTTATTAATCATATCACGGAGGACCTCGTAAACAAGCACTGGAACACTGACAAGGCACTGACCAAACCATAAGACATGGCCGAATACTCATAATGAAACTTAGCTGTGGTTAAAGACGTCTTCCACTCATACCCCTCCCATCATGATTTTTTTTTTTTACAGTAGCAGTAGCAGTAGTTTTACTCAAGTCAGTGTGTTTTATAGGTTTTCCTCCACGGGGTGGTTTTTGAGTGTAATTGGGATGGAAAAGTTGCTGAGACCTGGCAACCCTGCACAACAGTTCAAGCTTGGAGCGCTAATGGTTTTGATTAGCTCTGTTTAATTTGATTTACATTCTAACTGCTGTGTCATTATTAATGTGAAATGTTTATACTTTTATAATATTGAAAGTTTTAATCAACTGAAAATCTTTTTTTGCTGTATTAAAATGTATCATTCTCATGTATATATTTATATATATATATATATATATATATATATATATATATCAGTCAATTCTTTAGGTATTTTTTTCCATCTTCTACCACTTACCTATTCTTCAGGGTCACAGGGTTTTTAAAATATTGAAAATAAAATAAAATTGCTTATTGTTTATGATAATTTTCCAATGTTATTAAAAGAAAATCTTCATTAGGAAAACAACAAGAAAAAAACAACTAATGTTCATTGAAACTTGGCAACCCTGTAAAGCTTTACATTACCATGCCTATTGAGAAGCTTTTTTTTTTTTTTGCAACCTTCCTATAAATAAATAAATAAATAAATAAATAAATAAATAAATAAAAAGCTGTTGTTTGCATCTGTGTTTGTATCTGTGCAGGACGCATTATCTGTTCAATCCAGTCTACCTACACAACCACTGAATAAAACTGCGCGTGCGGGTGTTAATGCCACTTGCATGTGTTAACGCTAGTAAAAAACCAAATGAGTGAATTCAATTACAACTGGAGGTGGGGAAAAAAGCGTTTAATGTGTGTAATCATAGTTGTAATATGAGGAGTTTTAAAGACTCTCATATATTAACTACTGCGCTTGTTCTTGTTTCATCCTTATCAAATCCTAGCCGTAAAAACACACACAAACACTTGTGTGCAAACGCACTTAATTATTCCATAAAAACCTAGTTTATCACCCAACTCCAGCTATCTTTGTAAACATCTGTAGACAATCTGTGCGCTTGTGTGTCGAATGCTAGACTTTGTTAACCTCTTCTATCTAAGGATTTCGCTGCTAAAACACAAAAAACGCAAAAGCGTTTGCATGACACAACAGTTAATTGGCTGCAGCATTGACAGAAGATCATAAGTTCAAATCCCAACAATGCCATAGCCATCTGTGACTAGGAGTGTAAGACAAAATAATTGTCCCTGATTTCTGGGTTGGAGGAAGGGCCTTCCTCTCTCCTCTGTCAGTCAGTAGCCAATTGTGGTTTGTTGATTTGCCCTGTGGAGGATGCAGGACCATATCCTTACACACAGTAGGAAGCATGCTGAGGGATGCAAAGAAGAACCTAAACGTTTCAGTTCCTCAAGTGTTGTCAAGTTTTAGTTGGTTTCCGAACAGACACTCCCAAAACTGTAAAAAAGTCAACCAGAGATCTGTGATAAAGCTTGGGACCAAAAAGTGTTACGACATGAAGCGCTTATTAAATGAAGATTCGACATGCCAGAACAAATCAACCGAATGGAGGATATTAATAGGGTTGTTTTTAATTAAAGTGCATTCCATTTTTCTTTGGGTCAACTGAGGCTTCTTGTAACATTCGGAAAACGGACAATGTCACACATTCCTGTGTAATGTGTGGAATTTCTTCATTATGTGTGAGGGAAATTGATGTTACTGAGTTACTGCCATATGTTCTATGACCATAGATAACAAAAGCAGCCAGGCAGACAAGCAATATTAAGAAGACATCGTTTCCATATATATATATATATATATAAAGAAAGACGGAATGGAAGAGTTCACTCCAGGAGCTGATTTCTTCTTAGGCCCACCTCGAGGACAGGGCCCAGGCCCAGGTCTCTCTGGGTGTTGGGCACCAAATGCCTACTGAGGAAGGGATCAAGGATGCCATGTGCTAGGATCTCTCCTCTGGAAAGTAACCATCCCACTGGATGAGATACTGGAGCTTACCGTCGCTGTTAGCAACAGCACAAGCTATTCTGCAGTCAAAGGTGTGGACGAACGTTACTTTGGGTGTTGTTCATTTCTGATAATAGATAAATAATTTATTTGGCCTCAAATAGGAAACGTGTTTGTGTGTGTTTATGTGTGCATATAGTGATGCTAAGCTCTTTGCTTCCAGAGACAGGGTATTTCAGCATTTGATTTATTTTATTTTTTTTTTAAGCTGAAGTCAATTCAGAACACAATTCAACTCCCTAAGGACAAAAAATGTCTATTGTCCACTTCTCCTCTCTTCAACGACAGCTGGACCCGTGATGGCACGCCCCCATAAGTCTACATGTCCCCTGGGGTATGAGTGACAGCTCGATGGGGTATTTAACTCTACACTTTATCGTGTTCAATTAGACGCCCTGTCTTGACAGAACCATGCATGGCCAATCACGTTAAAGCGTGCTATGTTCTACATTGAATCGGTCCTCGTCAAGCTACTGACAAACACAGACGTGTCCAGGGAGTTGTCCGCTCAGAACATCATTAAAACATCTCTTTATCTGCTCCAATCAGTGTCCCTTACACATACGCACTCAAACACACACACACACACACACACCATTTGTTCATAAGGACTTGAATTAATCTGTTGAAATTCAGTGTATAAACGAGATTGGGACATTTTACGGAAGAGCTCATAATACTGAAGTTAATTATTAAAGACTCGGATAAAAGAGCTGATAAAAGAGAGCGCTAGTTTATGACTCTCTGCCGGTCTGTATTGATTTGCGATGTAGATGTCCATATCGTCAATAAATTCCCTAAATTAGCTCAGAATCTGTCTTTTCACTCTTTGCGTACATCTCTACATCAATTTTGTGTGGAAAAAAATGATAAAATGGCTTTAAATTACATTCAAATGGCTGCGTCATTACGACTTTCATCATTCTCTAACTGCTGACACTAATGATGCATAAATGATTAAATCATTGCTTTTTCTGATATGTATACAAACACACACACACACACACACACACATAGACACTTGCTCTTTCTCACACACAAACACTGATAATGATCCATCAGTAAGCCTACTGAGTCCAATCAATAGCTCTTCCTAGCCTAACATTAGACTGCAAAACGGCCAGAATTGATTAGACCTTGCTATTGTAAACGCACAATAGAGATCTCCACCAGATCACCTTCTTAAACCTCTGTGCTGGCAGAGCAGTAATAAGCCTCCTGGGAGTAACACTGGAGCAGTTTATAACGTGGGCAGGAAAAATGCAACACAATCAGACGCGAAGAAATATAATAATCACTCGAATCGAACCAAAACGACGTTAGACTATCAATCTAAACTTGAATCTGATCATATCGTGCCTGAACCGTAAGGCGGAGAACATGTTCAGCTGCCTCGAATGTGATCAGACATCCTAATCAAAACAAATAAAAGACAAATACATTTCATCATCCCACATAATAAGTGAGTTCTTTGTTCAACGAGATTAAACTGGCCCGTCGAACGCTTCAGAAATGTCCGCGCATCGGTGTGAAATCGTTTACATGTCTAAGACATGTCTAATTTTCGAATTTATGCTTACATAAGCTTTTTTTGCGTTTATGGATTCGACTCCAGTTGGCGGTTTTAAATTCCAGATTAAAACATGCGAAAATTCACATTTAAAATGTTTTTTGTCTAATGCCGTGATTCTAACTCACTCCACAGAGTGACAGTAAAATCAGACAATATGCTGCACGGCACCGAGACATGAAAAACAGGGGTGGGGGGTGGTGGGGGGGTATATTTGAATGATTACTCCTTAGTAGGGGCCACTACTGCAAACCAGATGACACACAACACGAAGGTGAAGACAAAAGGGTCGTTTCATTTACAGTGCCGTGTTAGATGCCGGCCTTACTGACCAACTTGACTAGCTAAACCGTCTCTCTTAACACACGTGGAGTTTATTCTTCTTGAAAAATAAACCAAGTACACACTGCCTCAGTCTGTCAGACAGACGCACCCACTCTCGTTCAACGCGAGAGAGGCCCAGTTAAACAGCTGCCGAGGGTCTGTTTCCATCTGGAGCTGAGGAGAGGTTCAGCCCCTTCCCCAGACAGACACAACTCCCCTGTCCTTCTCAGTCAAGAGCTTGTTATGCTAATTTCTCCATCACTCATGACCTGTCAGCCCGACTCATTCTCCTGTTTCCACAGAGTCTGAGACAGAAAAGATGGCTCACGCGTCATTATTTCAGCAAGGCCTTCTCACGTCGCTGCATTAACGGTCAGTTCTCCAAACCTGACGATTTTAGTCTTATTTTTATCGCTCCAGTCGCAAAATAAAAGTTGTTTACAAGCTTTACAAGCACAGTGCCATCAGGTCTGTGATGTTAAATAGACCTCTGTTTGTCTGTACACATGGACAAGAATCTCTGCTATGTCTGGGTCCTCTGACAGTTTGTAGGAGGTGTGAGACTTCAGCGTACTGTACAGGTAAGGTCCTCCAGAACTACGAGAGGTGACTCCGAGTGTGCAGAAAGCTCTGGATGATGGCACAGGAGGAACAGTTTATGTATGTAGACGAAGGCGTTATGATTCACTCTTATTGGTTAAACGTCTGTGTGAAAAGTGACAACTGGGTTTTGGCCGCACATGTGAGCATTACACGTGCAGGCAAAACACATGCGGTACACAATAAGAACATTCCGGAAAGAACAATAGCACATGTTCGTCTCTGCTAATCCAAATAGCAGAGGCTCTTTGCTATAAGTTGAACTGAAAAATACTGCCGAAAATGTCACGCTGGATCCAGAGACACGTCGAAAGCTTGAACTTTCCCATCAAAGTAAGTGTGTGAGAAAAAACACTTTGGCTACAAGCGCAGAAAAAAAATAAACAGAGTTTAAAAGGGGAATGTGCGTAATTATCATTAACTAACCAAGTAGGGGTTTTTTTTTCTTCGACGTGGCGATGGCCACATAAGCCCATGTCTCGCAGAGTGTGTATACGAACGTGTGACGTCAGTAGAGTTTGTTGTGGGTCCAAATCAGCGACAGAAGACTGTGAGGTTTGTGTGTTAGGGTTTATTACAAATCTAGACTGCAGAGGAGACGGAGGGAGGGAGCGAGCGAGCGGGAGAGAGAGAGAGAGAAAAGCAAGTGACAGAAGAGAGAAAAAAAGGGTGTTTTGCTCTTTTTACAAGGCTAGTATTCGAGCGGCACAGTGTCATGCCAAACCTAAGTGACGCACACGGAGAACACCCAAGAAAATAAAATTATCAAAAGACCACTTGGGACCAAAAATGAATAAATACCTCTAAACACACACCACTTCTCTCTCTCTCTCTCTCTCTCTCTCTCTCTCTCCACACACACACACACACACACACACACACACACACACAAACTTATATACTAGATAGATAGATAGATAGATAGATAGATAGATAGATAGATAGATAGATAGATAGATAGATAGATAGATAGATAGATAGATAGATAGATAGATAGATAGATTAAACAACAGAATGTTTCAACAATAAAAGATAAAAATGTGTGTGTGTGTGTGTGTGTGTGTGTGTGGGTTTCATCACAGAGAGCCAGCTCTATCAGGCAGACATCAGGGTGGATGGACTGCCACCTTCTGGACAGCTATTGTGTCATTCTGCTCTACAGATGTACTGTATGTGTTCCTGATCAAGCTCAAAACTTCGTAGACATATCCATCATTTCATTACTGGGTGATGATTAATGATGCTCTACTTCTGTTTATGTGTTTAGCGTAATGAAATTGAACCTAGGTGTAGGGATGAAGGGAAATGCAAGAATATTTATACACATCTGTATAAAACTGAACCACGGTATAAACACCAAGAGCTTTTTTTTTTTTTTTCCGAACAAATAGACGTGTAACAAAAGAAAGTTTAAAACGAAAAAAAGAAAAACGGCACGGATATGTTTAAAATGGAGAGTTGTGTTTATGACCTGACTCCCTTGGTGTGAGACCCTTGGCTCTTATTAGACTAGAAGCTCCTAGAAGCTTCTAGAATACACACGGTCGTAAACAGCAGCACTGCATAAGTGTACAATAATTTACAGACCTGTGTACGTTATATTTGTGCTTGTTTTAGTTGTCTTATGACATAATCAAAGAAGATGCATAAATCCTTGTCAATGCCAGAGTAGTAAAGAGACTCACATACCTCTCTCTCTCTCTCTCTCTAAAACCCTTTCTGTCTGTCTGGTGACACCAATCATTAAACATCCAGCCAGCCATCAATAGGCTATGTCTGGAGGAAAATATCCTAGCTCAAGCCTAAAATAACGTTAGCTAATTACTTGGCTTTTAATGGTCCGTTAGCCACATAAATTTAAACTTAATAAGATGTTGATCTGTAATCGCCAAGGACAAAGGAGTAGGTTAGAGGTGTTACATAAGCGAGTTCTTATTAATTATTATTTAAGATGTGCTATGTCTGTTTGAATTCTTTAGAGTATTTACATTTTGTTTTTTTGTTTTTGTTTGTTGTTTTTTTTAAGTGTCCATAGTGTATGAATGTGTGTGTGGGATATGTGTGTGATTGTACCCTGCGATGGACTGTTGAGGGTGACCCCTGCATCATGCCCCATGCCTTCTGAGATAGGCTACAGGTTCCCTGCAACCCAGTAAGGATAAGTGGTAGAGAAAATGGATGGATGGATGGATGGATGGAGTATCAAAGTGAAGTTATAACTGATGGAGACTTGAGCGTAAACTGTTTTTAGCGAGTGCAGTCTTTAGGCTAAGTAAGAACAGAAATATCGTGGTCTTCAGGTGTCTGTGGGGGATCATCCACAGCCAACTTATGGAAGACTTTAGGCTATCCATGCAGGGCCATCCTCAGCAGGACCGAGTGTTCCTCCAGTTAAAGAGACTCCAAGCAGAAGTAGAGTATCAGGAGGATCAGGCAGATCTGGAGGGCAGAAGGAGTCAGGATCACTGGCATCTCATTAGGCAGCAGGAGAGAGAGAGAGAAAGAGAGAGAGAGAGAGAGAGAGAGAGAGAGAGAGAGAGAACACAGATTATCAGCTATGGTCTTATCCTGTAATGCTTTAAGAAGCTGTGTAGAACATAAACCACCCGAGATAACTTTATTTATTTTTTTTTATGTTTAAAGATCTGCTTATGAACTTGACATAATTGATAAATGAGTCAGTATTTTTTTGCCCAGATTTCTCCTCCTAGGGGAGTTCCAGTTCATCCCAAAGGTGATGAGTCAGTGGGGTTGAGGTCAGGGTTCTCGAGTTCTTCCACATTCTTCCAATCTTCACCCATCACGTCTTCATGGAGCTCACACTCTTCGTGCACTTTGTGTTGTGCTGGAACAGGTTTTTAGCACCTCTTAGTTCTTAGGGAAATTGCAATTTTACAGAAAACAAAGACCTTCTATAAAATTGTGTGGTTTAAACAGTTTAATACATACTTTTGGCCATTTAGTGCATTTGAGGATTTCTTTTGATTTACTTGTTGTGAATGAAACTATTTCTTTGTGGAAGTCGTGTAGTTTGTGTGAAAATAATGCAGCAGAACATCACAGATCTGCAGCTTCAGAGCTAACCTGCTAACAGACTCTGTGCTACTGTACTACGCTGATTAGGACCGGGGACCAATCACAAACCAGAAGCCGCGAGAGCGGATATGACGTCACAAAGAGTCCTGCACCCATATGTGGACGAGTCAGAGAAGCTGTCATCCGCATGAAACGCTTTAGCTGGTTCAGACCCCGCGCTGCGTCTGCAGACATGGACCCGAGGTACACTATTACTTTACTGCATTAATCAGCTCGATCCGGGCTGCTCTTCAACATGCGCTGTTGCTCTGTGGCTAACGCTAGCTAGCATGTTAGCTCCGTCCTGCTGGGCGATGACACAGCGCAGGATGCGCACTAGATCCTGATTAGCGTGTAGAGCTCGAGCTGCTGTGTCTCATACACACACACACACACACACACACACACAGCATTACTGCACACACACACACACACACACACACACAACACAGCATTACTGCACACACACACACAAAGACACAAAAACATTACTGCACGCACACACACACACACAGCATTACTGCACACACACAGCATTACTGTACACACACACACAGCATTACTGCACACACACACACACAGCATTACTGTACACACACACACACAGCATTACTGCACACACACAGCATTACTGCACACACGCATTACTGCGCACACTGCATTACTACACACTGCATTACTGTGTGCGCAGTAATGCAGTGTGCGTAGCGCAATAATACGGTGTGCGTAGCCTAATGCAGTGTGGTACGCGCAGTAATGCACACGCACACTGCATTACTGCACACACTGCATTACTGCGCGCGCACACTGCATTGCTGCACACACATGCACTGCATTACTGCACACTGCATTACTACACACTGCATTCCTGCACACACACTGCATTACTGCGCGCACTGCATTACTGCGCGCGCACACTGCATTGCTGCACACACATGCACTGCATTACTGCACACTGCATTACTACACACTGCATTCCTGCACACACACTGCATTACTGCGCGCACACACTGCATTACTACACACTGCATTACTGCGCGTGCACTGCATTACTGCGCGTGCACTACATTACTGCGCGCACGCACTGCATTACTACACTGCATTACTGCGTGCGCACACACACTATTACTGCACACACACTGCATTACTGCACACACACTGCACACACAGTGTGTGTGTGTGTGTGTGTGCGTGCATATAATGAGAGAGAAAATCACTGCACACACACTGCATTACTGCACACACACGGCATTACTGCACGCTGCATTACTACGCACTGCATTCCTGCACACACTGCATTACTCTGCACACACTGCATTACTACACACTACATTACTGCGCACCCACACACTGCATTACTGTGCACACACTGCATTACTGTGCACACACTGCATTACTACACACTACATTACTGCGCACCCACACACTGCATTACTGCGCACACACTGTATTACTACACACTGCATTACTGTGCACACACTGCATTACTACACACTACATTACTGCGCACCCACACACTACATTACTGCGCACCCACACACTGCATTACTGCGCACCCACACACTGCATTACTGTGCACACACTGCATTACTACACACTACATTACTGCGCACCCACACACTACATTACTGCGCACACACACACTACATTACTGCGCACCCACACACTACATTACTGCGCACCCACACACTGCATTACTGCGCACCCACACACTGCATTACTGCGCACACACTGCATTAATACAATTCATTACTGCGCACACACTGCATTAATAGTAATGCAGTGTGTGCGCGCGCGCAGTAATGCAGTGTGTGCACACGCACACTGCATTACTGCACACACTGCATTGCCCGCGCACACCTGCATTACTACGCACGCGACACACTGCATTACTGCGCGCGCGCACACTGCGCGTTACGCACACATGCACCATTGCTGCACATACACTGCATTGCTGCACACACACATGCACTGCATTGCTGCACACGCGCACTGCATTACTGCGCACACACACACACTGCATCACTGTGCACACACAGTAATGCAGTGCGTGCGCGCAGTAATGCAGTGCGTGTGTGTGCAGTAATGTGCAGTAATGTGAGCATTACTGCACACACACGCACTGCATTACTGCACACACACGCTGCATTACTGCACACACATACACACACACGCACTGCATTACTGCACACACACTGCATTTCTGCACACGCATACACACACTGCATTACTACACTGCATTACTACACACTGCGATACAGCGCACGCACACATACTGCATTACTGCGCGCGCACACACTGCATTACTGCACACACACTATTACTGCACACTGCATTACTACACACTGCATCACTACACACTGCATCACTGCGCACACACACTGCATTACTGTGCACACACAGTAATGCAGTGTGTAGTAGCGCAGTAATGCGTGCGCACAGTAATGCAGTGTGTGCGCGCAGTAATGCAGTGCGTGTGTGTGCAGTAATGTGAGCATTACTGCACACACACACTGCATTACTGCACACACACACGCACTGCATTACTGCACACACACACACGCACTGCATTACTGCACGCACACACGCACTGCATTACTGCGCTCGCGCACACGCACTGCATTACTGCGCTCGCGCACACGCACTGCATTACTGCGCTCGCGCACACACACTGCATTACTGCGCTCGCGCACACACACTGCATTACTGCGCGCACACTGCATTACTACACACTGCGATACTGCGCACGCAAACATACTGCATTACTACGCGCGCACACATGCACTGCATTACCACACACTGCATTCCTGCGCGCGCACTGCATTACTTCGCGCGCACGCACTGCATTACTACACTGCATTACTGCGTGCGCACACACACTATTACTGCAAGCACACTGCATTACTGCACACACACGGCATTACTGCACGCTGCATTACTACACACTGCATTCCTGCACACACTGCATTACTGTGCACACACTGCATTACTACACACTGCGATACTGCGCACGCACACATACTGCATTACTGCGCGCGCACACACTGCATTACTGCACACACACTATTACTGCACACTGCATTACTACACACTGCATCACTGCGCACACACAGTGCATTACTGCACACACACTATTACTGCACACTGCATTACTACACACTGCATCACTACACACTGCATCACTGCACCCACACACTGCATTACTGCGCACACACTGCATTAATACAATTCATTACTGCGCACACACTGCATTAATAGTAATGCAGTGTGTGTGCGCGCGCAGTAATGCAGTGTGTGCACACGCACACTGCATTACTGCACACACTGCATTGCTGCGCACGTGCACTGCATTACTGCGCACGCGCACTGCATTACTGCGCGCGCACACTGCATTGCTGCACACACACATGCACTGCATTGCTGCACACACACATGCACTGCCTTGCTGCACACGCGCACTGCATTACTGCGCACACACACACACTGCATCACTGTGCACACACAGTAATGCAGTGCGTGCGCGAAGTAATGCAGTGCGTTTGTGTGCAGTAATGTGCAGTAATGTGAGCATTACTGCACACACACGCACTGCATTACTGCACACACACACTGCATTACTGCACACACATACACACACTGCATTACTACACTGCATTACTACACACTGCGATACTGCGCACGCACACATACTGCATTACTGCACACACACACACGCACTGCATTACTGCACACACACTATTACTGCACACTGCATTACACACACTGCATTACTACACTGCATCACTGCGCACACACTGCATTACTGTGCACACACAGTAATACAGTGTTAATATAGCGCAATAATCGTGTGCTAACAATACAGTGTCTGCGCAATAATGCAGTCGCGTGTGTGTAGTAATGTGAGCATTACTGCACACACACACTGCATTACTGCACACACACACACGCACTGCATTACTGCACACACACACACACACACTGCATTACTGCACGCACACACGCACTGCATTACTGCGCTCGCGCACACACACTCCATTACTGCGCGCACACTGCATTACTACACACTGCGATACTGCGCACGCACACATACTGCATTACTACGCGCGCACACATGCACTGCATTACTACACACTGCATTCCTGCACACGCACTGCATTACTACACTGCATTACTGCGTGCGCACACACACTATTACTGCAAGCACACTGCATTACTGCACACACGGCATTACTGCACGCTGCATTACTACACACTGCATTCCTGCACACGCACGCATTACTGTGCACACACTGCATTACTACACACTGCGATACTGCGCACGCACACCTACTGCATTACTGCGCGCGCACACACTGCATTACTGCACACACACTATTACTGCACACTGCATTACTACACACTGCATCACTACACACTGCATCACTACACACTGCATCACTGCGCACACACAGTGCATTACTGTGCACACACAGTAATGCAGTGTGTAGTAGCGCAGTAATGCGTGCGCACAGTAATACGGTAGCGTGTGTGCTGACCAATGCACACGCATGCGTGTGTGTGCAATAATGGCATTACTACACACACGCACTGCATTACTGCACACGTACTGCACTACACGCACCCTGCACATACACACGCACTGCATATTACATACAACACTATTACTGCACTTTACTGCATTACTGCGCGCACATTCACCACTACATACTGGCATTACGCACATTACACACTGCATTACTCGCCCGCATTACTACACACTGCATTACTGCGCGCGCACACACTGCATTACTACACACTGCATTACTGCAAATGCATACTACATTGACATTACTACCGCACTGCATTACAACACTACATTACTGTGCACACACTGCATTACTACACATACATTACTGCGCATACAATACATTACTGCACATTACTACACACATACACTGCATTACTGCATTACTGCGCACACACTGTAACACGCTTACTACATGCA